>CM047805.1:47828818-48185068 GCA_026214975.1 Gentiana macrophylla | reverse complement strand
TTTTCTTAAGTATTTATGTTTGTTTTTGTATTTTTCGTTGTTATAATGTTTTTAGGCTAAATATAATCATTGGCCAAAACTATGTAATCGGTTTTATTTCGATCTTTTCGTTAAAGAAATGTTGTTAAGTTAAAATGACTAAAATTGAGTTAATTGAATCTTTTTCTATTTTGATCGTATTCGTATTGACATATTTAATAGATCTGAGGAATTCATAATCTAATTATGAATTGACGCCTCGTAGTCAGGATATGAAATAAAAGATAGAAAAACCGGAGGGTAAAATTGGCCGTGTGAACAACGTGATAACGGAATCCGATTTCCTACCCGGGGGTAAATTTGTTTTGGGAGAAATGAATTTTATTATAATTTGTACTCGAGATCGTAATAATGTTAAATCATCAGTTTAATTGAAACTTAAACCGGAAAGTTGAATCGTCCGGCTTTGACAACCGGAGCCTTTAAAATAAAATTGACCGTTTGACGAACGGAATGACTCCTTTTTATCTAAAGGTAGATTTGTACTCGGGACCTGTTCAGATTAATTAGTTTACCGTAACAGTTGTGGACCTTGGACTGATGACAATGGACATATGACAATTTCATATACTTTCGTGTGAGAAGGAATTGTTCACCTCAGAGTGCACCGTTTCACTTACTCAATTGGACCTAAAATAAAAGGAGAGATCGAACACATTTCAATTAATCGAAAAGATCGTATAAACCAATTATATAAGTTTTGGTCAGTTCTCTAAAATTATTTGTCTAATATATTGGTACCTATATATTTGTATCTATATATATATTTTGCAATTTATGTACATCTATATATATTTATATATCTATATATATTATATTAGAATAACTTTTAAATTACGTATTTATTTTATGTTAACTAGAATAGTAGTGATCTGTGTGATAAAATTGCGATTTAGATCGAGTTAATAACAGCTCTTTGGTGTTTAACCACACGTAAAAGAAATTACCAAGTTCCCTGAGGATTCGACACCTGACTCATCATACTAGCACTACGATTTGACCCGGTACACTGCCGGTTAGGATCTGATAGCCTAGAAAAGTCCGTCCGCTGATTTTTGGCGCCGCTGTCGGGAACGTCGCTAATTTCTTTTTTATGTGTCTATGGTTACTACTTGTATTAGCTTAAAATTTTTAGAATAAGTCAACACTTTTCTTATCTCATTTCTATTTTATTTTTCGTTGGTTGTTACCTTTTAGGAAAATTACCAATTTTTACTACTATCAATTTCGTGTTATTTTCTATTTTCGTTAGTTGATGACCAGAAGTGGTAAGGCCCCTCTCGTTCCTTATAAGCCTGACATAAACACTTACGAAAGGCAGTTAAGAGTAGAGAGTAAACGCGGTCATACTAGTCGTGAAATCGACCAAGAATCATCTTCAAACGTAAATACGAGAATGGTCAAATCGGTGATTGAAAACACCGAACAAATGGTGGAACATGCTCAGGCATGGACAAAACCCCGTTAACCCTAATAATAATAATAATAGAAATAATCAAAATCGGAACCGAGAATAATCGTAATAATCCACCAAACCCGAGACCTATATGTGATCAAACAGAAGAAGAAACCGGACTAATAATCCCATACTTTTACCTAATGAAGGAGCGAATAATTTCAAATTAAGTCTCATCTTTTGGTTTAATTGACGCAAGAGCCCAATTCTAGGAGAGGATGATGAAGATCCACATCATCATCTCTATCTTTTGAAGAATCGTGCAATACAACCAAAAGTCAAGTGTGCTCATAAGGAATTAACGAGAATGACTATGTTTCCTTTTTCTTTAAAAAGGATTTGAGCCCGAGATTGGTTTATGTCTCTTCCACATCATTCACTTACTAGTTGGGAGGAGATTCAAACTGAATTTCAAACAATATTTCACTCTCGGACTAAATTTGGAATTAAAAGTCGAGGTTGCTAACTTTAGACAAGGATCCGAGGAAACTCTTGGGAATGCGTGGAAAGGTTTAAAAATTGTTAAGAGCGTGTCCCGATCATGGTTATTCCTTAAATATGCAAATTCAACTCTTCCGTCAGTAAATTGAGAAAAGACTCACGTGCGGATGTAGATCATGCATGTGGTGGTTCGTTAATGATGAGTGAAGCTCAAACAGCGATTTACGATGCTATATAAAAGATTTCCAAAAATAACAGAATGTGGGAAACCGGTTCTAGCACCGTAAAAGTAGCTTTTGCGCAGAGAATGTACGTCTAATACGGAAGTTCTAGCACACTTGGAGAATTTGAGTAGGAAATTTGATGGTTTACAATGAGAATAAGAACCAAAATTCAGAAAATAGTACACCAAATGAATACTCAAGTCATGATAATATGGCGTTAGGGAGAGAAGAACCAACAGGATATTCAAGAGAGGAGGTGAGTTTTCTTCAGAGAAAGATAGAATTTGAACAATGCATACTCAAACTCGTTTAATGCTATTAGAAGAGATCATCCTACTTATCGATGGTCCGAAAACCCTAGTAAGCGGTGACAACCGCCATATCCAAATCCCATATAGAATAATAACCAAGTTTATCAAGAAAATACATCTAATCGAATTTACAATCATTACCAAGATCCTATCCTCAACATACCACTCAAAGTATACCAAGAACTTTCGAGTTCAACTCAACCCAGGAAGGAGTTGAAAAATGGGAAAAACTAATGGAAAATATGATGGGTGTAGTATCTACTCAAGCTAAGAATATGGAAACAATGATGACTTCTATTAGTATATCACTAAAGATATGAGTACAATAAAAACATCTATGAGTGGACATGATACCGAGAATGAGAACAATAGAAGCCTCATTGAGGAATATGGAAGATCATTTGAGTAGGGAAGGTGAGCGTAATAACAACAGAGAGACTCCCGGGAGGATTACCAAGCAACACCGTGAAACCCAAGAGAGGTAAATGTTGTGGTTACGAGAAGTAGGAAGCTTAGTGGAAGCAATGGAGTAGAAAACTTTGGGAATAATGAAGTAGAAAATGATTTAGATGGAAAGAATGATGAAACTAAATATAAAGATGAATTCATCGACGAGGAAGAAGAAATTATAGATAATTTCTTGAAAAGGAATAGAAGTTTGGAACACGAAAATGAAGGTGAAAATTGGGTAAAAATCCTAGGATTTTGAAAGACCCTATGGATAAAGATTTAAGGAATTTATTCAAGGAACATGTTAGAATAAATGAGAAACAGGAAGAACCGAAAAATCAAGTAGAGATTGATTCAGGGGAACAATTTAAAAAAATTCAAGAACCTGAAACATGGCGACTAAGTAATACTCAAAGGTTTAAGGAAAAAGGAAAAGAGAAATTGACTAAGGAGCCAAAGGTTATAGATTTAGAATCTTTACCCTACCCTCCTAAAGATCAAATCAAAAAGGCAAAAGCGATAAGAAGTATGCTGCGTTTCCTTGATACTTTTCGTCATCTTCATGTTAATATCCCCATTATTGAAGCTCGATTAATATACTCCGCCTATGAAAGTTTTAAGAAAGAGATACTATCAAATAAGAAAAAATTAGAGGAATATGAGAATATATGCCTAAATGAAGAATGTTCTCGCACTTCAAAGATAAGTTACCACCTAAACTAAAAGATCCCGGAAGTTTTACGATTCCATGTGAAATTGGAGGATTTCTTTTAAGAAAGTCTTATGTGATCTTGGAGCTAGTATAAATCTCATGTCTTATGAGGATTATAAAAGCTAGGCATAGGAAAGCTTACTAAGATCGAAATGACTGCAAATGGCGAGATAGATCGATTAAGTACCCTAAAGGAATGATTAAGGATGTCTTGGTTAAAGTAGACAAATTCTATTTTCCAAGAGATTTTGTAGTTATGGAAATGGAAAGAAGGATATTCAGCGCCTCTTATTCTAGGTCGTCCATTTCTAGCTACAGGAAGAACTTTAATCGATGTTCATAAAGGAGAGTTAATTTTGAGAGTCAATGAAGATGAAGTTGCTTTCAATATTTTTAAAGCTATGAACCATCCATATACATCACCAGAATCATGTTCTTTTATAGAAGATATTCATTCTGCGTCTATGATAATCGATTACCAACTTTTGAAGAGCGAGTTAGAAGAATGCTTAACTCGTCTTATCTATAAAGAAGATGAGGAAGACATTGAAATGAAAGAGATAATCCTTTCTCTAGATAAAGGAAGCTTTACTTTTAAGCCACCATGGCATAAGTATTTGGAGTTAGAACTAGAAGGACCAGTTCTTAAATCATCAATATAAGATCCGCCAAAGAACTGGAATTGAAACCGTTACCTTTAAATCAAATATGCTTTTCTAGAAACTCGATAATCTATTACCGATTATTATTTCATCTACTTTAATCGAGCAAGCAAGAAGATCAATTAATAAGAATGTTAAGAAAGCATAAGAAAGCTTTTGGATGGACAAATGCCGATATTCGAGGTATTAGCCACGAGATTTGTGTTCATAAGATAATTTCGAAAGAGGATGCTAAACCTTGTATTCAACCGCAACGCCGCCTCAACCCGAATTTCAGATTAATCGTTAAGAAAGAGGTCATTAAGCTATTAGAAATGGGGATAATCTTTCCTATATCGATAGTGAATGGGTGAGTCCAACTCAAGTTGTACCAAAGAAAGGAGGTTTCACAAGGAAAGAGAATGATAAGAATGAATGGATTCCAACAAGGGAAATTACAGGATATCGAATGTGCATTGATTTTAGAAAACTAAATGATCATACTAAGAAAGATCATCATCCACTTCCATTCATAGTTCAAATGTTGGAACGCGTTTAAGTGGTCATAAGTATTATCTTGTTTCTTAGATGGTTATTCAAAGTTATTTACAGATCTTCATTGCAAAGAGAGATAGGGAAAAGACTACTTTCACATGTCCTTATGGAACTTTTGCGTATAAAAGAATGCCGCTTGGTTTATGTAATGCTCCTGCCACGCTTCAAAGATGTATGATGTCTATATTTTCTCGATATGGTTGAGAAATTCTTAGAAATTTTTATGGACGACTTTAGTGTTTATGGAGATTCTTTTGGTAAGTGTTTGTCGACTTAGAAAGAGTTTTACAACGTTGTGAGGATACCAATTTAGTTCTAAATCGGGAAAAATGTCATTTAATGGTATCGGAAGGAATTGTTTTAGGTCATAGAATCTCGAAATAGGAATTGAAGTTGATAAAGCTAAAGTCGAGGTGATTGAAAATTACCGCCACCGGTTAATCTAAGGACTCTAAGAGGATTTCTTGGACATGCAGGATTTTATAGGAGATTTATTGCAGATTTTTCAAAGATAGCAAAGCCTCTAAGTCATTTACTTGAAAAGAAGTACTTTTAACTTTGATAGTAAATGTATGGAAGCATTTAAGACCGGAAGCGAAGTTGATTATCGCACAAAGATTGGTAGCACCATCGAATTTACCTTTTGAAATTATGTGTGATGCTAGTGATTTAGTTTGTAGAGCTGTTTTAGGTCAAAGGTACAATAGAATTCTCAAAGCTATTTACTATGCATCCCACACATTAAACGCATTTTCCTTAATTATGCAACTACGTAAAAGGAACCGCTGGCTGTGATTTTTGCCTTAGATAAGTTTAGATCGTATATTGTTGGTTCTAAGGTAATAGTCCACACAGCACCATTCACTCAAGTATTCTTGAGTAAGAAGGATGCGAAACCACGCCTTCTTAGATGGATTCTCCTACTTCAAGAATTTGATATTGAAATTAAAGATAAAAAGGAAGTGAAAATGTAGTAGCAGATCATCTAAGTAGAATGGAGATCGAGGAAGAGATAGGAATGAAATTAAAGATTCATTTCTCGATGAACAACTATTTAGAATAGATACTCCTTCAACCATGCAATTATTAAAAAATAGAATTCCCTCTAAGGAAATCTCACCTTGGTTTGGAGATATCATTAATTACTTAACCTGTGATTATATTCCGTCTCATTGGACTTGGCAATGTAAAAGAAATTTTTTACGACTTAAAATTTTATTTTGGGAGGAACCGGACCTTTTCCGTAAATATTCGGATGGGATAATCGAGGAAAATGTGTGCCTGATAATGAAATTTTAAGTATTTTATCGCTTTTGTCATGATCGTGAGGCGAGGAGGACATCATGGAGGATGGAAAATCGCTTTTAAAGTTTTACAATGTGGTTTTTATTGGCCTACACTATATATAAAGATGCTTATAAATATGTTAAATCTTGTGAATCTTGTCAAAATGGGGAAATGTATCTAAAAACATGAAATGCCTATGCAACCTATTTTAGAATGTGAGTTATTTGATGTTTGGGGTATAGATTTCATGGGACCTTTTCCTATATCGTTTGGAAAAGATTTATTCTTGTAATGGTAGATTATGTTTCAAAATGGGTAGAAAAGTCAAGCTCTTCCCACTAATGATACCAAGGTTGTCATACGATTCCTTAAAAAGAACATATTCACTAGATATGGCATTCCGAGGCGATCATTAGCGATAGAGGTTCACACTTTTGTAATAGACCATTTACTAAGTTAGTTGAGAAATATGGTGTAACACATAAACCAGAACGCCTATCATCATCCGCAAACCAAATTGGTCGTGCAGAGGTGTCAAAGAGAGATCAAAAGAATCGTGGAAAAAAAACGGTTGATTCAAATCGCAAAATCGGGCAATTAAATTAGATGATGCGTTATGGGCGTCTGAAGCGACTTTTAAAACACCAATTGGTTGTTCTCCTATAAGCTAGTCTTTGGTAAGTCATGTCATCTCCTAGTTGAGTTAGAACACCGAGCCTTTCGGGCTATTAGATTTCTAAATTTCGATCCTAAGGTCATCGGTGATCATAGATTGCTTCAATTGACAGAACTAGAAGAATTTCGTCTCGATTCTTATGAAAACGCTCGAATCTACAAGGAACGCACGAAGTCTTTCCATGATAAGAGAATCTTTAAGCGTGAGTTCCATGTAGGTGATCGAGTGCTTTTGTACAATTCACGTTTAAAGTTGTTTCCAGTGTAAGCTTAAATCAAGATGGACAGGTCCATTTAAAGTAACACGGGTTTACAAAACTGGAGCTGTTGGACTAACTGATGGAAATACAACTTTTATAGCCAATGGCCACAGAGTAAAGTTATTTGTGGAGGGAGAAGGAATCACACTGAAAGAAGAAATAATGCTCTTGATTGATCCCCGACAAACCGAAAAAGCAGAGAAAATGAAAAATGAAAAAGCTGAGAAACGGAATCACCAAATACAGGTGCTATCTATCTTTACTCTACTTTTCGTAATTTTAATTATGTTTAAACTCTTTTTCGTCTTTTACCGGATAGATTAAAAAAGAATCGGATGTCTTTTTAGATAGAATAGGAGTTTTTATTTTACTTTTGAAATTAGGCCTTGATAAAGATGTCGCGTTTTCTATGAAGCTTTAGTTTTTGAACAAAACAAGAAATTGTTGAGAGAGATCAGATTAAGAGAAGTATGTAATGGAACATCAAGAAGTGCGATAAAAAAGAAGGGCAAAGTTTCTAATGAGATGCAGAATCTGTGGAAAAAGTGAACATGTTGACATTTGTGGGAAAAACACAACAAAATCCCAGGATGAGTGTTTGAATATTGTTAGGAAGGAACGATTAGGTGGTTATCCTAAAAATCGATGGAATTCGAGAGATAATTCAAATGCCTCGTTTTTAGGAGTTAGGTTGATCGAGCGTTATATCGTAACTTTGGAAGATTTAGAAATCGAAGAATCGTGAACCCCTTAAGTTTGAGTCCTTTATTTTATTTTATAAAATTTTCGCATAACTTTCGAGAATTTTATAATTGGATCTTTATGAAAATTTGAGGAGTTTTATAAAATTTTATAAAAGTTGTTTTTTTAGTTTTAATTTAAACGTTTTATAAAAGTTGATATAAATTTATTAAATTTTTATAAGCTTTTTATTAAAGTGTTATAAAGATTTTATTAAATTTTTATAAATTGTTATAAAATTATAAAAGTTCCTTCAAATTTTATTTTAAGAAAATTTTATAAACTTATTTTTAAGACTTTAATTAAGTTTTATTAGAATTTGTATAAGTTTTATTCAAAAATCATAAAAAAATCAAAAAAATAGAAAAATTTGTTCACGGACCGATCCGGCCTTAATACCGGACCGGTCCGGGTTCGAAAATCATAAAAAAGACGGGGACCTCTTTTTCTTCTTCTTCTTCCCTAATTCTTCCAACAGCCGCACCCCACACACCAAACCCCACCACTCGAATTTTTTTTCAATTCTTCCACAAAAATTCACCTCTCACACTACCACTACTTGATTTCTTCCTCTTTTCATCTCTTCTCTTCTACACAAAATTGAAAAAAAAATCAAAAGGGTCAAAAACAAGCTCCATTCATTCCGGCGACTTTAGCACTTTTCCGGCCTACTTTTCAACGTTTTCTACACTATAAGGTATAATCTAGTTTATTTAGTTGTCAATTTCGTATTTTTTAGATTAATTTCAACTGTTTTGATTTTTGAGTGTGTTGTGACATTATTATTTTTTGCTGTTTTTGTTGTTGTTTTTGTTGTTGATTGGCATTACCAATATCGTAGAATGACTGAGTCGAGTACTAGAGTCTCTAAAAAGAGAAAATCAAAAATTCCAATTTCAACTCCTGTCGTAGGCACAGTAATTTTATCACCTGAGGAGGAAGCTGTAAGTTTTGAAACAACCGCATCACCTGAGGCTAAGAAAGCATATAAGAAAATTTATAGTAAGTGTGATGTTCTGGTTGAAAAAGGATTAGACTTGGATGACTTAGGTGATGAAGTCAAGAATATCTTTAGAAGGCGTCAGTGGTTAGATTTAGCAGCCAGAAGGGAAGGGGAGATTAACACGACTATAGTAGCTGAGTTTTATTCGGTTTTATCTACTTTGTCAGAAGAACAGCTTACTCAGTCGGAAACTGTACCCTTACGAGCCAGAAATATTCCTTTTAACCCTGCCGTCATTAATGCAATTTTAGGAGTTGAGGTTTTTCCTGATGAGGAGGATTACAGGGTAGTTTATAATTTAGATGATCCTGCTAGTTTTGAGCAGACTGCCCTGAGAGCCCAGACTGTTTTTGACCCGACCGCGGTGTGGGTTGAAAATCGGTTTAATTACGGGAACTGTTTTAGAGGTTTAAGGGCAATTAAAAGATTTATTAGCCATAATCTCTATCCTTCTAGTAAACATACTGCTTTTGGAAAGGAAGATGTATGTATCGCTTGGGCTATGGTAAATGATGTTAGAGTGGATGTTGGAAAGGTCATGTTTAAAAGAATTTTTGAGAGTATTGTCATCGCTGCACTGTGGAGTCATCTTTACTTCCCTTGTTTTATCTCTCGATTTATGTCGTAGGTTGGGAGTACCATTCCCCGCTAATGACAAGTTATCTCTGGTGATGGAAATCGATTGGACCTAGTTTGACTAGTCTTCCGGATGGTAGTATTAGCTCTTTGCTTAGAAGACGCCAAACTCGGCCACTCCACCAGTTTTACATCTTCTTCTTTTCCATCTTTTTCTAGTCACCTCAACAAACTCCTTTCTCCAACACTATCACTTATGACATGTTTCGATCTTTAGTGACGGATGTTATGCGTGGTCAAGCCAATGTGGCTTTATTCACGAGAGTACTAGCAAAGTGGTGTGATGATATTCGTAGAGGTTTAAGAAGAACGCAGCGAGTTGCTTCGTAATCCTACTTTGATGATCCCGCCTATCCACCTTGTCACCGATCCAGATACCTTACCACGGTGGGAAACACCTATTCCACCACAATGAGCTTTCATCCATCGTCATATCCTTTGGAAGCCAATCTAGTGGGGACAGTGTATTTTAAACAGTGTTCAGAGACCCGGCGATGTCGAGTTGGGAGGATTCACCGAGTTTGCACATGTCACGTCTGGCATGAGTTCGATGGGTCTTGATAGTTTGATCAGGACCACGACTACTTTCATCCATCGCCTTCTCGATCGCTTCCGAGTTCGAGTTTTCAAGTTGATCCGGAGGAAGATTATGATGAAGATTGAATTTTAATGATTGATTAAACATGTTTACTACACATTTCATTGCATTCGACTTTTGTCATTTAACTATTGGTTTGTTTTCATTTTTCGTTTAGTTTGATGTTACAATCGATTTTATAAAAATTTGGTTTGCATTTTAAATCGGTTTAGTTTTTATAAAAACTATAAAAAAAAAAACCCAAAAATAATTTTCGTATAATTACTACGTCATTGTACAAAAATATAATGTGTCGTTTTATCCGTTCGTATCAAGTTAAATTAACTTTTACAACGTATCTTCGAGGAAAGAGTTAGTAATAGGCACGTGAAGTAAAAATAACCAAAGTTCAAATTGACTTTCACCTCGTCCCTCATTAAAAGCGAGGATGAGGCCGGACCGGTCCGGCCTATACTCGCCCGATCCGTGAAGGGAAACAAAGCATGACTCATTTTTTGAGTCTGCCTCGCTCATCCACGTATGTATTACTTTCTATCTATATAAAGGAGGCCAGGGAATGAGGAAAGGATACCATTTCTTTCTTCGCCTATCTACTTCCAATCGTAATTTTATTTTTATCAAGTTTTAAAATGTCGAACCACTCTCACCGTCTCAGTAAATTCTTACGAGCCTAATACACCGGATCATCCGGAATCGCAAGCTTCTAATGAGAGTATAAATTTACACCCTCGTTTTGCTAATTCTCCAATCCTATTGGAGAAAGGTTTGAATTTTGATAAAATTGATCAGTGGGGTAAAACTCTCATTAGGAGTTTCGGTTGGAAAAAATTTGTAAGTACACCACGAGGGCGAGTTAATATTACGGTTGTAAGGGAATTTTACTCGGCCCTACTTTCAACGTTCGCGATAGAGTCACACAGATTGTTCTGGTAAGAGGAGTGGCTGTTCCCTTCTCTTCATCTATCATCAACCAAATTTTTGAAATTCCACCAGTTACGATGCCACATTTTGAAATGCAATGGGGACTACAAAATCCCTCTAATCATTTGAATAAAGTACACGAGTCTTTCCAATGTCTGTTTCGCTTTTGATACAAATCACGACATGTCAACACGAGCTTTACTTCCACATCTAAAGGCGTGGAAGCATTTTATAAATTCTCGAGTTTATCCCACCTGGGATTTTGGAAGTTTAACTGAGAATGAAATGCTTCTACTTTTTGCTTTGGCATTCGGTGTATTTGTTGATTGGGGTATATTGATTCAAAGGACAGTGTTGGAGTTTGGGATCACGAGAGGTAGTAGGGGGAAACCTATGCCTAATTCATGGATGATATCACGTTTGTGTATTCTTCTGAATGGAGTAGAAGAGCTGGAGACGGATGAGATTTTTCCGTCTAGAGATAGTCGGTTTGGAATGTTACCGGTTGATACACCGGGATGTTCATCCACAATCTAGAGAGTTGTTAGTGGTTTGTTAGTAATATTTAAGTTTTAATAAGTTAAATTAAGTTAAGTTTGAAGTTCTTTAGTTAAGTTTGTAATAATGTATCTTGTTTAATATATATGTCTTAGTTTTTTAAGTTGTTTGTTTTTATTTAATGATATAATTAGTATACGCTAAAATAAAATCAGAAAAATAACGTTAATAGATAATTTTAATTTTATTTTGAACCTACTTCTTTACTACTTATTGAACATCGACGATGCCACTTCGTAAGTGGGGAGTAGAGTTAGGTTAGAAAATTCATTAAAATTTTAGAAAAATAGTCAAAAATATAATTATATTATATGTCTAATTTAGATTTTAATAAGATTTTAAGTTTATATAATTGAGTAATTAATATTAGATATTGTTTTATAAAATTATATAAGTATGTTGATATTTATAAGTAAAATTTTTAGAATCATTTTCAAATAATTATGAATTTGGAATTGGATTAAGTTTATTGATTTTTGGCACCACAAAAATATAACTATAGCCAAATAACCTACCTCAGCCTTGATTAGAGTGATCAAGACCTCACTCGAAATTGTCATTTGTGATTAAATAACCAAGCTATAGCTAATTTTGGTCTACATTTCCTTGAAATACCGTAAGTTTGTAATGCACTTATAAAAGAGATGGAGACATAAAAGCTAAGTTTTGTATATATCTTGAGATTGGAAAAATTAGATAAGTAGTAGTATATTCGATCTTACCTCATGACACTTGCAACATAGTCGATTTTGGTAATAAGTTCGGATATATTAATATTCTATAAAAGAATTAAGAACGAAGCACCATATTTTACAGAATTAATCAAATATCGTATCTTCCTTATCTCGTGATTAACAACTTAAAAATAAAAAGAACAAATCGGTTGTAGCTACCAATGATTGGAGTGAGTAGGTATTATCACGAAATGTCCTATATCACTATGAGGTAATTAAGCTCCCGATTGCACGATGATAGTAGTCCAGCTTAGGTATTATCACGAAATGTCCTATATTTTGGGAATGAAGGCACAAGATAAAATGAAAGAGGAAAAGTTGAATCATAAGATCTCAGAATTATTACAAGTTTAAGGAAACCGGACTTGTAATTTTCGATCGAAAGAGTAGTACTCGATCAATCTTGATGAAGCAATGCCTGTAAGTTTGATTTTCTACACACACTCACGCTTTTAGTTCTTAATCTTTAAAAAAAAAAAAAAAAAAAAAAAAAAAAAAAGAGAGAAAATCTGAAAAAAGATGATAAGAATATGTTTTTTCAAAAATATGAAGATGTAGAGTGACGCATGCGATTTTACTCTTTCTCTTTTTGATTTCTTTTTCCGATTAACCAACATCTTGAACCTAAACTCTATAAGCCATTTTTGTCAACTACTTTACTGAAATTTCCGATTCCAGAATTTCATAATAGTTGCGATTAAAAATAATTCTGATATTTTATTTATACTTCTTAAGTATTACATATATAATTTTATCTAAATAATATTTAATGTTTAAGTTATTTCAGTTATATACTCTTTCTGTCTTCTTAAGATTTTAAATTAAGATAGATAATATATTTATAATATTGACAAAATATAAATTATAATCTGAAAAATTATACTATCTTTTATTACCGCTTATTTTTGCTCGAGGACGATCAAAAGCTAAGTGGGAGTAATTTGATGTATTATTTTTATATGATTAAAAATACGTTATATTATTATGTTTTTCAACGAATTCTATATAAAATATATGAAATTATGGTATAAATGGTATAAAGTGTTAGTCTTTATAATTTAGAGTATTTAGTAATAATAATAATAAAAAGTTGTAATTTTGTACCGATTTTAGTAAATCGGAGTGTCGTGTCAGATTTACGTGGGTATTTGTGGTATTTTATTGCAGATTTATAAACCAAGACCCGAGAATCGACATATTGAAGTTTAATCATATCTCCGGAATGATTTAGAGAGTGCCACAAGTTTAAATGGTCAATTGAATAGCTTAAGTGGATAAGTGGCACAACCAAACTGGATAAGTAATAATAGAGAAATATCTTCGACAAACGAATGGCTCATCAAAATGATATTTTCAGAAAAAGTGTTCTTAACGAAAGTTGTAGATTTTTCCGAGAGTGTTCCAATGCAATTTAAATTATGAAGATTGGAGGTCTAGAACTTAAACAGTGATCAAGTGGCTAATCGACTTGGATTAAGAAAAAATCCCGTAAAAGCTTCGGAGGAACACGAGGTCATCAAAAAAACGTTATCTGGAGAAGAGTCCTTCATGAAAGTTGTAGAGTTTCTCGAGATCTTAATTTTGGCATTTCGTTTGCAATTTTTGGAAGTCCAGAACTCGAGATATGAATTTTAGAAGTTTAATAATTATATATAAAAAATAATATCTCCACCGCACATGCTGGAATGATCAAGTTAGTGGGGATCATCATTAGTCCGGACCGAGCCGGCCTAATACCGGACCGGTCCGGCCTTTACCAATTTGCCTATATAAAGAGCAGCATCAGAGAACAGCTCGAGGGTACCAAATATATATATACATCTCATATATATATACATATCTCCTCTCTTTCTTTCTTTTTCTTTTCTTTTTAATTTTTAGTTGTAGTTGTAAATAAGGCCTTACGCCGTAATAATGTAGTTTTAGTATCGTTGTAATGCTCGAGAAAATCTCGGAAGTCGGTTTTGCTAAAGAAGTTGTAATGTCCGGAAGATACGATTTCTGAATCAACTGCCGTATTCGGGTAACTTTTCTTAAGTATTTATGTTTGTTTTTGTATTTTTCGTTGTTATAATGCCAAAACTATGTAATCGGTTTTATTTCGATCTTTTCGTTAAAGAAATGTTGTTAAGTTAAAATGACTAAAATTGAGTTAATTGAATCTTTTTCTATTTTGATCGTATTCGTATTGACATATTTAATAGATCTGAGGAATTCATAATCTAATTATGAATTGACGCCTCGTAGTCAGGATATGAAATAAAAGATAGAAAAACCGGAGGGTAAAATTGGCCGTGTGAACAACGTGATAACGGAATCCGATTTCCTACCCGGGGGTAAATTTGTTTTGGGAGAAATGAATTTTATTATAATTTGTACTCGAGATCGTAATAATGTTAAATCATCGTTTAATTGAAACTTAAACCGGAAAGTTGAATCGTCCGGCTTTGACAACCGGAGCCTTTAAAATAAAATTGACCGCTTGTGAACGGAATGACTCCTTTTATCTAAAGGTAGATTTGTACTCGGGACTGTTCAGATTAATTAGTTTACCGTAATGATTGTGGACCTTGGGTGATGACAATGGACATATGACAATTTCATACGCTTTCGTGTGAGAAGGAATTGTTCACCTCGTGAGTGCACCGTTTCACTTACTCAATTGGACCTAAAATAAAAGGAGAGATCGAACACATTTCAATTAATCGAAAAGATCGTATAAACCAATTATATAAGTTTTGGTGGATTCTCTAAAATTATTTGTCTAATATATTGGTACCTATATATTTATATCTATATATATATTTTGCAATTTATGTACATCTATATATATTTATATATCTATATATATTATATTAGAATAACTTTTAAATTACGTATTTATTTTATGTTAACTAGAATAGTAGTGATCTCGTGTGATAAAATTGCGATTTAGATCGAGTTAATAATGACTCTTTGGTGTTTAACCACACGTAAAAGAAATTACCAAGTTCCTTGAGGATTCGACACCTGACTCATCATACTAGCACTACGATTTGACCCGGTACACTGCCGGTTAGGATCTGTATAGCCTAGAAAAGGTCCGTCACACCTTGAACCCGGCTCAATGCAATTACACCACGACTGAGAAGGAATTCTTAGCCGTCGTTTTTGCTATCGACAAGTTTAGAAGTTACCTTCTAGGGTCTCAAGTTGTAGTTTGGACAGACCATGCAGCCCTACGCTACCTTATGGACAAAGCAGATGCAAAACCAAGGTTACTCAGATGGATTCTAATTTTGCAAGAGTTTGGCCTTGAGATCAAAGATAAGAAGGGTAGTGATAATGTTGTGGCTGATCATCTGTCTCGCCTAGTAAATGAGGGTGGCGTAAATCACAAGGAAATAGGCATCGATTTCCCTACTGAACAATTGATGAAGCTTGATACAGTTAGGCCGTGGTATGCTGATTACGTCAACTACTTAGCAGGTGGGCATTTAGAAGAAATGACGTATCAGGAAAAGAAGAAATTTTTCAGCGACTTAAAATATCTCGTATAGGAGGATCCTCATCTGTTCAAGGTCTGTAAAGACGGGTTGCTTAGAAGGTGTGTTCCGGAACATGAACAATGGGATATTCTGGAACAATGTCATAGTGGTCCCACGGGAGGACACTACGGAGCACCCAAGACAGTTGCAAAAATCCTCCAAGCCGGATTCTCTTGGCCGACTCTTTTAAGGACGAAGCCTTTTGTAAAGGTTGCGATAGGTGCCGAGAGAATTGGGAGGCGAGTAATAGGATGGAAATGCCACTTAGGCCCATTTCGGAATGCGAAGTCTTCGACGTGTGGGGAATTGATTTCATGGGACCCTTTCCATCGTCGTGTGGAAATAAATACATTCTCGTCTGTGTAGACTACGTCTCCAAGTGGGTGGAGGCAATAGCCACCCAAACTAATTATCACAAAGTTGTGAAGAAATTCTTGCAAAAGAATATCTTCACCAGATTCGGATGTCCTAGAGCCCTCATTAGTGATGAAGGTACTCATTTTTGCAATGCGCCGCTTGATAAAGTTCTTGAGAAATATGGTGTTAGACACAAAATCGGTACACCATATCATCTCCAAACAAGTGGACAAGTCGAGATAAGCAACCAAAGCCTTAAAAGAGTTTTAGAGAAGACCGTGAACTCAAATAGATCCAACTGGAGTCTAAAGTTGGATGACGCACTTTGGGCCTATCGCACCGCGTTTAAGACCCCGATGGGCACGTCACCCTTCCAAATGGTCTATGGCAAAGCTTGCCATTTACCAGTCGAGCTTGAGCACAGAGCTTATTGGGCTATTAAATTCTTGAATTTCGACAACCCGCCTTTGGGGGAAAAGAGACTATTGCAATTGAACGAGCTCGATGAGTTCCGACTCCGTGCCTACGAGAATTCTAGGATCAGTAAGGAAAGAACGAAGGCACTCCATGATGCGAAGATTAAAGATCGGGAATTCAAAGTGGGAGACATGGCTTTGTTGTATAACACCAGGCTCCATCTTTTTGCTGGTAAGCTAAAATCTAGATGGTCTGGCCCCTTTGAGATTCTTGATGTTCATCCTGGTGGAGCCATTATGTTGAAAGGGTATGGCGATCAACCGTTCAAAGTCAATGGTCACAGGATTAAGAAGTACTTTGGGCAACCCAAGGAAAAGCCTGACGTACTATACTTTCAAAAGAGAAATGAAACGGTTGAGTCGTTAATTTGTGAGGAGATTCCATCCGACTTCTTTGGGGGGGATGATGACATTATTACCCCTATCCTTGCAGATCCTGCTGTCAATGCTCCTGAGCCTGTTAGCATACCTCAGCCGAATCTGAGGAACAAGAACAAGAAGAAAAGAGTCAGTGTTGTGTGGAGAGAAAAATTTCATGATCTTATCGCGCTTTGACTTGTTGTGGCGAAAACCATTTCCGCCCTAGTCATTTTGATTCTGACAGAGAAGTGGTTAGCCTCAAACCCAAGTGGCCTGATCCAGGTTGACTTGGTTTACTCTGTCAAGCTAATGACAATAAAGAAGCGCTACTAGGAGGTAGCCTAGTCTTTTAAAGTATTTCTTTTTAGTTGAGTTTTTTAGGTTATTAGGAATAAAACCTTGGTGAGTTGGGTATTGGTTATCCTTGTCCTATTTGTGGTTGTTTTATGTGCATACATGTTTACTCATATACCCCTTGTACCCCGAGATTATATGTTATGTCGAGTGTTGCAGATACGTTTGAGCAGGTTTGCAAGTTATTACTTTCAATGTTGTCTGTTCCTGATACGAGTGCAGCGGTTTATTAATGCTCCGGCCTGACCTCTGCCAACCTACAGCCCGACAACCACTTTGAAAACCAGCTAAGTATTCTTTCCTTTTACTTGCACATTCTGAGGACATAATGTGATTTAAGTGTGGGGGGGTGTCTATATTTTTGTTATCGTGCTATATTTCTGAGTAAATGTGATTTTCTCGACAATTTTAAAATTTTTCAAAGTACACTTGGATAATTGTAAATCTTGAGCATGTAATTGAAACAAATGGCTTGCTAGTTGTAGTTTCCTGACAATGATTTTATGTGACTTTGAGAGATAATTATAGCATGTTTTTACTGATTTGAGATAGCATTCATTTCACACTCACGAAAGCCTTTGATATTGAAGCAAAAATTTTGAACTGTATCTTTTCATTATTTTAGTGATTTATCTTAGAGAGATTTGGTCTTAATAGTAACAGTGAAGTAACACCTAAGTTCAGAACGTGCACTGTGAATATCGGAAGGTTTGAATGTGATAAGTGAAACGTAACTAATGTTTTTGATAAAAGTTGAGTCAATAATAAATAAATGGGTGTGTCGAAAGCTGGTCGATGATTGGAGTGCGGTAGGGCATTATCTCGAAATGTCCTATTTCACTATGATGACCAAAAGCTCACGACAGTCAGGAAAAGCTACCCTATGATTTGAGTAAGGTAGGGTGTTATCCCGAAACATCATATTCTACTATGACGGGTAAGAGCTCATTCTGATGTGCATCAAAGAAAAAGAAGAAAAAGAAGAAGAAAGTGAAAAAAACCTAAAGACTTTGTTAACGGTGAACTTATACCCAGTATAAACCGAATGATATGCTGTAGGGATTATCCTACTGAGTGCGCGGGAAGACTTTGTGTGGAGCGACACGCTATACCTAGGATAGTCATTAAGATTATTTGAGAGGATATTTGTTTGAGAGGATTGTGAAGATTGAAAAGGGCTTGTCACACACACCGAATCTATCTCTATGTTGGTATCGCTTGCTATAGTTGTTGTATCTTTTGTTACGTGAGTTAGGGATCTATGTGGATTGCATGAAAGTGAGCTAGTTTTGATTGTTTTGTTCGGGACGAACAAAAGTTTAAGTGTGGAGGAGTTGTTTACGACTAATTTTATGGTTTTTATCGAGTTATTTCGTAACAATATCTTCCGTGTTTTAGTGATTTTTATAGAAAATCACTTGCTAAAAGGATAAATTGGAAGAAAGGGGTTTAGAATTCATTAAAGTGTGAAAACCAAGCCAATTATGTGATTTAACGCTGATTGTTTATCTATTATATGAGTCTACATTTTTGCGTGCTTTTACCACCTCGTAGTATGCATGCGTGGCATTGGAATGAGCTGAAAAAAAAAGAGATACTCAATTGGAGAAGAAGGATGCAAGTCGGCTTGGGAAAGTAAACTGGCGTTCACTACCCCGTCCAGGCAGACGGGCGTCCAAGGAGCTGAACTGGCGTCCGAACCAGACGGGCGTCTGAATACATGGACGAGCATCCAGGAGAGGAAATCACATACAGAGAGTTTGGACGCAGCATGGACGGACGTCTAGAGCAAAGTCAAGATCCAGCAGACGGGCGTCCACAAGACCAGACGGGCGTCCTTCGGCCGACTTGACAGCACCGACTCAAAAGCCTATATATAGCAGCGTGTTTTGAACCCTAGGGATATACCATATCAGAAAACACGGCCGCTAAGACCTAATATCAGAGCAGCAGCCGCACCACATGTACACGAAGAAGATGAACTCTTCCATCCCAATGATCGTGTTCAACAACATGATTGTTGGCTAAGCGCATCGCGGTGGGACAACGGATGAAACCGATCAACATCAACACCAACTAGAGAGATTTCTGCTGTATTTTTAGTGAGTTAAGTTACGGTTTTTCGTCAATTGAATATCGTTTTATATTGTCTACGTTTTGTTTGAATCAAAAGATTGATAAAACTACTTTTATGCTTTGAATTTATATGAGAATATTGTTCAAGCTTTGGTTTATTTCAATTGATGCAATTAGTTGTAGTTCGAGAGATCGTTTATAATTAATTGAGTAGAGTATTGGAGACGATCTCATGATCTGATTTTGCATGCCGTTCAGTTTTGCTTGAGAAAGAAAACGAAACCCTAGAATTTGTTTAAAGGAATTTAATCGAATTCGTGATAGATCATTACTAAAAATCGTATCTTTAACTTGCCATCTAGTTGGGGTTGGGTTGGTTGATCGGTGGATTCCCGTTGCCTTGCCGTTTCCTTTTAATTACTTGATAAATCGAATAGTTCGTATCAATTTAATTGCTACGTTTAGTTATTTTAAAAACCCTAGCTTCTACTGTTTTTCGCATATTTTACGCATTTAGATCGTAATTGGACGCCCGTCCACCCTTGGTGAACGCCCGTCCATAGTCGGATTTTCCTGTTTCCTGTTTTAGTTTAGTTTACTTATCGTTTTTATATTATAATTAGTATAGACCTTAGTTTTAGGTAATAAATTGTGACATAATCGATAGAATAACTGCACTTTAATCCGATAGACATTCGACTCCCTTAGGACGACCCGTTAACACCCTATACTACGAACCTTATACTTGGGGTGTTTCGGTTTATAAATTTAAAACGAGTTTTTACCGAACATGATCCTAAGAAAGTTGAAGAACCAGGCCTCCTCATTAAGCATGTGTTCTGAGTTTTGAAGCTGGGTTCTGGAATCCCCTTCCTTCCATTCAAGATATTCTGAAATTCGATCATCAATAGCATTTTCAGATGTTTGTACACGTTCTTCTGGAGTTTCTTTATCATTTCCTGTGTTTCCTGCAGCTTCCTCATTTTGAGGTTGTGCATCCTCACTTTCATTTTCTTCTTCGTCTTCTTCTTGGTGTTCTACCTCAACATCAGAATCCTCTTCTTCTTCTTCTTCATCAATTAGTTTTCCAAAGTCTGTTTTGTCCAGATTACGTTGGACCTTTTGTTTCTTTCTTTGGCTGGTAGTTTGTTTGGTAGGCTTCTTTCTCTTCCCTCCTTCTTCTTGCTTTTGTTGTTTGACATAAGTGAACATGACTTTGGACTCATGCAATTTGTGAAGTTGTACGGCAGGGACTTTGAGACATTGCATCAAATAGTGTAACTGAATCCCATACGACTTCTTCACCCAAAATTGGCCTTTCTTCTTCTTTCTTTTTGCTACCCTTTTTGGGCTGCATTTGCTTCGCCTTGGATTTGCTCTTTGATACTCAAGAAGAAGTATTTTGCCCAGTTGAACTGTAGACGGTTGTACATGATTCCCATCAGCCGCATTCTAGCCTCTGGCATGGCATTGTTGGTTCCTAACTTTCCTTCAATGCTCTTCCCAATTAGGGCACTGAACTCACTGAATGGTTTCTTTGAAGCGGATCTTAGACAATTTACCTTTTTAGACCTTGGGTTTGCTGTTTTGGCAATGATTACCCATTAATCATCCAAATTTTGTGGTACCAAGGTCACTTTTGCCTGACCCTTATTGGAAAGTTTGAGATGAGTACGAATTACCTTTTCCATAAGGACCACTTCTATGCCGTTGACAGATGCAACAATCTAGTCTTCCTTCCATTCATCACCTTCTTCTGCAAGGAGCCTAGAAACATATTTTGCAGTTTTCCAGAAGGAGATTAGGTTTTCATAGCAGATTTCAGTTATTGGAGGATTTAGAAAGGTCGATAACTTTAGGTCTTTGCATCCGGCTGCCAATAGTTTTGCTTCCTCGTCATTTCCACACAGTTTTAGGTAGTGTTCTTCTTGGAAGAACGATCCAGTGGCAATCGATTTTTCATACCCAGTTTGGGAGTTTGAGGAAGATGAAGCCATTGTTGGAAGTTAATAGAATTTTTGAAAAAGAGCTTTGAATTTGCAGTAGAGTTTGTAACTTGCAATATAGTGTAAAGATTTCTGAAAAATCTCTAAGTATGATTTATATAGTGTAATTTGGGTAGTGTGAACGTGGTTTGAATATGGAAGGATTTTATGACATAATGGCGTGATTTTGTGTATACAAATCACGATATTCGAGTGTAATGGGGGAGTGGATTGAGGTAAGTAATGATAAATCCCAGGATTCGAGGCGTTTGTAATTCGAAAATAATATGGTTACCTCCATGATTGTAATTTGATCTCCACGTGTGCAATCGTCCACAGATTAATCCTCTATAACTTTTTTTATTCTCCACGTATATAAAAGTTGATTTTGTTCACACTATAATTTGCCCATGACTCCAATCTTCATTTCGGTGGAGTGCCTTGGCTGGTCACTTAGCCGATTTAGTAAATTTTTCACTGAGCTGCTTTACTTTACCGTTCCTAACAATCAGTGAAGTTAACTTCGCCGAGTACCAGTACCTTACCTGCTACATCTCCTGTAAAGGCAAAGGTTTAATCAGCTGATGAAGTCACTTGGCTGATTACTCCAGTTAGCCGCTCTTTGGTACTTAGTCTATTTCAATCATTCCCAACTCAGTTCTTAACATGTTAAATCTTTCATGACTGAGTAGTTTAGTGAAGATGTCAGCCAATTGATCTTCAATGGGAATGTATTTTAGGATGACATCTCCTTTTTCAACATGATCTCTGATAAAATGATGTCTCACATCAATGTGCTTTGTTCTTGAATGCAACACTGGATTTTCAGTGATAGATATGGCACTTTTGTTGTCACACATGATTGGGATAGTCTTTTCCTCCACTCCATAATCCCTTAGCTGTTGTCTAATCCAAAGAACTTGTGCACAACAACTGCCTGCTGCTATATATTCTGCTTCAGCTGTTGATGTAGATATGGAATTTTACTTTTTACTGAACCAAGAGACTAGCCTGGTGCCTATCATTTGGCATGTTCCGGAGGTGCTTTTTCTATCTATCTTGCATCCAGCATAGTCAGAGTCTGAATATGACATCAACTTGAATCTCCATCTTTTGGATACCAAATTCCAACATTAATAGTGTTTTTCAGGTATTTGATTATTCTTTTGGCTGCTATAAGATGTGATTATTTTGGTTGAGCTTGAAACCTTGCACATACTCTTACAGCAAATGCTATATCCGGTCTACTTGCAGTTAGATAGAGTAAGGATATTATGATTCCTCTATACATTTTCTGATCAACATCTTTTCCAGCTTCATCTTTTCCATGAATGACTCTTGAACACATTGGTGTGTCTGCTGTGCCACTTGTGTCCATACTATATTTGTGTATTAAGTCTTTTGTATACTTGGCTTGATTAATGAAAATACCATCCTTCATTTGCTTTACTTGAAGACCAAGAAAGTAATTTAATTCTCCCATCATGCTCATCTGAAATTTGCTCTTCATTAGGTTTGCAAATTTCTCACACAGCTTTTCATCCTCTGATCCAAAGATGATGTCATCAACATAGATTTGTACTAGCAATGTGCTTGTTCCCTCTTCTAATTTGAATAGAGTCTTATCTATAGTTCCCTTGTTGAATCCATTCTTGATCAAAAATTGTGATAGTGTTTCATACCAAGCTATGGGTGCCTGTTTGAGTCCATAAAGAGCTTTCCTGAGCTTGTATACTTTGTCTTCTTTTCCTTTAAGTTGAAAACCAGAAGGTTGTTCCACATATACTTCTTCTTCCAAAAGTCCATTCAGAAATGCACTCTTGACATCCATTTGATAGACCTTGAAGTCTTTGTGTGCATCAAAAGCTAGAAAGAGTCTGATTGCCTCCAGTCTTGCAACTGGTGCAAATGTTTCATCATAATCTATTCCTTCTGCTTGAAAGTAGCCTTTGGCAACTAGCCTTGCTATGTTTCTGACAACTGTTCCTTGTTCATCTATCTTGTTTCTGAATACCCATTTTGTTCCAATGATGTTGGCTGTGTCTGGTCTGTCAACAAGTTCCCAGACTTCATTTCTTTCAAATTCATTTAGTTCTTCTTGCATGGCTGTGATCCAATCTGCATCTTGGATTGCATCATCTATAGTCTTGGGTTCCACCTGTGATAGAAAACATGTTAGCATATGCTCCAGTTGTCTTCTGGTTCTAACTCCCGTGTGAATGTTTCCAATGACTTGATCTTCAGGATGATCTCTTAGCCAATTTAGATCAGGTTGAAGTTGTTCTTCACTTGGTGCTTCTGCAACTTCAGGTTCTGCATGAGCTTCAATTTCTGGTGCTTCTTCTGTTGTAATGACTTGTGGCTCATCTTGATTTCCAAGATTGTGACTCAGAATGGTGGCTGGTACTGTTGTATTCATATACACTTGCCTTTGTGTTGATTCTTCTTCTTGTTCTTGAAGACTTTCACCATTTGTGTTTGGTTCATCAAAGGCTACATGTATTGATTCTTCAATCACCAATGTTCTTTTGTTGAGTACGCTGAATGCCTTACTGGTGTCTGAGTATCCGATAAAGATTGCTTCATCAGCTTTTTCATCAAAGGTGTGCAACTGATTCCTGGTCAAAACACAACATTTAGATCCAAACATGTGTAAGTGTGAAATGCTAGGTTTTCTTCCATTCCATATCTCATATAGAGTCATTCCATGATGTTTGTTGATGATTGATCTATTTTGTGTATAGCATGCTGTGTTTGCTGCTTCTTTCCAAAATCTCTTTGGTAAGCATGATTTTACAATCATTGTTCTGACTGCTTCTTTGAGAGTTCCGTTTCTTCTTTCTGCTACACCATTTTGTTGTGGAGTTCCTACTGCAGATAGTTGATGTAATACTCCATTTTATTCACAATAAGTTCGGATTACTTCATTTAGAAACTCTGTTCCTCTATCTGATATGATCTTGATAATCTGTAGTTATTTCTCATTTTGAATTCTTCTTAGTAGATCTGGCATCTTTTTGAGTGTCTCTCTCTTCTTGTTCATGAAGATGGTCCAGGTGAATTTGAAGAAGTCATCAACCACTACTAGAGTGTATTTATTACCACTTACACATACTGGTGTGACTGGTCCAAATAGGTCCATATGTAACAGATGTAAAATTCTTGTTGTTGATTGATAGGGCTTTGACTTGAAGGAACTTTTGATTTGTTTCCCTTTCTGACATGCTTCACATAGACTTTCTTTCTTGAATGTGATCTCTGGCAGGCCTTCAACTAACTTGTTCTTTGATAATTTGTTGATGGTTTTGAAAGTCAAGTGATTTAATCTTCTATGCCAAATCCAGTTCGTTGATTGTTTATTTTTGACAAACAGGCATGTTTCTGCTTTAGCTGTTTTCCAATCCACCACATTCATGTTATCTTTTCTTCTCCCTGCAAGAACTACTGTATTGGTTTGGCTGTGAATCACTTTGCAACCTTCATTGTTGAAGTGCACATTGTAGCCTTTGTCACAGAATTGACTGATGCTCATTAGATTGAAATTAAGTCCCTTAACATATGCCACATTTTGGATTCTCAAATTGTTCTTGAGCATTGTGCCTTCCCCCTTAATCTTGCCAGGGTTTTCTTTGCCTTCAAATGTGACTTTGGGTCCATCAAAAGCTTTGAAATCAGTGAGCCATCCTTTGTTCCCTGTCATGTGTCTGGAACATCCACTGTCTATGTACCAGACATCCTACAAAACAAATTAATTAAGTTTAGGTACCCAACACTATTTGGGTCCATACCTGTTAGCAGTCATGCCTCCTACTCCAATTGTATATATAAATGATCTTCTTTTTGGATAGTTAAAATCATCAACTTCATATGTATAAGGCATGGCAGAATAGCTTCTAATATTTCTACTAAAGGTATTCTGATACTTTTCTCTACTTTTTGGTGCATTTGCATCCTTCTTTACCTTCCAATATGCAGTAGGAAACATATGCTGCTTCATGTGTCTAGGAGCATACCTTGATTGATCTTTCTTAAACACATGATGCACATCATGGTATGGTTTCTTCTTGTATTTTGGAGATGCAACATTCCAATCATCCTCTAAAGGGTAAAGTCTTCCTTTACCTTCAGTAGGTCTTTGTTTTTGGTTGACTGGAATGATGGTTTAGTTTGCTGTTTTACAGCACTAGGTTTTGACTTCACCGGTACAGGATGAGTGGTTGAAACTATGGTCTTTCCTTTTCTGAATTTCGGTCCAATGTTGGTCCTGGATTCAGAATTGTGTTGACCATCGTTTCTAATCTCATCCTGACTATTGTAGCCAAGACCAGATCTGGATCCAAACCTTCTTGGGGGTTTGTAAGCTGGTGCTTTTGGTGGTGCAGTGGTATTTTTAGCTGCTGGATGGATTTTCTCAGCTGATCTGTTAGCAATGGATGAGTTATCATCTGCTGCTTTTTGATTAGGTGAGTCTATCTCCATAGTAGCTAGTTCAGCTTTCAATTTGTCCAGTTTTTCCTTCAATCTTTTATTTTATTTTCTTAGATCCTTACATTCCTTTTCCAGAATTTCATGATTCATCTCAATTTCATCAAATTTAGTCATGAGATTTTGAACTATGGCTGCTGGATCTAATGGGAGAATAAAAGATTGTGCAGTGTTGGATGTGGATGCATTTGATGAAGAGTAAGAACTAGATGTTACTTCAGTTTCATCAGATTCTTTTGCCATAAGACATATACTTTCTTTCACATTGTCTAAGCTGTCACCTTCATCTTCATCTAATTCTTTGGTCATGAGACATAGACATGCTTTTTCATTGTCTGAGCTGTCTTCTTCATCACTATCATCTGAGCCATTATCAGATGATTCTTCATTCTTTTCACTGCTGGATTCAGCCTTGAGTGCTTTCTTACCTTTCTTCTTTTCAAATGCTTTGTACTTCTTCTTTTCCTAATCTTTATTGTTTTCTTCTGGGCAATCAACCTTGAAGTGTCCTTTCTTGTTGCAGTTGAAGCATCTGTATTCATCATCTTTTTTTTTAATTTCTTTGTTTGAGCTTGACCTCTTGTTTGATGATGAGTTTCCTTTGAATGACTTCTTTTTGCTAAACCTGTCAAAACGTTTAACTAATAAAGCTACTTGTTCTTTGAGTTCTAGTGTCTCTTTGCTGATGCAATCAGCAAAGTTACTTTGATGTGGTGCTATCAGTGCACTGGTTCTTTGTGTCTCTGCCGGAGCACCATCTTCGCCGTTCAATTCGAATTCATAAGATTTTAGTTGGGACATCAGAGTCAGGGTGTCAGTGTTTGAAAGATTGTTGTACCTCTGATTACTGATGTTATGATCTTTCATCTTTCAGGCAAGCCTCTCAAGATCTTTAAACACACTTCTTTCTGGGGGTATGTGTGTCCAAGCTGTTGCAGTTCACTGATGATGCTTGAGAATCTGTTGTCCATTTGATCAATGGATTCACCAGCCTTCATTTTGAAGTTCTCAAATTTCTGTTTTGCAATAGATAGTTTGTTTTCTTTGACTGCCTCAGATCCTTCATTTATCAGTGCTAGCTTGTCCCACATTTCCTTTGCTGTTTTGCAATCTTTGATTCTCATGAACATGTTGCTATCTAGGGTTTTCAAAATCATATCTTTTGCAACAAAGTCTAGATTTGCTCTTCTGCTGTCATCCTTGGTCCAATCTTTCTTGGGTTTATCCACTTCTTTTCCTTGATCTGCTCATGTGGGTATCACAGTCATGATCATGATTGGGCCATCATTGATTACATCCAGCATCTCCTCATGAGTTGCTGCAAGATGAGATAATATTCTTATTTTGTATTCATCAAAATTATTAACATTAAAAGCTGGTACTTTAGACATAAAGTTTGAGGAGTCCATAAGTACATATTTGATATATTTATGTATATAAGTAAAAAGCACAAAAATGAAAACTACTTTGAAAATATGTGATCTCCTTGTTACCAGAAATTAGATCTGAACAGGTTCTGATACTAGGAACACTGCTCCAATACCAATTGTTGGTCCCAGAGAAGGGTAAAACTATAGTCAGAGGGGGGGGGGAGGGGGGTGGATGACTATAGTGGAGTTTCAAAAACTTTTCTTATATTTAAAAGCTTTTGGGCAGTGGATAAGTCCCTTCTTACTAAGTTATTTCAAGGTAGTTTGATCAATCACAGATATATGATATAGTGTAAGTAATTTAAATGAATGCAGAAAGGTAATTTGCAGAAAGTAGATTGACACAAGGCTTATAGTGGTTCAGGGTGGTGTAATCCCTTAATCCACTCTTCTCCTGTGATGATTGGAGGAATTCACTATTGTTTTCACAGATACAATAGTACGATTGTCCTTGACTTCACAAGCTTCACAATCTACAAGACTATCACTCCTTGATCTGCAATGACTTTGAAGTGACTCTCTTTCCTCGCTCCTTGGTATCCTTCAGAAGCTATCACAAACACAACTCCATCTCAGATGGCTCTGATTCAGTTGCTTGATTTATGTGAATTGAATTCACCAACTTGTTGATCAATCTCAATGCTTGATGTTTGATTTGTAGCTCTTAGATTTGAGTTGATCACTGGATATTTCCTTTCCGCACATATAGAAGATTTTTCACTTTGACAGAGTTTCTGCTCAGATTTTTTGATCGTTCTCTCATATGTATTTTTCCTTTCTGTCAATGTCTTCTATTTATAGCCTTGATTATTCTTGATTCAAATTTCTGTCCGTTGGCTATATTAATGATGGGAATAGTCCTTGATTTTATTCTTGATTCCCCCTTAATAATATTCTCCTTGATTTTAGTTTTTCTTCAAACGTTTACCAGAAAATCCGTCCTTGATTGATTATTAATTGTGCAATTAATGCTTGATCTTCTGTATCTTCTTCATATTTCAATAATCTGTTCGAGTAAGGTTTACTCAGCCGTTCTTTGAATGGTCAAGTGATCCACATGACTTTGCCGTTTAGATCTTCCTTTACTGCTTTGTCTTCACTCAGCCGAAAGTCAGTTTACTTTGCCGATTCACTATTTACTTTATTCTTTAAGTTCAAAGGAGAATTCTTGTACTTCACTGATCCTTGTTTTGAGCGAGATCAGTGTACACCATATTTAAACGTTGAGCTTCATTACTTGAAACATGACTTAGACTTATCCAAGGTCATCACAGACTTCCTTGGTTATAAGTCAGAACATAATGTCTTCAATGCTTCTCTGTTGATACTTGGCTGGCTTTACTCTGCCGAATATCTATATTACTTTTCCGTCCTACCAACTAGTACAATACTTGTTTGACTCAACTTATACAACATGTCAGACTCTAAGTAAAGACTTATACAGAGAATTTCTAGCTTATTTCAGGCTTGCTATAACAGCTGGTATGGCTATCATCAAAATATAATCAAATGTTCCTAACAATTAGCTACTAGTCAGATATGTGCACTAATTGATCATCGGGGGGGGGGGGTTAATGGTAAATAATGATAAGATATTCGGTGTCGGGTTTACGGAGACATCCCACACAGAGTGGACAGTCTGTGGAGGGTTAATCCGTATGTAGTTATTATATCAATGGACGTTTATCTACTCTATGGGTTGAGTGTAAGTATATATCTATAATTGGTAGAGTTCAGTTTCAGGTTTATGGTGGCGTAATCCCGGAATAAATAATTATATATATTTATTCTGTTCGATGAATATTATATTTAATTATTGGAGCTACTGGTTATAGGTCCATGGTCCCCAATGTGGCTTCTATAATTCGGGCTAATATTCTTGTTTATTTGGGCCTCAGAAATAATTAATTGGTCGGGCCAATTAATTGATATGCATGAATATTATTTAGTTAAATATTATAATATAATACACGTAGAAAAGACATTTTTCATGGACACAGTGGGCTTAGTGTGGTGCCAATATGTCTTGGATTTTCCAAGAAATTAGTTTTCTTGGATAATGACATATTGTGTAATTAGTTATTTATTTGTTAAATAATTAATTGGATAAATAAAAGAAAATAATTTATTTATTATTTATCTCTTAACTATAATGATAATTATATTTCTTATTATAAGATTATAATTATCTCTTATTGGATAATAATAATAATTAGAATTATCTCTTTTATTTTGTTAAACCGATTGGGTATAGGTTTTCTCTCTTGGATTTTGCCTATAAAAAGAGTGTTTTCCCTGAGCCCTATGAGAAGGAAAAACCCACGAAATTCATAAAGAAAAAAGGCTAAGGAGTTCGATCCTTAGCTCCACCCGGTTGGAGAAAAACTTAGGGTTTTTTCTCGGTTGCATATCACGGAGGTTCCAATTCCAAGAATCGGTGTCCACCAACTACCGTTTGGAGAACACATTTGAAGATCAAGGCTTCTCATCCTATGATTAAAGCTTTTCTTCCTTACTATTGGTATGTTTTTCTTAACCCCTTGTAGTAATTAAATCCTTTGTTTATGTGTTATAATATATGAATCGTGATCTATCCGCTGCACATAGATCTAATTCGTTTAGATCTAAGATCCTACTTTCTTCATGTGGTGTCAGAGACAGGTTCCACGATTTAGTAGTTATAAGCATAAATAAACGATTTAAAGGAGTGGAATTGCATGTAGATAAATTTTAACTTTTTATATGCATAGATAATGATTGGTTGTTGTGGTTGAAGAGATGGATTGGGGTTGGCACTGTTTACCCGTTAGATCTATTGTAAACTCATATAAACGAAGAAAATTCGTTCATATGAGTATAGGAAATTATGTAATTTATTCCATGTTGCAATTTTAATTTCCTAGAAGTAGATCTGTTTTCTCGCTGTTTGGTATTTTCGTGTTTGCCGTTGATTGAGCAGTTGAAATGACAATCCCTCCAGTCAGAATTAAGATTAAAAGTTTAAGAAGAATTCATCCAAATTTGGGGTCGATCGGAGTCCGTCTCAATATCCGTTCGTTGCAATAAAGTGGCTACTGTAACAGAAAAATGCAAGATTGACAGAAACCCTAGCTGTGACTTCCTCGAATTTCTGGACGAGTTTGAACCTTTGAAACGAAAATCCGACTGGTCCGATTATTTACCATGGAGTTATGTGCATGCCTAAAAGTTTCAGTTCGATCGGGTTTCATCTTGATATCCGATCGGCTCCGGGAAGTCACTGCTGCGCTGCTGTCAGAGACAGATACGACAGCAAATTTGACTGCTTACTGGAGGAAACTGGCACGTCAAAACTCCGATCCAACCATCCATATTGAAGCCCGAGGAGTGAAGAATAGGTCTGGAAAGTTTCGCCACGATCCGAGTTCGTTTGGTTTCCCGATCATCGAAGAATTTGAACAACTGCAGATTTTGTTAGAAAGTAGTAAACCCTTGTTAGGGTTTGTTTATTTATTTTCTAATAGGTTGGAAACGGGGGTGCCAACGGTCCATCTCGGTGTTTATTTTTCCACACAAGTATGCATGCTTAGGTTGTATGTGTAGAACCGGAAAATTGCCATGATATGTATCATATCATGAATTCCACTCCATATGCATATACATGTAGAATTAATTCGAGGAATTAGTTAGGCATGTATAAAACACGCGATTAGTTTTAATTAATTGTATGATATTTATTAGAGACTAATTAGGGAAACCGAGGATCACGGGTTTTGTCAATCGTCGAGGTTGGGTGATGGATTCTCGGTGAATCACACTCTGCGAAAGCATAGGGAGTAAAATCCCGAAACCTCGTGTTTAAGGTGTTGGTTTCTCGGTGAATTCCACCTTACCTAGACGAGATTACGTTTTTGCTCCGTAGTGTCTACGTGAAAGTTTGATGTTTAAGGATTGGATAATCATGGGCAAGAATGGTTCGAAAATGGTTTAACCACGGTTGGGTGGTCAACAGTAGCTACGGCTCGATTGACTTCACCCTCCACGTGTGGCGTTTGCACGGGGGTCCGGCAAGGCTGAGCTATCCGACGAGCCACTACGGATCAACGGAGTTCCCCTAGGCTTGACCCGTCCGACGGCCACATATGTTCCAACGAATAGGTCGGGTGGGCTAGCCCACATAACCGACACCATTCGGGCCTATGATTATTGTTCCTTAATGTAACATCAAGTCTAAAACACGTGATCAGTAAACCCACCACTTTTTCAAAATATTGAGTGGGAGCGGGAGCCGACCCCACAGCCTCTACTGTTGACTCAAGCACCGTGAGAGAATGGTGATGCCTCGTGCCGGCTTTGATTTCGGTCCCCTAAGGAAGGCCTTCACCGCTATCAAAATTCAAGGCTTGGTCTCCGAGAGGATAGGATTTTGGGTACTCACCGGGTCACTGACCGACCCTAAGGCGGCACACTCGGGGTCTACCTAAAAATCTGAAACAGTAGGTAACACTCATAAAGGGTATTTTGGTAATACCTTGGTTGAAAAAGGAAAGGTGATTGACGATCACAAATGAGATGTTCGATTCTCAATTTGATCTTTAATATTAATCGAAACCTCTTTGACCTACCCTAAGGCGGCACTGAGGCAAGAGATTAAGTCTTTGGAACGGTATGATAGACTATAAGTATTTAGTTTATAGTTCATAAAATTTATTAGTAGTGTATAATTTGGATTTATTTTCTGTCATTTTTATTTACAACTATTTATATATCTCTCTAGGGTACTAGACTGCTAGTGTATGTTTTTTAAATTGACTAGTAACGACTTCGTTAAAAGTGGTAAGTAACTAGAACGTTGTACTTATTAATTTAACATGCGATTAATTTTTTGGAAGAGATATTTCTCTTGAGTCTTCAAGACTTAAGTGACGTAAATAAGTATGTCACTGCTGTCACTCGTGCAGAACGAGAGACAACCTTTGTTAGTTTGAAGGATGATTGGGACAATAAAATTCTTTTAGTGAATTTTTAATTGTGTAGTGACTACACGAGAAATTTTCTAATAGAAAAATTAGAGAATCATAAATTAAAGTGAGTTAGTTAGACGGTATTTAGAACCGATAAACTAGTGGGAGCTTTAATCTTAGGTTTTTGTTGTTTTTCTAACTTATTAGAAAATTAGTCCCACTGGGTAACGCTTTCATTAGACATCCCACAATTCACGAGTAGTGTCTACTCAAATGAACTGCTAGTTCAAGACTATTTCCTTTTAAGGAAAGTCAAGAATAGGAACGAATGTCTACAAGTGTTAATCATCTAAACTAAGTTTAAGGGTAAACCGAAATATTAATTAAAGGAATAAGGAAAGTGATTGTGGATCACTAACCAATGAATCCTTAGCGACTTTATTAACCGAGTAACTCGACTCGGGAGCTAAGTTCTTTGGAAAAACAAGGAAGCTTTGCATTAACGATTGATAGAGTAGACAACGGGTAGTAATTTCAGCTAGAATAGTGGGAGTGGTATGAGGAAATGAACTTTGGATTCGATCTTTGAATATCACAGAAAATTTATTTTTCTGTTTTCAGATTCGTTGGAACAAATGGATTCACTTTCAACTCGACATGTTGTTGCCTCATAGAAAGTGAATATGACATTTGTAGTACGAATCCGAGACTCGGACTTTTGTTTGATAAAGTCAGAACCACTAAGAAATGCTGAAAATGTATATGTAACACGTCTTAAACTATTATAGGTGAACGGTTTCCGTATTAAGATAAACAATTCTTCAAAATCTATTAATTAGTGCATATATCCTAGAGATAAGACCTAACGACTAGCTAAGGGTGATTCCTATCTCCCAGTCTCGGAACACTGTTTCAAAGGAACAATGACTAAGCTTCCTTTCAATTGGGAAAGGGTAATAGATCTGAAGAAGTAACGTAGCTTGTTCATATTGACCTTCGGGGTCTAGAGAGAGATACAAGCTAATGGGAGCTTTTGAGTGGTGACATTTTGTCTGATAACTACTCGAAACACGATTCAGTTTATCTAAATAATGCGAGGAGGAGTCTATGATTTTAGCAGAGAATAGAGTATTCCATGCTCAGAAATTGGCTATCACATAGTCTTGGGACTGATGCTCGGCCTGCCTTCTAGTGGAATGTTTTTCACTGAGGAAGAAACCATATACTTGCCCTATATAGTTATTGATGTGCTACAATACACTGCTAAACTCGATTAAGATAATTGGTTGCAAAATAACGGTTAACATTATTATGTAAACCGAGAAGTCTACCTAGAAGATGCTAGTGAATTTATGGATAAGGAGTGAATTCAGTTCACACCACTTCCGTAAATGTAGGCATTTAGCACTTAATGCTTGAAGGTAGGACTGGAGATTTTGCGCATACGTTCAGATTGTTCGTGAAATATCTTAATAAGACGAGTGAAGGTTTGTTATATGATTCTTGAGATCAGAAAGTGACGGTTAAACTGTCACAAGCCTCCTGATAGAATCTATAAGTAACAACCTTAAACCTTGGAGTACGGTTACCCAAATGTAGTTACTATCTTATTTAATCAGACCATGTCCAACATCGGTTGTTGGTGATTACACTGATAAATACTACTAGATCAGAATGTCAATCCACCCAAAACACAGTGGGAGTATGGTATAACCGTTGACCCACTGTGGTTTTGTGTACTTTACAGTCTGCTGGGGTGATTGATAACCTATGGCTCTTAGTGGGCTGTATAGGATTCTGATCATAGAGGTTGGTTTGAAAGCCTTAACCCTGTGAATGGAGTTTTGGTACTCCAGTTCTCTTCAGCCTCTTGTAGAACCACCTGAGTGTCTCAGGCCCAGTGGGAGCAATTGGATCTACACGGAAAAGAGTCGAATGAATAGGAAAGTTTAAACTTTCAGCGCAAAGCTAAGTGGTCTAGGCGTGATTCCCTGACAAGTATAGAGTTAAACAGACCTTGAACTCTCCCACCACTCAGTCTTGCTAGATTTCGTTAGAATGCAGAAAATAGGGGTGACCCTGAGACTTTCTTTCGAAAAACGGAGTCTGGATTCATTCAGAACAGAAGGGTCTTGGTTAGAACAAATGGCAGGATGACTACCGGGGCTTATATCCTTTATGGATTTAAGAGAACCTCTCGGTCATTTAAAGTCACATGTTTTAAAATATGTGGACTTGACCAGAATATTGATAAGTCTTTCGTAGACTGAATATCAATATTAGTAAAGTAGTAGTATTAGTGTTTATAAATGATTGGAAACAACATGGGTGTTCTATCTGAAGTCGGAAACTGACACGCCAAGATTCTCTGGATGAGTGAATTGGACTATATTCTTATAATTTGATTTGGTCAAATTCACAAGAATGAGTCATTGGCTATCCCATCCATCTTATTGGTTAAGATGATCTTGCATATATGGATGCAACATTCAACGAGAGTAGTCCTACCCTACCTCTCAGGAATGACTCTCTAAATCTTCGGATAAAGAGAAAATGGGATAGAGTCTCTCTTGGATAACGGCAAGTCAGGTTATCACAAGTCAATAGTAGTCGAATCTCGGATTCGAGCATTGAATAGCGTTTTAGTACGTCCTCAAGTATCTTTGAAGAACGAGGAATAATGTGCTTGTATATTCGGGTGCAAACTTGAATATGGTTGACTACACAGATTCTGACTTATAGTCAGATTAAGGATGATCGTTGGGACGATCTCGGGCTCAGTGTTTACTCATTGTGATAGAGCTATAGTCTGGAGAAATCCAGCACCGCCAATTCGACATTAATTAATCGGATACGTAGCAGCTTTCGGGGCAGCTGAAGTGGCGATATAGCTTAGGAATTTCCTTCCTGATCTGGGAGTAATTCCAGGTCTGGTGAGCCGATATCACTTCATTGTAAAAACAGTGAAGAGATAGTTTAGAAGGATCTTCTCAGTCACTAGAGGCCAAAAGCATATTGAGAAAGAGTATCGCCTGATTAGCTGGATCGGCGACGTTTTGATCCTAAAGATCGTCTCGAGCCGACAACCTAACTAATCAGTATACCAAGCCGAGTGCTTGGAGGGTACTGTTCGGAGGATTTTTCATCATTAAACAAAAACAATTTATAAACCCTAACCTATATGCAAAACTAACTCCTAACCGGCCGAATACCGGGTAATTGCTAGTAAAGCGGGATAAGTAAGGGGTCGATCCACAGGGAATTGGGATGTTGAATCTAATCTTATTAATTTCTTAAATTGTTACTTACGAAAACAAATAAACGAAAGAACAAACATAAAAACACATAGAAAAATAAACATAAGCTAAGAATAATAAAAACGACCTAAACTAAAGATACATGGGATTAAACATTACACAAACTAAGTGATTTCAATCCAAGTTCATCTCATGATTTTAATTCGATATTGTGGTTTCACCTTTACACAAGATACAAACTCCTAATCTCTTAGTGAATCCGTTTCTCAAGCTATGAATTCCTAATCTCTTAGTGAATTCAATTATCGATCTCTCCTCTCTCGAATGTTGAGACCAATTTCCATACAAAACGAAGGTGTAGATTCAAGTTAACTCTCGTATTTTAGAATCTAGCAACCTAGATAATTAACCAATTAATTTGTCACGAATTAACGATTAAAGATCCTATCTTTCTATGGTGATCTAGCCTAACAACGATTCTCATCTACGTTAGACAACGATTAGCAACCAATCTCTCGATCTAGTCACGCAATAGCATCATAAATCGTAGAAAGATACAAAACGAATCAAAGATCATAAAAATAAACAAATGATTGAATAAATTAAAAAGATAAACTCACATAGTTTGGTACAATGGATGATCTCCATGAATCAACAAACGAAAAGAAAAGCATCCTAATCTAACCCGGATCACCCGAGCACAAGGCTCGGGTGATCGGCCTTGAAACCCTCAGAAAGAGCGGCTGCTGTGTGTATTTTGGTGTATATAAAAATCTGATGTAATTAGGGTTGGGGCGATGCGGCTATATATAGAATACTAAGTCGGCTGTGGTTAAGTCGGCCGTGGACGCCCGTCCAAGGTACTGGACGCCCGTCCAGATGCGTTGAACTTTCGAATCGGGCCGAGTCTTCGTCAGACGCCCATCCTATGCAATTTTGGATGCCAGTCCACTGAAAATCTGAACATCCTGAATGTAAAAGCTCCTCCTGGACGCTCGTCCAGCATGTCAAATGCCCGCCCCCCATGGACGCCGATTTGATGAATACGACGCTTGATCCAATTGGTTTAACACTTGATTTCTTTCCTTATATCCTCTATTCTTCCATAAATCTGATTGATTCCTTTCCACTCGAATTTATCTCTTTAAAAATCATCTTTTCCATCACCAATGTGTATCTACAATGTAGGAAAAACATACCAAAGCGTAACGATATTCCAAAATAATATAAAATCACAATTTAAGCACATAATTCGTTACGTTTTGCAATTTAACTATTGAAAACACCACTTGCTCAATATTTCAATTATAAAGCTCGATTTCTATGAAAAACATCCACATATGGGGGAAATTGATATAAAACATATCCTTATAAAACGTATAAAATCACCCTGAACAGGTACGGCATAGAGGGATATGTTTCATCTGCTTTTAGAGCAAGTGGGAGATTGCTGTGAATAAGATGAGAATGGGTGTGCTCTAAAAACAATCATTGCTTGTCATTTCGTGCAAGTGGGAGATTGTTAGGTGTAGTGCCCAAAAGACAATTTGTGTAATTGTTTTTGATAACAGAATTTATCTCACCTTATTACTTGCTTTGTGTTTGTAAGTAATACACTGCTGCAAACCCTAAGTATATCAGTTTGTAACCGCTTAACTCAGTGTATGGCATGCACATGAGGATTGAGTTAGTGGTGATATACTTAAACTGTTAGTCCGTGGTGAACTTAATCAGAGTTTAGGGTCTTTTGATTAAAACACCAATAATGCGCCCAGAACACCTTAAGGTGTGATAGTCTTATCCGGACTATCGGAAGAGGGTACCTACGTTGGGCATTTATATATGATGGCATTCATATAGGACTGGACCGATTTAATATGTATTTCTCGATATATTTCCGTAATCGAGGAATCTTATTAAATCATTAGATGATCATATATGGATCAACCTTAATCCTGAGGTGATCACAGGGTGCTACTTGTCTCGGGGTAGTGTTTGATGTGTTAATTACGGTTCACTTAAATATGTGTTCCAAGTCACTTCTCATTGGCACTATCTCCTGATGAGTGAGTAGTTCTGATTTTCACAGATATGGAATCCATTCCTTCCTGCGGGAAATAGAGAGACAGTCCCCTTATTTGTTAGGCCTAAGAAATTGATCGATCCCCGGAGTTCACATTTGACTAATTATCTACTAGTCAGATATATGCACTAATTGATCATCAGGGGGTTAATGGTAAATAAGGATAAGATATTCTGTGTCGGGTTTACGGAGACATCCCACACAGAGTGGACAGTCTATGGAGGGTTAATCCGTATGTATTGATTATATCAATGGATGTTTATCTACTCTATGGGTTGAGTGTAACTATATATCTATAATTGGTAGAGTTCAGTTTCGGGTTTATGGTGGCGTAATCCCGGAATTAATAATTATATATATTTATTCTGTTCGATGAATATTATATTTAATTATTGGAGCTACTTAGTTATAGGCCCATGGTCCCCAATGGCTTCTATAATTCGGGCTAATATTCTTGTTTATTTGGGCCTTTCGAAATAATTAATTGGTTGGGCCAATTAATTGATATACATGAATATTATTTAGTTGAAATTTAAATAATATAATACAAAAAAAGACATTTTCATGGGCTGGTGGGCTTAGTGTGGCGCCAATATGTCTTGGATTTTCCAAGAAATTAGTTTTCTTGGATAATGACATATTGTGTAATTAGTTATTTATTTGTTAAATAATTAATTGGATAAATAAAAGAAAATAATTTATTTATTATTTATCTCTTAACTATAAGGATAATTATATTTTCTTATTATAAGATTATAATTATCTCTTATTGGATAATAATAATTAGAATTATCTCTTTTATTTTGTTAAACCGATTGGGTATAAGTTTTCTCTCTTGGATTTTTCCTATAAAAGAGAGTTCTCCCCGAGCCCTGTGAGAAGGAAAAAGCCACGAAATTCATAAAGAAAAAAGGCTAAGGAGTTCGATCCTTAGCTCCACCCGGTTGGAGAAAAACTTAGGGTTTTTTCTCGGTTGCATATCAAGGAGGTTCCAATTCCAAGAATCGGTGTCCACCAACCACCATTTGGAGAAAACATTGGAAGATCAAGGCTTCTCATCCTAAGATTAAAGCTTTTCTTCCTTACTATTGGTATGTTTTTCTTAACCCCCTTGTAGTAATTAATCCTTTGTTTATGTGTTATAATATATGAATCGTGATCCATCCGCTGCGCATAGATCTAATTCGTTTAGATCTAAGATCCTACTTCCTTCACTTACTCAGTCAAAATACCAAGAAAGGTATAAGGCTAAGACTGATAAGACATCTAAGTATTACATAAAAAAAACTAATCAAGAAGGACCCAAACAGATATGCGTACCAAAAATTTCTCAATCTATTTGCCGGAGAAAATCAAGAGTTGAGAAAATTGAGCACCAGTAATTCTTACAACTTAGTCACTTTGTCAAATTGAGTTGTGGAACTGACTAATATGATAGCTGATCTAAGTCTTGGGTGAGATCAAAGCAAGATCTCTCCACTCACCTTTTCCTTTTACAATCTCAACGCTAGATGGGATTTATGACAAGACATCTTAAAGACCCACTCAAAACTTTCTAACTGCATCTTCTACCACCTACAAATACCCCCTCTTTTTCCATGAAAATTCTGTACACTCAGTTCTTGCAAAAATCTCTGTTTTAAACTTTATTCAATTCAACCTTTAAGAAATCATGTCTTTTACCCGGGTTGAACCTGGAATGATCATCTCACTCGATCAATTTGTTACAAGATAAACAGATCAAACATTAGCCAATGAAATTGCAGAGAAAATCAGAAAAATCAAAGGATTGGAGCAAGTCTTCAACATCAATTTGAAGAATGTATGTTTGGATAGAGTCGGAGACTTCTATGAGTACGGAAGCAAAACCATAGAGGATGATGTAATCACTTATATCAGCGAGTAAATGGAATGGAGATTAAGGTTATAGAGAACATAATTGTGAATATGTTTGGTTTTGAGAAATATGGACACACTTCTATTCTAAAAATTTCAAAAGAACAGAGAGAGAAACTTTGGAAAGCTATTGGAATCTTTGGAGAATCAAATGTATTATTTTCTGGACCAACAGGGCTACTCAAACCAGAATTCAACTTCTTGACCAAGATGCTAGCTAATTGCGTAATTGGGAATGCATTCAACTTCAGTAATCTCTCCGGCACAAAGTTAGACCTGCTTTATGTAATTTGGTTCGAAGAAGATTTCAATTGGCAGAGATATATTTTTGATCAGCTGGTAGCACAATTTTCTGATGTGCCCAAGAAGAAAAACGCAGAGAAGAAATGAAGATTCTATCTCAAGAAGACTCTTGCTCTCTGTTAAGGGTCAATTTGTAGTGTTTTTAAGGATATATTTTATATCAATATTCCCCATATATGGATTTTTTCGTAGAATTCGAGCTTATAATCGATTAATTGAGCAAATGACGTTTTGAATAGTTAAAATGCAAAATCGAGTAAATATCGTGGTTTTATTATCTATTTTGTATGGTTTTACGTTTTGCTCGGTTTTGTCATCTTTTAGGTGCACAAATGTGGAATGGAAGAGGTCTAAATGATGTTTGATTGAAGATTAAAGTGGAAAGAAAGAGATACAAGAGGATGAAGATGAAATAAAGCTTGGGAAAATCCCGAAAACGACTCGTAATACGACGGGCTAGTCAAAAAGGCGTTTTCTGAAGAAGAGTCCTTAATGAAAGTTGTAGAGTTTTCCGAGAGCTTTTTTATGACATTCGGATCATAATTTTTGGAGGTCTACAACTCAAGATATGAATTTTAGAAGTTTTATTCCAATAAATATTCCAAGAAGCGATGCATCAGAGCAACCGACTTGATTTTTCTATAAAAGCAGCGCGATTTTTTACCCTAATACACACAATTTTACACACCCGCAATTCTCCTAGCACAGCAGCCGCACTTTACTGGTTCCAAGGCCGGTCACCCGAGCCTTGTGCTCGGGTGATCCGAGGTTAGATTAGGATGTCGTTTTTCTTCCGTTTTCGATTCATGGATTCAATCATGTACCAAACTACGTGAGTTTATTTATTTAATTTATTCAGTCCTTATTCGTTTTTTATGATCTTTAATTTATTTTGTATCGTTCTATGATTTTGATGCTATGATGTGAATTAGATCGAGAGATCAGTTTGCTATTGATACATTTACAACATACGGAAGTTGCATAAACGTTAGATCACCATAGAAAGATAGGATTTTTAATCGTTAATGATGACAAGTTAATCGATTAATTATCTAGGTTGTTAGATTCTAAAATACGAGAGTTAACCTGAATCTACACCTTCGTTTTGTATGGAATATTGGTCTCAACATTCGAGAGAGGAGAGATCGATAATTGAATTCACTAAGGAATTAGGAATCCATAGCTTGAGATTAAATTCACTAAGAGATTAGGGGTTTGTGTCTCGTGTAAAGGTGAAACCACAATTTGAATTAAAATCATGAGACGAACTAGGGTTGAGATCACTTGGTTTGTATGATGTTTGATCCCATGTATCCTTAGTTTAGGTTTTTATTATTTGTTCTAGCTTAGATTTAGTTTACATGTTCTATGAGTTTATTTGTTAGTTCTTCGTTTATTTGTTTTCGTTAGTAACAATTGAGAGGATTAATTAGATTAGATTCAACATCCCTTTTCCCTGAGGATCGATACCCGTACTTATCCAACTTTACTAGCAACTACCCGGTATTCGGCCGGTTAGGAGGTAGTTTTGCATGGTAGTATAGGTTTATAAATTTTCTTTTGTTTTAATGATGCAAAATCTCCCTACAACAAAAGTGGCGCCGTTGCCGGGGAATCGGCGTTTTGTTGAATTTGGTTGAATTAATTTCTCGATTTTGTTACGTTTTTTTTTATTTTTCGTTTTCAATAAAAGTAGCGTTGAATAAATTGAGAGTTTTTATTTTTGCCGTGTTTCGATGACCGTTAGGTTAAGAATGTGCAAAGAGTTTTTTTACTCGATTTGTGAGACGTGAATTATATGTTGTTGCAATCTAGTCTAACCCTCTGTGCTTTAATTTGATGAGGCTGCGATGCTGTGGTTGTTTTGAGTTGATGAACTGTTAGGATAATTAGGGTTTTTCTGTGTTGTTCCTGCGTTTCTGTGCATATTCGTTGTTTGGACGAGCGTTCAGGTAAGTGAACGCCCGCCCGATTCATATCTCTGCAGTGGACGCCCGTTTGACTTGTCGAACGCAGCGTCGAGGCTAAAATCCAGGTTAACGCCCGCCTCGCTTTGTTGACGCGACGTCCAGGTTCCGTAATTTCTCTTAATTTGATTTTTAATGCTTTATTTGATATGGATACTTTAATTTGAGCTTCTGTGGCTAATTGTTTTTACGTAGATGTTCTGAACTTGCATGTTTACATCTTTCCATCTACGAATCCATGTTAAATAAGCGCTTAACTTTATATACATGATTCATCTAGGCATGTTATAGTTAATGTCGGTTCTCGTACGCTATAACTGGTCTTATTGTTATTTAGTAGCTAATGTCGGTTTCCGTATGCTACGTACCGCTGTGATGAATCTTGTGAGCTTTGAGACTTATGTGCTTCCTTGTTGTTTTTGTAACTCTTATGGGTAGCTACTGTCGGTTTTCCGTATGCTACGTCCAGTCCTTATGCGTTATATCTGTTTAGTATAGCTAACTGTTGGTTTTCCATAATGCTATCACTTTTTACGACGAGTCTTAAAGCGCGTCTACATCGCATGTAATGAAACAGATTGTCGTTTATCGTAACTTTGTCATTATCTGGTAGACGTTTATTATATACATGTCATGTTGCAAATGAGTGGGCTAGTTTTCTTTCCTTTATTTTCTTTTATTTTTGCATATCATTTAGATGCATATCATTTAGTTGCATGTCATCTAGTTGCATTGTTTTTCTATTTTCTTTTATTTTTCTTGAGCGTAGTTAATAGCGTCGGCTCGTAATACTACCTCGTTTTCTTTATTTTTAGTTTCTGATAGGCCGTAGTCACTTGTAGGTTGTCCTCCAAACTCGCTTTCACTGAGCTGTCGTAATTTATTTTTATTTATTTTATTTTTAGGATTGCATATTGATGTATGAAAAATATATGATCAAATTATAAGACTTTTTATTATTATATTTATGTTATTTTAGTATAATTTCATATAAATGCATTAAAAACTTATAAAAATCATAGTTAGTTATAATTAGATGCATAAGTTATAAAACGATAAAAATGATAGTTTTTTATCAGATTTACGTTTGGTGTTTTGTTGAGTTTGTTGCAGGATCAGATGTTTACCGAGATCCCAAAATATGACATACTTTGAAGTATAAATCATGAGTTTTTGTGGGATAAAAGATTATGCCAAAAATCTAACAACTTTGAACAGATCAACTGTCTTTAATGTTTCTACCGTAACTCATCTTCAACGGACATTTGATCTAACTTAGAGGCATTTTCAGAGAAAAAGTCCTTGACGAAAGTTGTAGGCCTTCAAAAGAGCTTTCCAACGAATATCAAATCATGTCAACTGAGGTCTACAGCTCGAGATAGGTTTTTACTGAACATCGATATGTTGTATGTCCGCACGCGGAGAAGGCCGAATATTGCGAGAAAAATCTCTCGGCTGGGCCCACAAATCTCGACAAGGGAATATATATCGTGTAGCCGCACGCGGTGGTGGTCCGGCACGGCAGCGCCCGCCTTGTGGTACACTCTATAAATACCCCTCAAATGCAACCATTTTGGGATGTACCAAGGCATATATCTTTCTTCTATATGTCTCTATAGTTTCGTTTTGTTGTTTTTAGTTAAATAAAAGGCGTAAACGGCACTCTGCGGAATAATGTTGTAGTATAAAGTATCGTTATAATGCTTAGAGGATGTATCAAGGCTCATTGATGTCAAGGAGTTGCTATTTCGGAGGATACAACTCGAATGCTTCGATTGTAACCTGGTAACTTTTCTAATGTATTTATGTTTATGTAGTATTTGTAGTATCTATATATTACTTATAATGATATTAGGCTAACTTAGTATCTAGCCAAGATATGAAATTGGATTAGTATTATCTTTTTAGGGAAATGGATGATGACTATACTAAAAATTGGATAAAAACCGGTTATAATGAATCTCTTTCTATGTTTGTATTGACGTAGCTAATCGATATGAAAGAATTCATAATCTAATTATGAATTGACGCCTCGTAGTTAGGTTATGAACTCGTTAATAGAAAGACCGGAGGGTAAAATTGGCCGAGTGAAAACGTGACAACGGAATCCGATTTCCTAAACCGGGGGTAGATTTGTTTCGGGAGAAACAAACTCTTATTGAAATATGTACTCGAGAGATTATTACGTTTAATTCATTTGTTTAATTGACATACCTTAAAATTGGCCGAATGACAAACGGGAGTGACCCATGCTTGAGGATGACCTTGGACAAATGATTGGACATATGACAATTTAGGATGCTCGTGTGAGAATGAATTGTTTAGCTTAGGAGTGCACCGTGCCGTATAATTGATTTAACTTAAAATAAAGATCGAGCACATCCAATTCCACTAAAAGATATAATGATTCAATAACATATTCTTGGCTAGTCTATAATTATAATATCTATCTCCTCCCTTAGATATTGTTTTGGTACCTATATATACTTATATCTATATATATATATGTATTGCTATATATCTATATATATATTTATATACTTATATATATCTGTTTTAGTTTTATGCTTTGTTAGTTTAGAGTTTGGTTGGATGATAAAATTGCGACTTAGATTGAGATAATAACAGCTTTCTTGGTGTTTAATCACACGGTGAATTACCAAGTTTTCCCGAGGATCGACACGACTCATCACTCTATCACTACAATTTGACCGGTACATCGCCGGTAAGGATTGATAGCATAGAAAAGGTCCGTCAAGATTTTGGCGCCGTTGTCGGGAACGACGCTAATTCATTGTGTTCGAATGATTTCTACTTATATTAACTCAAAAGTCTCGAGGATAAGTCAACACTCTTCTTACCCCATTTCTATTTTCTTTTTCGTTGGTACTTACCGATAAGTAAGTTACCAATCTTTACTTTATCAATTTCAACTATTTTCGTTTTCGTTAGTTGATGACCGAGAAAGAGTAAGGCCCCACTTACTCCTTATAAGCCTAACATAGATACTTCTACGAAAAGGCGTTAAGAGCGTAGAAAGGAAACAAGGTCATACTTTGGTCGTGAAATCCCGACGGAGAATCATCATCAAATCAAAATACTAAAATGGTGAAAACAAGTGATGAAACACACGAACAAGTGGCTAGATCATGCTCAAGCGGCATGGCCAAAATCTTAATCGGGATCTACCAATACCAAATAACCGAATAGAAATAATCAAAATCGGAACCGAACAATCGTAATAATAACCCACCAAATCCGAGACCTATTTGTGATCGGACCTAAGAATAAACCGGACTAATAATCCATTCGTTTACCCAATGAAGGAGCAAATAATTTTGAAATAAAATCTCATCTTTTGGTCTAATTGACGCTTAAGAGCCCAATTTCTAGGAGAGGATGATGAGGATCCACATCATCACCTCTATCTTTTCGAAGAATTGTGCAATACAGCCAAAAGTCAAGGTGCTCATCGTGAATTAACAAGGATGTCTATGTTTCCTTTTTCTTTAAAAGGAAGAGCACGAGATTGGTTTATGTCACTTCCACATCATTCATTGACTAGTTGGGAGGAGATTCAAACCGAGTTCTTAAAGCAGTATTTTACTCCGGGTAGAAATTTGGAATTAAAAGTCGAAATTGCCAACTTTAGACAAGGATCTGAAGAAACGCTTGGGAATGCGTGGGAGAGATTTAAAAAGTTGCTAAGATCTTGTCCCGATCATGGTTATTCCTTAGAAATGCAAATCCAACTTTTCTCGTCAGTAAATTAAGGAAAGATTCACGTGTGGATGTAGATCATGCATGTGGTGGATCGTTAATGATGAGTGAAGCTCAAATAGTTTACGATGCTATGTAAAAGATTTCCAAAAATAACAGAATGTGGGAAACCGGTTCTAGCACCGTGAAAGTAGCATTTGCAGGAGAATGCACATCGAATACGGAAGTTCTAGCACACTTGGAGAATTTGAGTAGAAAGTTTGACAACCTACTGAAGCTAGTAGGATCAGTAAAATCGTAAACTATCATACCAAATGACTACTCAAATCATGATAATGTGTCATTAGGGATAGAAGAACCGAAGGATACTCAAGGGAAGAGGTGAGTTTTTACAACAAAGATAGAATTTGAACAACGCGTATTCAAACTCCTTTAATGCTATTAAAAGAGAGCACCCAACTTTTAGATGGTCCGAAAACCCTAATAAGCCAGGACAACCGCCATATCAGATTCAAGATAAGAATCCATATAGTAATCAAGTTCATCAAGGAAATACATCAAATCGTAACCTACAATCGTTACCTAAATCTTATCCACAACATACTACTCAAACTATACCGGTCACCCAAAGTTCAACCCAACTTTGAAGGAGTTGATAAATGGGATAAATTAATGGAAAAATGATGGGTGTAGTATCTACTCAAGCTCGAGAATATAGAAACTATGATAACTTCTATAGGTTAGGTCTCAAGGATATGACTATGTTGAAAACATCCGTGGGTGGACATGATACGAGAATGAGAACTATAGAAGCATCGTTAAGGAATATGGAAGATCATTTGAGTAGAGAAGGAGAACGTAACAACAAGAGACCTCCGGAGGATTACCAAGTAATACTGAAAGAAACCCGAGAGAGGTAAAAGTCGTGATTACGAGAAGTAGGAAATATTGTGAAGATACTAGAGCAGAGAACGCAGAAACAATGAGGTAGAAAAAGATTTGAATGGTAAAATCGTAAAGGAAAAAGGACGAACTTGAAATTACTCGATGAAGAGGAAGAAATTATCGAAGAATTCTTAAAAGCAGAATAATATTGAACCGGAAATTGAAGGCGAAAAATGGGTAAAAGTCCATAGAATTGAAGATCCTATGGATAAGGACACGAGAACCCTATTTAAGGAACATGTCGAGAAAATCGGGGGAAAAACAGGAAGATTTAAAAGTAACTGAGAAGGATAAAGTTGATCTGAGGGGATGTTTTAAAGGAAAAATCTCAAGATAATGAAACTTGGCGATCAAGTAATGATCAAGGATTCAAGGAGAAAGAAAAGAGAAAATGACTTGAGAACCAAAGGCTATAGATTTAGAATCTTTGCCTTATCCACGAAAGATCAAATTAAAAAGATAAAAGCGATAAGAAATATGCTCGCTTCTTGACACTTTTCGTCATATTCATGTCAATATCCCCTGTTATAGAAGCTTTAGTCAACATGCCCGCCTATGGAAAGTTTCTTAAAGATATCCTATCTAATAAAAAGCGATTAGAAGAATATGAGAATATATGCCTTAATGAAGAATGTTCTGCAATACTTCAGCATCGACTACCTCCTAAACTTAAAGATCCTGGTAGTTTCACTATTCCATGTGAAATTGGAGGATTTCTGTTTAAGAAAGTATTGTGTGATCTAGGAGCAAGTATCAATCTCATGTCTTATGAGGATTATAAGAAACTAGGAATAGGAGAGTTTACGAATACTGAAATGACCCTTCAGATGGCAGATAGATCAATTAAACATCCTAAGGGAATAATCGAGGACGTGTTGGTTAAAATTGATAAATTTTACTTCCCGAAGAGACTTTGTAATAATGGAAATGGAAGAAGGATATTCAGCGCCAATTATTCTAGGTCGACCATTTCTAGCTCTGGGAAGAACTTTGATAGATGTTCAAAAGGTGAACTAATACTTGAGAGTTAATGAGGATAAAGTTTCATTCAATATCTTCAAAGCTATAAACCATCCATACAAAGAACCGTAATCATGTTCTTTTATAGATGAATATTCTACTATACGGGATGCCAAATCTAAAGGTTATGAAAATAAATTAGAAGAATGTTTGGCATTTTCTATCTATAAAGAAGATGAAAATGATACTGAAATGAAAGAAGTAATCCTTTATTTAGATAAAGGAGGGTTTGTTAAACATCCATGGCATCAAAATTTGAAATTGGAAATGGAAGGACCAGTTTTAAAACCATCAGTAGAAGATCCACCAAGGAATGAGTTGAAACCACTTCCTTCGAATTTGAAATATGCTTTTCTTGAAAATGATAATCTTTACCTATTATCATTTCATCAACCTTAACAAAAGAACAAGAGGATCAATTACTAAGAATGTTAAGAGAACATAAGAAAGCTTTTGGATGGACAAAGCGGATATCAAAGGAATTAGCCTCAAATTTGTGTTCACAAGATTATTTTGAATGAAGAAGCTAAACCTTGTATTCAGCCACAACGCCGCCAACCCGAATTTGCAAACAATTGTTAAGAAAGAGGTCATTAAGCTATTAGAAATGGGAATAATCTTTCCCATATCGGATAGTGAATGGGTAAGTCCGACTCAAGTAGTTCCAAAGAAAGGAGGTTTCACGGTAAAAGAAAATGATAAAAATGAATGGATTCCGACAAGGGAAATTACAGGATATCGAATGTGTATTGACTTTCGGAAACTGAATGATCATACTAAAAAGATCATCATCCACTTCCATTCATCGTGCGAGATGTTGGAAAGATTGAGTGGACATAAGTATTCTCGCTTTTAGATGGTTATTCAGGTTATTTCTGAGATATTCATTGTGGCGAGAGATAGAAAAACTACTTTCACTTGTCCCTATGGAACTTTTGCTTATAAAAGAATGCCGTTTGGATTATGTAATGCACCGCTACATTTCAAATGATGTATGATGGCAATATTTTACGATATGGTCGAGAAATTCTTAGAAATCTTTATGGATGACTTTAGTGTTTATGGAGATTCTTTTGATAAGTGCTTATCACACTTAAAGCGTTTTTATTTGTGAAGATACCAACTTGGTTCTAAAGCGGGAAAAATGTCATTTGATGGTATACGGAAGGAATTGTACTAGGTCATAGAATCTCTGAAGAAGGAATTGAAGTTGATAAAGCTAAAGTCAAGTAATTGAAAAATTACCTCCACCAATTAATTTGAAAACGTTAAGAGGATTTCTTGGACATGCAGGATTTTATAGAAGGTTTATTGCAGATTTCTCAAAAATAGCAAAACCCCGAGTCATTTGCTAGAAAAAGAAGTACCTTTTAACTTTGATGATAAATGTATGGAAGCCTTTAAGACCCTAAAAGCGAAATTAACTCATCGCACAAGTACTAGTAGCACCGATTGGGATTTGCCGTTTGAAATTATGTGTGATGCAAGTGATTTAGTGTTGTAGAGTCGTTTTAGGTCAACGGTATAACAAAATTCTCAAAGCTATCTACTATGCATCTCACACATTAAACGCATTTCGACTTAATTATGCAACTCATCGAGAAAGAAGCTGCATTGTAATATTTGCCTTAGATAAGTTTCGATCATATATTGTTGGTTCTAAGGTAATAATCTACACAGACCATTCAGCTCTGAAGTATCTTTTAAGTAAGAAAGATGCCAAACCGCGTCTTCTTAGGTGGATTCATTACTTGAGAATTCGATATTGAAATTAAGGATAAAAAGGAAGTGAAAATGTAGTAGCGAGATCATCTAAGCAGGATGGATAATGATGAAGGAAAAGGAAAAGAAATTCGAGGATTCGTTTCGGATGAGAAAGCCCATTTAAGATAGATACTCCTTCAACCATGCGATTATTAAAAACTAGAATACCATCAAAGGAAGATTCGCCATGGTTTGGGGAAATTGTTAACTACATTACCTGTAAGTACATCCCACCTCATTGGACTTGGCAACAGAAAAAGAAGTTCTTTTATGACTTAAAGTTTTATTATTGGGATAAACCGGATCTTTTCCGAAGATGCTCAGATGGAATAATTAGGAAATGTATTCCTGATAATGAAATTTTAAGTGTATTATCATTTTGTCATGATCGTGAGGCAGGAGGTCATCATGGAGGATGGAAAACTGCTTTCAAAGTTTTACAATGTGGTTTCTATTGGCCTACACTATATAGAGATGCATATAAATATGCAAAATCTTGTGAATCATGTCAAAAATGGGGAAATATATCGAAAAAACATGAAATGCCTATGCAACCGATTTTAGAATGTGAACTATTTGATGTGTGGGGCATAGATTTCATGGGACCTTTCCTATATCTTTTGGAAAAAGATTTATTCTAGTAATGGTTGATTATGTTTCTAAATGGGTAGAAAATTTGAAGCTCTCCCTACTAATGATACCGAGTAGTGCTAAGGTTCCTTAAAAATAATATATTCACACGATATGGCATTCCAAGGGCTATCATTAGTGATAGAGGTTCACATTTTTGTAACCGACCATTTACTAAGATAATTGAGAAATATGGTGTAACTCATAAACTTGGAACACCCTATCATCCACAAACTAGTGGGACGTGTAGAGGTGTCTAATAGAGAAATTAAAAGAATCGTGGAGAAGACAAGTGGACTCGAATCGTAAAAGCAAGCGAAAGACTTGATGATGCATTATGGGCATACGTAACGACCTTTAAAACACCGATTGGGCACGTTTCTCCTTACAAATTAGTATTTGGAAAATCTTGTCATCTCCTGTTGAATTAGAACACCGAGCTTTATGGGCTATTAAATTTCTAAACTTTGATCCTAAAGTCGCCGGTGATCATAGATTACTTGATTAATGTAACTAGAAGAATTTCGACTCGATTCTTATGAAAATGCTCGAATCTACAAGGAACGCACAAAAGCTTTTCATGATAAGAAAATCTATAGTCGTGAGTTCCATATAGGTGATCGAGTACTTTTATATAATTCACGTTTGAAGTTGTTTCCAGGAAAGCTTAAATCTAGATGGACAGGTCCATATGACGTAACAAAAATCTATAAGTCTGGAGCTGTTGAACTAACGGATGGAAAAACAACTTTTATAGCCAATGGACACAGGGTGAAATTGTTCGTAGAAGCTGAAGGGATACCTCAAACAGAAGAAGTATTATTACTTATCGACCCTCCAACGAATTAAGGAAGCAGAATTTTAAACTCAGCCGATTACAGGTACTATCTTTCTAATTTACCTTTTAATATGCATTTTAAAGTAGTTTCGTCTTTTACCGGATAGACGTAAAAGAACTGGATGCCTTTCATAGATAGAATAAAAGTTTTTATTTTACTTTTAAGATTAGGTCTAAATAAGGATGTCGCCTTTAAGATAGAAGCCTTAGTTTCTAAATTAAATAAGGAATTGTTAATCAAGTCGAGAAAGAGAACTTTGTAATGGAAATTCAAGGAGTGCAATAAAAAGAAGAGCGAGGTTTTTAATGAAGTGTAGAATGTGGGAAAATGGAACATCTTTGGGCGATTGTGGAAGAAATACAACCATATCTCGGGATGAGTGTTTGAATGTTATTAAGAAGGAACGATTAGGTGGTTATCCGAAAATCCCGAGGGAATACAAAGAGATAATTCAAACGCATCACTCCTAGGAGAAAGGTTAAGGGACCATTATGATAACAATCTTGAGAATCTGAGATTGAGGGAGTTAGCAAAAAATCCTAAGAATTTCAGTGTGTGTTTTTAATTTTTCAAATTTTAATTAAATTTCGTATTTTTAAAGTTATTTCTCTAAACTTAAAAAGAAAAATATTTTTATGAAAAATTTATAATAAACCTATTTTATCATGTAAAGTAGGTATATTATATCAAAAATATGTGATTTCAATATTATATTAGTTTTTATATTTTATCAAGTTTTATATAGAAAAATCGTATTAAACTTAGATTATATGACATAAATCATAAGATTAACATCAAATGATTTTTATGTGATATAATTAGAGCTTATTACACAAAAAATGATAAAAATTCCGTTTTTTTGGGGGCCATGTGACCGACACGCGCGCGTACACTACACTACACGCACGCGCCGGTGTGTACACACCTAAACCTAAAAATGCGCCCCTTTCCTCATTTCTCATACCCTCAATTTGAATTGAAGAATGTACCCGACTTCTCCCTCTCTTCTCCTCAAAAATCAACAATTTTCCATCAATTTTCTTCACTCAAACATCACATAAGTATTAATCTCTCTTCTTCTCTTCAACTTAATCATAAAAGAAGATACCCATTGGAAAAAGTTGAAGCTTGGCAAGCTCAAGGCTCTCTTTTCTCTCATTCAGCGACCCCATTAATTCCGCGACCTAGCTTTTCATTCTAGCTTCTTAAGGTAATAATAATATATATATTTCAAATATTTCAAATTTTAGTTAATTTTCTGAATTTATTTTGAATTTATTTTGATTTTATAGCCTAAGTAATTGTTTGTTCTTGTTGTTGGTGTTGTTTGTTTGTGTTGTTGTTTTGTCATACCACTATCGTAGATGGCCTCATCATCTAGAAGTAATCCTAAGAGGAAAAGACTGAAGTACCAATCGTAGTACCGGTAGTTCAAACTAGACCTTTAACCAAAAGGGAGAAAAGTTTAACCTTTGAGAAAACCGCTAGTGCAGAAGCTAAGCGGGCACATGATGAGTACTTTAGTAAAAGTAAGGTTTGGTTAGAACGAGGATTGATTTTTGAAGATTGGGAAAGAAGTGAAAGAAATTTTCAAGGATAGAGGATGGTTGGATGTAGCTATGGATAGGAAAGATAAGATTAACGCGTTTCTATGGTATCGAGTTTTATTCGAGATTATCTTCTTATGATCTTGATACTGGTTGAGAGATGACCTATATCCCTCTAAGAAGTGTTAATGTTACTTTTACCTGCTATGATTAATGTATTCTATGGCTTAAGCGATATACCGTAAGAGGAGGATTATCATAATGTATGGGGTTTAGAACATCCTATGGCTCTACAAACCAAAGCTTATGAAGCCCAACAAGCCTTTGACCCCACTTCTTTGAATGGATAGAAAATAGGTTTGCTTATGGGAATTGTATTAGGGACATACGGGCAATAAAAGCAGTTCTTAGGCCATAATGTATGTCCTTCCACACATGTTTGTGCATTTGGTCGAGAGGAAGTAGTTATTGCTTGGGCCATGGTGAATGATATTCCTATAAATCTGGGAAGTTGATCTTTTCTAAGGCATGTGAGTTTGCAAGGACTCGTTATCGGGGGACGTCTCCTGTTCCCTAGTCTCATTTCTCGCCTTATGTGAGCTTGCGAAGTCCCTGTCTTACCCTCGGATAGAACTGTGTCTCCCTACATTCCTCCCATTGGTCTTAAACTGAGAGCCTTACCTACTGGAGTAATAAATTACAATAATCCTAATCGTCGCCAACAACAACCTCCACCTCCTATTCACACTCAAGTACCTAGACCACCTGAGCAGTCCACATCACCACCAGCAGAGTCAAGTTGAGGCTATGTTTCAAAGATTTAGTTCAAGCTCAGGCTAGAATCGATGCTAATATAGCTTTAGCCTTTGTGAGCGAGAATAGACATTGGGTGAGGACATTAGAGTTGGTCGAGAGGATTTCGAGATGCTATGAGTGAGTTTGATCCTAGATTTCTTTGAGATATCTGCTAGACACCCCTATAGTCAGCCTTACCCGTATACTATGCCAGATTGGATTCCGCCGATTCCGCCACCTGTTATTTATCAGGACTATACGCCGTCATCCATAGGACAGGGTGGTATGTTTACAGGTACACCAGGAACATCCTTGGGCATGGGAGGAGTGACTTCTGTAGCAGATGTGACAGCAGGATTGGGTTCATTTGGACTTCAGGGATCAGTTTCTATGTCGGCGATGAGGCGAGACATCATTTCGAACTTCATGTATCGGATCCACAGTGATTCGGTTATGGTATGCATAATGACGATGCAAGGAGCTGATTTTACTTGCCGTTTTTATCTACATTTGGATCATCATCATCTCAATACGACCCACTTTGGTGACATCGATCTTAACTATGATGAGGACGAGTGATTTCTTTTCTTTGTTGTTTAACTATCTACTTTTTGGTTTGACTTCGTTTTTGTTATGTTTGTTTTGTACGATAAACGTTTGATGCACTCTCGGGGTAGGGCACTTTGTTATGTTGTATCTTTTTCGTAGTTTTCGGATGTTTTTGGATCTTTTCTCCACGTTTTAGAAATTTGCAGAATTGTTTGTCAGAAAATAAATCCTGGATCAAGCTAGAAATTGAAATATCTTTGACTGAGCACTATTTGACCGGCACGCGCCGGTTGGTGTCCGGCACGCGCCGGTGTAGTAGGCTGCAGGATCTTCTCAGGATATTTCCATTTCAGTCCCAGATTTGCCTATAAAGGAAAGCAGATCTGACATTCTTAAAATGCTTATTTCCTTCCTTTACCTTTAATTCTCTTGCTATAAAAAGTTTAAAATGTCCGATCGTTCATCAAGAACAAGATTATTCACCTCCACATACACCAAATTTCGTCATTCCAAATCCATTTTTCATCAAGTCCCTTACGAGCCTATGTATGCTTCGGTTCACAACCCTTATATAAGTAATTTCAATCAATCACGGTGTTGATTGAGAGAGGTTTAAATTTGAGAAAGGTTGACAAGCTGGGCATTTACGAGGATGGATATAGATGGGTGGGACTATTTTTGTCGTATGCCGAGAGGTAGGATTAATGTTCTTGTGGTAAGAGAATTCTATTCGATCTTGTCGGAAGCTAATCTTGTTTCGTTAACACAATCACATTCTTGTGAGAGGAGTTCTTTGTTCCTTTCACCTCCGCCAACATAAATCAAATTTTCTTGATTCCACCAGTCCAAACTTCATCCAGTCATTTTGAGTACCAATGGAGATTGGATACCGCTTAACGGTTTTATTACAAAATATTCGGAAGCTTGTCCACTCTTGTTCTACAATTATGATATTGATCAAAATGTCTCTACGATCGCTTTACTTCCCCATCTTAGAAGCGTGAAGCGATTCATCAATTCACGTGTTTATCCAACTGTTAATTTCTCGGAAGTTAGTGATGATGAATTGATGCTTCTATATCGCGATTACTACTGGAGTCATTATAGATTGAAGTCTTGATTCGTAAATCATTTGTGAGTTTTGCGTTCGGGAGAAGACCGAATTATCATCCTTTACCATTTGGATGGTTGATTTCTAGGTTATGTGTTCGTTTGGCAAGGGTTCCGGAAAAGCGACAGATGAATATTTTCGGCTCGTATTCCTCGTGTTGGGCTTTTACGGTCGATATTCGGGAGGATCGTCAAGTGGTGAAAATTAGATAAGCTGTGTTGGTAGTCGAGGAAGGAATAAAAAAATAATAAGAGTAGTACGGTACGTTAGTATAAGTCACAATAAATTAAAATAACTTAGTTTAAGAAATTAGTTTAACTTAATTTATGGTTTTCTAGTTTAACATTCCTAGTAGTTTTAAGTTGTGTTTTAGTATTGTAATATATTTGCATGTTTTTAATTTATGTTTTTAAATGTTTTCTTTTATATTATATAAACGCTCGTCTATTTGACACCTAAAATAATCTAACCATGATAGAATTCATTTTATTTTCTAATCCAAATTTTACTACTCATTAGACATCGGAGATGATTTGCCAATTCATAAGTGGGGAGTAGAGATTGGTTAGTAAATAAATTGAATTTAATACATCATATACTTATACACTTAGTTTAATAAGCAATAATATATAATTATTTGATAAAATGATATATTTGGATAGAATAAATTTTTAATTAAGTAAAGTAATCTTGATATATTATTCTTATATTAATTATGTCTATTTTAGATTTTTAATAAGATTTTAAGTATATATATCTTGATAAATATTATGAAATATTTTTTTATGAAATTAGACAAAAGTTACTTATAATTATAATGAAATTTTAGAATAATTTTCTTTTCAAGACAAAGTATGAAATTGGAATCGGATTAGGAATGATGAGATTTTTGGCATAACTTTGATAAACTATAGCCAAATAAGTTCTACTGAACATAATTTCCAATTTTGTCCCCACTCACTTTGTAGAGTGATCAAGACCTCACTCAAAATAGCCATTATTATTAACTAGAAATTACCAACCCTAACTTAATAATGGTCTACATTTCTTTGAAAATCCCGCAAGTTTAGTATGTATTTATGGATAGCGGTGATGACATCGAAATTTGGTATATCTTTGAGATTGAAATGAATGTTATTCGGAAGGCAATTTATTATCAAATATGGTTATTCTCGGAAAAAAAAAAAAATCTAAGAACAGAGTATTATAGGTATCTTTTCTGTTTTTGATCGACAACCCAAAAATAAAATATCGAGATAAAGTTGCACGATGATAGTAGTCCACTAAGGTATTATCACGAAATGTCCTATTCTTTGGGAATGAAGGTATATGCTATAAATCGATGAAAAGAAAAAGTCGAATCAAAACTATCAAGAATTATCACGAGTTTAAGAAACCGGATTCGTGATTTTCGATCGAAAGAGTAGTACTCCGATCAATCTTGATAAAGCAATGCCTATGTTCTTAAGTTCTTATTTATGTTTATGTAAAAAAAAAAAAAAAAAAAAAAAAAAAAAAAAAAAAATAATAACCATATTTTGGAAGTTATTAAAGTTAAAATTGAAAGCGATTATCGTGGAGTGTTCTTGATTGAGAAATTTTTGATCGGAAGATGAAGGTGTAAATGCATGCGACTTGCTTCTATTTTCTTTTGATTTCCTTTGTTATCCTTTTCGATTAGCCAACTACCTACGATCGAGCGTTACAAGCCAATTTGCCAACTACTTGACTTAGTCATTGATTACGATAAATCATACGATTGGAGATTAAAAAGTTGTTCTAAATATTTTATTTATACTTATAAAGTGATTCATGAAAATTTCATTTAAATAATATTTTATAACTAGTTTATTAAATTATATACACTTTTATCTTCTTAAATATCTTAGATAGATGAAATTAATATAATTATAATGTTGTGAGATACGTTACTAAGTTAGGAATTTATTCTAGAAAGATTATATTATCGCTTATTTTGCTCGAGGACGATCAAAAGCTAAGTGGGGAGTTGTGATGTATGAAAAATATATGATCAAATTATAAGACTTTTTATTATTATATTTATGTTATTTTAGTATAATTTCATATAAATGCATTAAAAACTTATAAAAATCATAGTTAGTTATAATTAGATGCATAAGTTATAAAAACGATAAAAATGATAGTTTTTTATCAGATTTACGTTTGGTGTTTTGTTGAGTTTGTTGCAGGATCAGATGTTTACCGAGATCCCAAAATATGACATACTTTGAAGTATAAATCATGAGTTTTTGTGGGATAAAAGATTATGCCAAAAATCTAACAACTTTGAACAGATCAACTGTCTTTAATGTTTCTACCGTAACTCATCTTCAACGGACATTTGATCTAACTTAGAGGCATTTTCAGAGAAAAAGTCCTTGACGAAAGTTGTAGGCCTTCAAAAGAGCTTTCCAACGAATATCAAATCATGTCAATCTGAGGTCTACAGCTCGAGATAGGTTTTCTGAACATCGGATATGTTGTATGTCCGGCCGCGCATCGAGAAGGCCGAATATTGCGAGAAAAATCTACGGCCCGGGCCCACAAATCTCGACAAGGAATATATATTGTGTGTAGCCGCACGCGCGCGGTGGTGGTCGGCGCACGCCCGCCTTGTGGTACACTCTATAAATACCCCTCAAATGCAACCATTTTGGGATGTACCAAGGCATATATCTTTCTTCTATATGTCTCTATAGTTTCGTTTTGTTGTTTTTAGTTAAATAAAAGCTGTATGCGGCACTCTGCCGAATAATCTTTGTAGTATAAAGTATCGTTATAATGCTTAGAGGATGTATCAAGGCTCATTGATGTCAAGGAGTTGCTATTTCGGAGGATACAACTCACGAATGCTTGATTGTAACACAGTAACTTTTCTAATGTATTTATGTTTATGTAGTATTTGTAGTATCTATATATTACTTATAATGATATTAGGCTAACTTAGTATCTAGCCAAGATATGAAATTGGATTAGTATTATCTTTTTAGGAAATGGATGATGACTATACTAAAATTGGATAAAAACCGGTTATAATGAATCTCTTTCTATGTTTGTATTGACGTAGCTAATCGATATGAAAGAATTCATAATCTAATTATGAATTGGCGCCTCGTAGTTAGGTTATGAACTCGTTAATAGAAAGACCGGAGGGTAAAATTGGCGAGTGAAAGCGTGACAACGGAATCCGATTTCTAAACCGGGGGTAGATTTGTTTGGGAGAAACAAACTCTTATTGAAATATGTACTCGAGAGATTATTACGTTTAATTCATTTGTTTAATTGACATACCTTAAAATTGGCGAATGACAAAGCGGGAGTGACCCGTATGCTTGAGGATGACCTTGGACAAATGATTGGACATATGACAATTTCGGATGCTCGTGTGAGAATGAATTGTTTAGCTTAGAGTGCACCGTTTCGTATAATTGATTTAACTTAAAATAAAGATCGAGCACATCCAATTCCACTAAAAGATATAATGATTCAATAACATATTCTTGGCTAGTCTATAATTATAATATCTATCTCCTCCCTTAGATATTGTTTTGGTACCTATATATATATATATATATATATATATGTATTGCTATATATCTATATATATATTTATATACTTATATATATCTGTTTTAGTTTTATGCTTTGTTAGTTTAGAGTTTGGTTGGATGATAAAATTGCGACTTAGATTGAGATAATAACAGTTTCTTGGTGTTTAATCACACGGTGAATTACCAAGTTTTCCCTGAGGATCGACACCTGACTCATCACTCTATCACTACAATTTGACCCGGTACACTGCCGGTAAGGATTGATAGCATAGAAAAGGTCCGTCACATATCATGTAGGCTGCATTGTAGTATATTTTCATGTACTTGCACCTAGCCTACTGTTGTGTAATGTTCCATGTATATGTATTCCATCGTTATATGAGCTTAAATTTGAAATATCTCTATATCTCCTTTTCCATGTGCTTTATATATGTAATCTTTTCTTTTTCCCGTAGACTCTTTTGCAATGATCAAGTCTGCAGGATACTTTCTATAGCTATTGTGCACTTTCACGATGAATTCAGTTTACCCGTGATGCTCCACAGTCTACTGAGCTATGCAACAATTTTGGTTTTTACCGATTTTTCCGGAATTGCCAGCATCCAATCAGCTAAGTTCTCTAATTTATTATTTCTGCACAACTTGAGGACAAGTTGCAATCTAAGTGTGGGGGAGAGGATGGTTTATATGTATCTATGAGTCGTTTGCTCAATTCCTATTATATTTCTATGAAAAGTGCTTAATTTTAAAATTTTTGTTTTGTCCCGAGTGAGCATTGCATGTCTTTGTTCGATGTTTATAATCATTGATGCTGTATTTTGCATATTTAGTAATTTTAGTTGTTTCACCCGACACTCTTTTTCACATGCCATAGTAAATGATGAGCTAAATGTTGAAAGCCTACCCCATTTTAGTTGGAGATTTTTTATGATTATAGCATGTTTCTTTGCTTATGTACAATTCTTGAAAAGTTTAGTAGTTTGTATTCTAGGATTAAAGTATGACATATTTGTGAATATCTGTAAGTTTGAATGTGATAAGTGAAAGCGTGATTAAGTCTTTGCAATAGTAATAAATTGTTTACTTGAGGTGTTATGCAAAGTGGTGCGTGCTACTAGAAAATAATCTTTCCACTTTGCCACCGAGAAATCTCTAAGTAAACATAATTGTAATTGTGTGTGTCGGATTTGGTTTATGATTTGGGTGAGGTAGGGTGTACCATGTATGTCCTATTCCACTATGATGACCAAAGCTCACGACCAGTCGGTTTATAATTGCCTTATGATTGGAGTAAGGTAGGGATTATCTGAAATGTCCTATTCTCGCTATGAGGGCAAAAGCTTATTACGATGTGTGTTAGAAAAATGTGAAAAAGTGAAAATATTGAAATATATTATTATGAATAAGTAAGGACTTAGTTATCGTTAATCTTATCCCAGAGTATAAATCGAAGGATATGTTGTAGGGATTATCCTCTGAGTCATCGGAAATGTTTTAGATATTCTCTCTTTGTTTCTTTTTGGGATATGTATGTTTTGTAAAGTGCTGTTATAATTTTTGAATATTTCTAACTTAGATGGGAAACCGGGCTAGTTTTGGTTTGAATAACTTTCAAATTGTGGAACTTAGTGGAAGTTTATTATGGCTATGCACACACTACACGGGTGAACTTCTAAGTTATTGAATATACTTCATATTTGTATGGATGTTTATTTGTCTCGAGCTTGATTTTTGTTTTGTTTTGCTCGGGACGAGCAAAAGATAAGTGTGGGGGAGTTGTTAAGGGTCAATTTGTAGTGTTTTTAAGGATATATTTTATATCAATATTCCCCATATATGGATGTTTTTCGTAGAATTCGAGCTTATAATCGATTAATTGAGCAAATGACGTTTTGAATAGTTAAAATGCAAAATCGAGTAAATATCGTGGTTTTATTATCTATTTTGTATGGTTTTACGTTTTGCTCGGTTTTTTCATCTTTTAGGTACACAAATGTGGAATGGAAGAGGTCTAAATGATGTTTGATTGAAGATTAAAGTGGAAAGAAAGAGATACAAAGAGGATGAAGATGAAATAAAGCTTGGGAAAATCCCGAAAACGACTCGTAATACGACGGGCTAGTCAAAAAGGCGTTTTCTGAAGAAGAGTCCTTAATGAAAGTTGTAGAGTTTTCCGAGAGCTTTTTTATGACATTCGGATCATAATTTTTGGAGGTCTACAACTCAAGATATGAATTTTAGAAGTTTTATTCCAATAAATATTCCAAGGGCGGTACTGTAGCAACCGACTTGATTTTTCTATAAAAGCAGCGCGATTTTTTACCCTAATACACACAATTTTACACAGCCGCAATTCTCCCAGCACAGCAGCAGCACTTTACTGGTTCCAAGGCCGGTCACCCGAGCCTTGTGCTCGGGTGATCCGAGGTTAGATTAGGATGTCGTTTTTCTTCCGTTTTCGATTCATGGATTCAATCATGTACCAAACTACGTGAGTTTATTTATTTAATTTATTCAGTCCTTATTCGTTTTTTATGATCTTTAATTTATTTTGTATCGTTCTTTGATTTTGATGCTATGATGTGAATTAGATCGAGAGATCAGTTTGCTATTGATACGTTTACAACATACGGAAGTTGCATAAACGTTAGATCACCATAGAAAGATAGGATTTTTAATCGTTAATGATGACAAGTTAATCGATTAATTATCTAGGTTGTTAGATTCTAAAATACGAGAGTTAACCTGAATCTACACCTTCGTTTTGTATGGAATATTGGTCTCAACATTCGAGAGAGGAGAGATCGATAATTGAATTCACTAAGGAATTAGGAATCCATAGCTTGAGATTAAATTCACTAAGAGATTAGGGGTTTGTGTCTCGTGTAAAGGTGAAACCACAATTTGAATTAAAATCATGAGACGAACTAGGGTTGAGATCACTTGGTTTGTATGATGTTTGATCCCATGTATCCTTAGTTTAGGTTTTTATTATTTGTTCTAGTTTAGATTTAGTTTACTTGTTCTATGAGTTTATTTGTTAGTTCTTCGTTTATTTGTTTTCGTTAGTAACAATTGAGAGGATTAATTAGATTAGATTCAACATCCCTTTTCCCTGAGGATCGATACCCGTACTTATCCAACTTTACTAGCAACTACCCGGTATTCGGCCGGTTAGGAGGTAGTTTTGCATGGTAGTATAGGTTTATAAATTTTCTTTTGTTTTAATGATGCAAAATCTCCCCAACACTCTCCTCGCTCAAAGAATTATTGATCACTTTGGTATCGCAAGGAGAAAGGAAACTGCAATTGTTGAAGGCAAGATTGCAGCCAAAAAAGAAAAATCCAAGAAAAGAAAAATTGAAGTTTCTGAAACTGAACCTAAGAAGGTGAGAAAAAGGTCTTTCAAGAAAGTTGAAACCACGGCTGAGGCACTGGAACATCTTGAAAGATTAAGGGATAAAAAGAGGAAGCTGGAAGCTTCAGCCAAAGGAAAAGTTGATGAAGTGGCTGAAAGTGTTTTGGAGGTTTCACGAGCAAAGTCAACCACCTCAGTTGCTGAAAGTCAAGCAAAGAAATCCAGAATAGAGGAAACCCCCACCAAACAAGTCATTACTGAAGTAGAACCTATTGCTGAAGACAAACATGTTCAAGAATCAGCAAGGGAATCTCAAGAAGTTGTTCCGTCACTACCAGAAGCTGACATTCAGGGGGAACAAACCCTGAGAGCTGAAGCTGATGATGAGGAAACTGATAGTGATTAGGAACTGGTTGGACCTGGTGTAATTACAATGCTCAATCTGATATCTTTATCAAGATCTACACCACAAAAATCAGCATCCAGAATCGAATATGAAGAATCTATCAAAGAACTGGAAGCTTCTCAGTAACAAAAAAGAGAAGCAGTTACAGTTGAATCTAGACCATAACAAGTCATCACTTTGGATGAGCTTGTTAAAGAATGAGAAGTTGAAAAGAAAGTTGATGCTGAAAAAGAGATAGAACCAGTTACTGAACAAGGAGCTGAGAAGATGTTAGGACAAGTTATGACTCTAGCTGAATCAAATGTGGAAATTCCATGAGAAATTGAAGATGTTATAAACCAACTTGATCCAAGTATTAACATTGGAAAACTGATCGAAGCAGACTGCAGAAGACTTGATGATTATCAGGATTGGAAGTTCATCTTCATTCCGAATCAAAGAGGTCAACTTGCGGAAATGGAAAGAATTGAAAAATGGGTTTTTGCTCTTTTTGGTATCACTGATCTATCCCAACTGTTTGGATCTGAAGAATTTCTGAGTACTGGATACTCACTCATTAGAAACAGATACTGGGAGAAATATGCCAAAAATGGGTGACTCAAAAACAAAGAAAGATGACAATGATGATGATGATGACTCTCAGGGAGATCCTAATTTACGGAAAGGGATTCTTGCATCATTACAAGAAAAAGAAACAAAGGAAGACAGTGAAGAAGATCTATCAGAAGGAAGTTCAGATGGAAGTGAAGAAACGGAAACTAATTCAGATAATCAGTCTGAAGACCAAGAGAAGAAAGGATATCAGTCTCCAACTGACAAAAATGTTCTGGAAATAGCAAAAGCTGAAGATGACCAAGCTAAAGTTGATCTGATTTAAGAAGGGAATGTTGTTAAATCACCTGCAAGGGAGACTATTTCAGAAGAAGAAAGAAAGAAGACTAAGGAATTCAAAGATAAACTAAAACATATTGCTTCCTCTCCTATTAAAGAATTAAAGATAACTGAGAGTGTTGTGAGCAAATCTCAGACTGAAGTTGTTGAAGCACCTGGAGCAGACCAAAGTAAAACTGAAGAAAAGGAAACTAAAACCAAAGGTGAAGTGCCTCCACAAGTTGATACCAACAGATTCTACTTCAATGAGCTTGTGAGGTTTTAGAAAGATGATCTAAGTTTATTCGGGAAAGTATTGAAGTCAATGGAGGAAAGCATAACTGAAAGGAACAACATGGAGAAGAAACTAAACAGCGTCAAGGAGGACTGTCATGATACTCTAATCACCATCAGGAAGACAACCATTGAATCTAACGCAAGAAAAACTGAGACTCAAGAAAGATGGGAAGGCATTCTCAACAATGTGGTTGATAAACTGATTTTACTAGAGAATCTGATGAAGGACTCAGTTGTAGCACAAACCATATTGGCATCAAATCTGCAGCACCTGAACTCTTACATCAGGAGCTTGATCAACAAAGATGATGTCAATAAGAGGGAAGGTTTGGACATGCTAAAAGTCAATGCTGTTGATATGCCTCAAGTTCTTGGTTGTATTGATGAGAAATTGACTGAACTGAGAAAGCTAGAGGAGAGTTCATTGATGAAGAAATGGAACTGATTGCAAAGTTCTCAGAACCAACTGAGAAAAGACTCTCTCTAGACTCACAACTGTATAATGTTTTCAAAGAGCTACCCAACCAAGAAAGAGTATCAAGGTAACAAGCCTTAGAGACATTTCTGAACATGCAAAATTTTCTTTTGCACTATTGGAACAAGCTGGGAAAATGGGAGAAAAATGGCACTATAGATAAGTCTCAGATGAAGTTGAAAATGCTAATCCTGAGTTTGTTATGAACTTACTGAAAACAACCACCAGTGAAAGATTAAGGAGAGCTGTTTTCGTATTTGCAGTATTATTCAAAAGCAAGTTTTTCAACAAGCACAATATGACAGATTCATGGAACATATGGGCAAACATCCATGGAATCGAGAGCACAGAAACTAACATTGCTATGAGAGAAGCTGCTGAAATCTTTGACAACAAGATAAGTGAAGCTGATCAAGGGACATGAAAAGAAACTGGAACTTAGTTTCTTTTCTTGCATTTGTATTTTAATACTTTGTAACTCAGTCATCAATAAAATCCCAGTTTCTCAGTTCTCGGTGTCCTTTACCTTGTTTTGTCCTTACCTTATTGCATTGCTTTTAAGGAGGGTATTGACATAATCAAAAAGAGGGAAATTGTTGAAAATAAAATTTATGTTTTGATGATGATTCATCAGTTATTTTAATTATTATATTTAACCCCATTGATGAAGTGTCATAACCAGCTGTTATAGTGAAAAGCAAAAGGATGTCGAGAAATCAATGTATAGGTTTTAATAGAGTCTGATATTTGTATAAGTTAAATCAGACAAGAACTGTAATAGCTCTCAGGATCGTAATCGAGAAAACGAAATCGACTTGTTGAACTCGGTTCATTATCAAGATTAATCGAGTTGGCGACTAAGAGCACACCCACTGAAGAACTGAAGAAGGTAAGTTCACTGAGGGACACATACACGGTTGACTTATCTAGAACTGAAGGCTGAGAGTACAGACTCAGTAATAGAAGATTGAAGAACTGAGGGTTCAAACTCAGTTTTGAAGACTTAAGCCGAGACTATAAAGTTAGAATTCAGGAAAGTCTTTGATGGCCTGAACTGACTTTATGGATCTTGAAAGAAGACCTAAGTATCATAAGGACAATGATATCTTAGCTGACTTGTAAGTTATGGTGTACTCTGATTTAGTCAATAATAATCAGATGAAAAATATAGTACTGAGATTTTTGAAGAAGAGTAAAAACTCAGTTAAAGCTCTTAAGCTGAAAACTGACAAAGTCCAGTTTTCATGCTGAGGTCAAAGAAAGAAAAACTGAAAAATGTTCTGACCGTTATAAAGCAGACAATTTTATTGGTCACACAGAAATGTCAAAAAGGACACTGACATTCATCAGAATTGGCAGAACCACAAACATTTTTAGGAATTCAATTTCAAACGTTCAAATCATTTAACCGTTGGAGAAAGCCCTATAAATAGATTACTTCTATCACAATTAGAAGTGCGGAATTCTAAGAATTAATCTAGTCAAGAAAGATTATCCAAAAGGGGGAAAGAAAAATAAAAGAATTCCTGCTAAATACTTTATTGCAAGATCAATAAATCTTCAAGTGTTCATAAGCCTTCAAAGAAAGATCAAGATCAAACATTTGAAGAAAGAAAGAGCTGAACATATCATATACATCTAGTGGAAGAAGCTCGAATCACAAATTGAATCATAGTTATTGATTCAAGTCTCAACTTTGATTTTATCAAAGGTTTGGACTGTGAAACACCAAGAATGTGTGAAGGACAGTTGAGTGCAGTCAGGAAGACTGTGTTTGTGATGAACTGATGAAGAGGTAATCCAACCCTCTAAGGATCAGTGTAGCAAACTTAGTTCAAACATCAATTCTACCTGTTGAAGACTGAAGTTGGAAGATTGTGAAGCTAGGGATTAGTGAAGGACAATCAAGTGTTTAGAATTTACTATGTGTCTTGTAACTGTAAACCTCAAGAACTTTGTGAATTTGGCTTCCTACATCACAGAGGAAGGGAGGACTGACAGGATTACACCACCTGTAACCTCTAATTCTTGTCTTATTTACTTACTTACTTTACGCATTTATTTACTGCATCTAAGTTTATATTGCACTAGATTACACTCAGCAAACATAAGAAACTGAGTCAGCACCGCACTACACTGCATTATATTTAAACGAATTAATAAACTCAAGTTTTATTTATAGGCTTAACTTAATCCGCTGCCGGTTAACTCAGTTCAACATAAGTCAGCACTGACTTATACTCAACTAGGTTAACTTAACTCCACACAAGTTTAAAGTTGAACTCAATCTGTACAAGATTCAGTTTTCAGTTAGGTTTTTGGGGACAAGTTTATTAACCCCCCCCCTCCCCTCCCCTTCTAAACTTGTGTTAGTATTTCCAAGGGACCTACGATTGATATTGGAGCAGTGCTTTTGTTCCGAAGAGATCTATAGCTGATTCTCAATATCAGCTTGTATGTCACTCTGTTGAACGTTGGTCCATGGATTGATTGTAAAGGCATTAAAGTAGTGAAAAATAAACTCCATCGTGAACCACGCAATTGGAAAGTATCCCAGCTTGTATGTCACTCTTCCACTAAGATATTCCGTCGTGATACACGTTGTATTGGGTCATCCTTATGCAAATTTTATTTGTGGTAAGTTTTGTGTGTGTGCGTATATATATATATATATATATATATATATATATATATACATACTCAAACTTTTCCTGTTTAATTGTTGTAGTTATCAAAAGTAAAAATTTATTTTTATCTGTCGTAGTTATATTTTTCAAAGTATTATTTAGTGTATTTTTCTCTATTTACCTGTAACACCCCGATTTTTTACGAAAAGGGCAATTTTGTCTTTTAATGATAATTGGGGTTTTATGTTTTTATTTAATTAATAGGATTAAATAAAGGAATAAGAGATTAGAATAAAAGGAAACATTCTGATTGGCCGACGTAAACGGGAATTAAAGGTGTCGGGGTATTTAAACGGGAAAATAGAATTTGATCCTCACTTCTCTTTCAGTTTTTTTTTCTTTCTTACGCTCTGAGACAGAAGAGGGCGCCTGTTCCATCGAAAGGCTCACCCTAGGTTCAATTTTTGGTGTTTGATCCGTGGCTCGTTTGTGCAGACGGCAGTAGAAGAAAAGGTTCGGAGGATCGCGGTGATTCTCCTGATACAAACGATTTGTGATTTCGTTCCGGTGAGTTTTCATCTTCTTTGGCTTAGAACTTGATGAATAGCATCAAGGTGTTGCTTGCTGCTGTTTTGGCATCATAGGAAGGTTCTAAGGTCTGGTTGTTTGTATAGGTTCAAGGCTTAAGGCTTGTTGGTGCTTCGAGGTCTTGGAATCGTAGAACCACGCAATCAAAAGGTAACGTGGCTAGACTTCGTACTATTTTAGGGGCCCAATCAGTGAATCGGAGTTTTGTATGTTTATTACCTGTTTTACTGCAGTTTGGTGTATAAAAGATGGAATTTGGGTTGGTTTTGGGTTGGAAATCGTACAGGGCTATTCTGCAGTTTTCGTGCAGGATTTTGGGGCTATCCGTACGGATAGAAGGCTTAACCGTACGGATAAGTCACTGGTTTGGAGTTTTGGGATACAGTAAGTTATCCGGATGGTTGGGGCATTTATCCGTACGGATAACTTATCCATCCGTATGGATAACTTATCCATCCGTACGGATAAGAGCCTGGTTGGGCAAATGTTGGTTTGAGATATTTCGTGGTGTCAGCTCATGTCTGGGCTTTATAATCTGATCTCTAATCTTGAACTAAGTCCTGAAGGGAGTTCCCACGCGCATAGAACCCAACCTTACGGAGTTTTCACTAACCGTGATCATTCGTAGGGGACCGTGCGGAGAGCCTTGACGGACCTAGTGCTTTGACGAGCTAGTGTTCGCCATTGTCCGTGTATGTGCTAGGAGGTTTAGAGTCCAGTGGTTCAGGACCTTGAGTAGATGGTAGGGGCCTTTTATGTAAATGAACTAGGTGGCTAGTTAAACACTTAATAAATTACATATGTGTTAGCTAAAAGATTAAATGCTTTGGGAGGCTTTGCGTAGATGTACGTTTATACTCCGTCGATGTGTATATGGCCCGATGTGATGTGTGCCTCTGTGGTCATCTGGACTTCCACGAGATTACATGCAGCAGTCGGCGCACTATCGAACACAAGTTGTTCGCATTACTCTGAGGCGTAATTCTAGTAGTCGTAATCGTAATCGCGGTGCGGCGTAATTACCGGTCGTATGTGTCCTTGCCAACCTTAGCGTGACAAATAGCGAGCTAAGCTAATAACCCTAGGGACCTCATGTTGTGCCATGAACGCAATGTGATAGGTAGCTAGGTTAATAACGGAAAAGTTAATAAAAGACGGCGACGCCTTCTTACTGGTTGAGTAGCGATGATAGTGCGGAACCTATTCATGTTACAGAGTACTTTGTACTCACCCGTTATTTCCCTGTGTTTTGTCCCTTCTTTCTTTTAGATGAGTATCCGGAGGATGACGAGTCGGCTGAGGGTTATCCTGAGGACGAGGAATGAGCGGGTGCTATGCTTGGAGTCTAGTGGTTTCTTTATGGATTTGTTATCTTTCTCTTTTTTTTTTAAATTTTTTTGTTAAGGGAGTTTCGAGGGTGTTGTACTTTAAGATTTGGATGATGTTCTTTGGATGTTTAGTTTCTCTTTTGAATTCGGTTTTTTTTGTAGAACAACACTTGTAACTCTGGTTCGGTTTTTTTGGGAGACGTTTCAGATGTTTGGTTTTAATTTTTAATTTCTAAGTTATCTTTTAGCTTCTGCGTCGTTTAGTATCTCTGATTATTGATGAGGCTGACGTGTATGCATTAAATTTTATTTATTGCTATACGTGCCGAACGCACTTTTCCGGATAAGGACTCGGTATCCGGGAACGGGCGTTCTGATTGGTAGCAGAGCCGGCGTTCTGATCTTTGTTTAAGTTAAATCATTCCTTTAAGATAAGTTAGAGCTTGTAGTAATCCTCTCTCTTGTTTTGGGTGAGATGGTTCGTACGGAGGAGGTGCCAACACGGATAATCAACTAGTCGGGGTGGAGAACGAGGAAGTTCCTGAGGTAGTGATGGAAGAGGAGAATCGGGAAGGAGAAACGAGCGGGCTAATGAGGCCGGGGCCAATGAGGGAAGAAATGCCGTTTGGAGTGCGAGCCCCATGAGGAGGAGGAGGAGTGAGGCACCACATGTTCTCCCACCGATTAATAGGTCCTCTTATGCTAGAGTGGGAAACCAAAGGAGGGTTCTTGAGGGCCGCGGGGCCAACTCTCGAAGTGCTCCACCTACGGACACCCCAAGAATCCCTTTCGTTTGTTGACCCGACCGGTCTGCAAGAAGAATGCAAGAAGATGTGTTGCGTTTCACAACAAATTGCATCAAGTGCAACAACAACGATCTATCCTCCAACAACAAGAGTAATGTTTAACAAAGAAGAAGAAGAAAGAGGACTACCATGTTAGTCAAGCTTCGCAAGAGACAGCCCGTCCGTACTATGAGAAACCGATTGACTGGGTCGAAAAGATTAGGAAGTATCATGTGTCAGATTTCTTGGGAAAAGTGAGTGCAGAGAAAGCAGATTTATGGTTCAGGGGTTTCGAAAATAATTGTACCAGTATGAAGGCTCCGGAGGCGGAGTGGTTACCGACTGCTTTAGCGTTGATGATGGGGAATGCCCAACGCTGGATAGAGTCATATCAGAGGTTCAAGGGAAACTTCACAACTTGGAAGCGTTTTAAGGAGGCATTTTACACAGAGTATTTTCCTCAAGCAGCTCAGGACACTAAGTCCAAGGAATTTCTGGACTTAAAACAGGAATCACAGATGACAGTCACTCAGTATTCGCAGCGGTTCAATGAGTTAGGTCAGTTCTACCCGGAGATCTCTTCGGATCAGAAGAGAAGTATAGCAAAGTTCACTGATGGATTAACTGGTGAGATAGCTAAGGGTATGTTAGGCCCACGACCCGGTAACCATGGCGATCGATATGTGGATAGAGCCTTGACAAAGAGAGAAGCTGCGAGGAAGAACGCAGCTGCCGCGGGTGCGAAGAGATAATTCTCAAGTTTTCAGAGGGGCAGCGGGACAGCACCAAAATAGGGGCAGAAGAAATTTGGGGTGCCGGGAGCAACAGGCTCAGTTGGGAAGACAGCTCAGGGAAATGTGGGTTCATCGGTGAAATGTTATGGGTGCGGAAAGATTGGGCATTATTCTAGAGATTGCCCGCAAAGAGGAACGGAGGTTAGTACACCGGCCACTGGGGCCAATCTTCAGGGTGCTAAAAATGGGGGCAACAGGCCTACCAGGGTTTTTGCAGCAGGCGTCGAGCTAGGAGAGGTGGATGATCTAGTGGTAACAGGTATCTTTTAATGTCTTTATTTTATTTTGAACCACTTAATATGATATGGCGCCGTATGATATTAACTGTGAAATCTAAATAAATACATGATTAGGTACTATAATCCTAGAGAGTCTAGTAGTTACGGCATTATTTGATTCAAGAGCCTCAGGGTCTTTTGTGTCTACTAAGACAGCTAGGAAACTTAACCTACCATTGCAAGAGTTAGGGAATCCGTTGTCAATAACTACCTCATTGGGGAGGATGGCTAAGTGCGCTCAACGTTTACAACGAGTCGATATAGGGTTGGAAGTCATAAGAGCCATCATGACCTAACAGTGATGGATTTCACTGACTTTGACGTGATCTTAGGAATGGATTGGCTATCCAAGAACAATGTGTTTCTAGACTGTCATGGTAAGAGAGTAATTTTCAAGGTTCCCGGAAAGTCCGCTAAGACCTTTCAAGGGAATGTGTTGAAGACAGAAAACGGAAAGCAGGTTGTAATCTCAGAGGTCAGGGCCATGAGGGCACTGAAGAAAGGATGTGAAGGATTCATGGTGTTTGCCTTGAACACAGAAGTTCAGAGAGCTAAGCTGGAAGAAACCCCGGTAGTGAAGGATTTCCCAGAAGTTTTTCCTGAGGAATTGCCTGGGGATATGCCGGATAGGGTTATCGAGTTTGAGATAGATTTGGTTCCCGGGGCTCAGCCAACGGCAAAGGCACCATATCGGATGGCGCCAGCAGAGTTGAAGGAATTAACGGTTCAAATCAAAGAGATGTTGAGAGAAAAGTGATCTGACCAAGCACGTCGCCTTGGGAGCGCGCGATTTTATTTTTAAAGAAGAAGGACGGCAAAGTATGAGGTGTGCATCGATTATCGGGCATTAAATAATTTGACAATTAAGAATAAGTATCCTTTGCCGAGGATCGATGATCTCTTACATCGATTGCAAGGAAGAAAGTTTTCTCCAAGATCGACCTCAGATCTGGTTATCACCAGTTGAAGATCAAGGTGTCCGATATTCCTAAGACAGCCTTCAGTACAAGATACGGGCACTATGAATTTTTGGTGATGCCATTCGGGTTAACCAATGCACCGTCGGCATTTATGGACTTAATGCAGCGGGTGTTCATGTCGTATTTGGACAAGTTCGTGATAGTGTTCATCGACGACATTCTCATCTATTCTAGGGATGAGAAGCAACACGAGGAACACCTAAGGATAGTGTTGCAAACGTTGAAAGGACAGTCAGCTCTACGTGAAATTCAGCAAGTGTGAGTTCTGGCTCGATCAAGTTAGTTTCCTCGGACATGTAGTCACAGCGGAAGGAATCAAGGTGGACCCGGCAAAGATTGAAGCAGTAAGTAATTGTCCTAGGCCTACAACAGTAACGGAAATAAGGAGTTTCTTGGGCCTAGCCGGTTACTATCGGAAGTTTGTTTAGGATTTTGCGAGGATAGCCACACCTCTCACGAAGCTCACTCAACAGAATGTCAAGTACGAGTGGATGGAGGAGTGTGAAGCAGCGTTTCAGACTTTGAAGGATCGGTTAACTACAAAGACGGTGTTAGCTTTACGAGAGGTTTTCGGGATTATGATGTCTACACGGATGCGTCAGTCGAGTGCAGGTTGTGTGTTGATGCAGTCGGGAAAGGTGATCGCGTATGCTTCAAGACAACTGAAATTTCATGAGAAGAATTATCTGACTCACGATCTGGAATTAGCAGTGGTAGTGTTCGCCCTTAAGTTGTGGCGACATTATTTGTACGGTGTGAAAGCGAGGATTTACATGGATCACAAGAGCCTCAAGTTCTTCTTCACTCAAGAGAACTTGAATATGAGGCAAAGAAGATGTCTTGAGTTCGTCAAGGACTATGACCTAGATATTCAGTATCACTCGGGTAAAGCCAATGTGGTGGCGGATGCTTTGAGCCGGAGGGCGGTAAATGCTATTACGACAGTTCAGGAACTAGTTGATAAATTGGACGGACTTCAGGTCCAAGTGGTTGAACGAGGAGGTAAGACAGTCAGTTTGGCGCCATTGATGGCGAGGTCCGATTTACTAGACGAGATCCGGGTTAAACAGGGGCGACCCGATTATGGTGGACAAGCGGTAGCTCGGAAGAAGCCGACAGTGGGTTATCAGTTGGACAAGAGTGGCCATCTGTGGTACGGAGATCGTTTATGTGTTCCGGATGTGGATGGTCTACGGGACCAAGTCATGGAAGAAGCTCATAGGATTGCGTTTGCGGTTCATCCCGGAGCCACTAAAATGTATAGGGACCTTAAGGAACATTATTGGTGGCCAGGCATGAAACTTGATGTTGCAACCTTTGTGGCTAAGTGTGACACTTGTCAAAGGGTGAAGGCGGATCACAGGAAGCCTGGAGGCTTGTTGAATTCTTTAGAGATCCCAGAATGGAAGTGGGAGAACATCACCATGGATTTAATTACTGGATTACCGAAGAGTATGGGTGGACATGACATGATTTGGGTGATTGTCGACAGACTCACGAAGTCAGCCCATTTCTTGCCATGTAAGAAGGACATGCCAATTAAGAATTTCACCACCTTGTATCTTGATAATGTGGTAAGATATCATGGTGTGCCCTTATCGATTGTGTCAGATAGAGACACATGGTTCACTAGTCGCTTTTGGAAAGGCTTGCAGAAAGCTTTTGGGACCAAGACAGCACTTAGCACGGCGTTTCACCCTCAGACGGATGGACAGTCCGAGAGGACAATTCAGACCTTAGAAGACATGCTTAGGGCATGTGTCTTGGACGTGGGGGGGTTCTTGGTTGGATTATCTCAGATTAGCGGAGTTTGCCTACAACAACAGCTATCACTCAAGCCTTGGCATGCCACCATTTCAAGCCCTATATGGAAGAAAGTGTCGGACTCCTCTATATTGGGATGAAGTAGGGGAGAGACAACTTACGGGCCGGAGCTGGTGCAACAGGCTAAGGATAAGATCGATCTTATTCGGAAGAATCTCAAGGTGGCTCAAGATCGTCAGAAGAGTTAGGCGGATGTCAGGCGGAGACCGTTGGAATTCAAAGTCGGTGACCGAGTTTATTTGAGAGTGTCACCGATGAAAGGGGTCAAGAGGTTCGGGGTGAAGGGAAAGCTCAGTCCGAGATATGTAGGACCCTTCGACATTATTGAAAGGATTGGACGGCTAGCTTATAGACTTCGATTGCCGGAATCGATGCCTAGAGTTCATAATGTGTTCCATGTGTCGATGCTGAAGAAGTGTTTGACTCATGCTAAACCGATCTCGAAATAGATCCGGGGTTTTGCAAGACAACTTGGCATATGAAGAAAAAGCGATCAAGATTTTGGATAGGAAAGAAAAGATGATCAAGCGCCGGATGGTCCCGTTAGTATTAGTGCAATGGACCAATCATGCACCGACCGAGGCCACTTGGGAAGTGGAAGCGGACATGATCATGGAATTCTCATACTTTGTGTCTCTACCAGGTACGTTCTAGTTTCGAGGATGAAACTCTGTATAAGGGGGAAGGGATGTAACACCCCGATTTTTTACGAAAAGGGCAATTTTGTCTTTTAATGATAATCGGGGTTTTATGTTTTTATTTAATTAAAAGGATTAAATAAAGGAATAAGAGATTAGAATAAAAGGAAACATTCTGATTGGCTGACGTAAATGGGAATTAAAGGTGTCGGGGTATTAAACGGGAAAATAGAATTTGATCCTCACTTCTCTTTCAGAGTTTTTTTTTTTCTTTCTTACGCTCTAAGACAGAAGAGGGCGCCTGTTCCATCGAAAGGCTCACCCTAGGTTGAATTTTTGGTGTTTGATCCGTGGCTCGTTTGTGCAGACGGCAGTAGAAGAAAAGGTTTGGAGGATCGTGGTGATTCTCCTGATACAAACGATTTGTGATTTCGTTCCGGTGAGTTTTCATCTTCTTTGGCTTAGAACTTGATGAATAGCATCAAGGTGTTGCTTGCTGCTGTTTTGGCATCATAGGAAGGTTATAAGGTCTGGTTTTTTAGATAGGTTCAAGGCTTAAGGCTTGTTGGTACTCCGAGGTCTTGGAATCGTAGAACCACGCAATCAAAAGGTAACGTGGCTAGACTTCGTACTATTTTAGGGGCCCAATCAGTGAATTGGAGTTTTGTATGTTTATTACCTGTTTTACTGCTGTTTGGTGTATAAAAGATGGAATTTGGGTTGGTTTTGGGTTGGAAATCGTACAGAGATGTTCTGCAGTTTTCGTGCAGGATTTTGGGGCTATCCGTACGGATAAGTCACTGGTTTGGAGTTTTGGGAATACAGTAAGTTATCCGGATGGTTGGGGCATTTATCCGTACGGATAACTTATCCATCCGTACGGATAAGAGCCTGGTTGGGCAAATGTTGGTTTGAGATATTTCGTGGTCTCAGCTCATGTCCGGGCTTTATAATCTGATCTCTAATCTTGAACTATGTCCTGAAGGGAGTTCCCACGCGGATAGAACCCAACCTTACGAAGTTTTCACTAACCATGATCGTTCGTAGGGGACCGTGCGGAGAGCCTTGACGGACCTAGTGCTTTGACGAGCTAGTGTTCGCCATTGTCTGTGTATGTGCTAGGAGGTTAGAGTCTAGTGGTCTAGGACCTTCAGTAGATGGTTGGGGCCTTTTATGTGAATGAACTAGGTGGCTAGTTAAACACTTAATAAATTACATATGTGTTAGCTAAAAGATTAAATGCTTTGGGAGGCTTGCAAAAGGCACGTTTATACTCCGTCGATGTGTATATGGCCCGATGTGATGTGTGCCTCTGTGGTCATCCGGACTTCCACGAGTACATGCACGCAGTCGGCGCACTATCGAACACAAGTTGTTCATACTACTGGAGACGTAATTCTAGTAGGTCATAATCGTAACCGGTGCGCGTAATTACCGGTCGTATGTGTCCTTGCCAACCTTAGCATGACAAATAGCGAGCTAAGCTAGAAACCCTAGGGACCTCATGTTGTGCCATGAACGCAATGTGATAGGTAGCTAGGTTAATAACGGAAAAGTTAATAAAAGGCGGCGCGCTTCTTCTTGCGGTTGAGTAGCGATGATAGTGCGGAACCTATTCATGTTACAGAGTACTTTGTACTCACCCGTTATTTCCCTGTGTTTTGTCCCTTCTTTCTTTTAGATGAGTATCCAGAGGATGACGAGTCGGCTGAGGGTTATCCTGAGGACGAGGAATGAGCGGGTGCTATGCTTGGAGTCCAGTGGTTTCTTTATGGCTTTGTTATCTTTCTCTTTTTTTTTTTTTTTTTGTTTTTTTTCTTATGGGAGTTTCCGAGGGTGTTGTACTTTAAGATTTGGATGATGTTTTTTTTTTTTTTTTGAAGCAACTTTATTTTTATTGATATTAATAAAGAGCTACAAAGTTCAACGCCCTATCCTGGCCCGCCCCAAGTTTACGTGATGGAATGCATAGCATGGCCTCCTTAAACCCAATGTGTGTCAAACCCTGGGTGGGAAAATCCATCACATTGGGAAGAGTACTCGCTCTATGCATCCCCAAAAAACATAAATCCGCCCACAGATGATTACAATAGTGTTGGTACATAAAGTAAATGAAGTGGATCTCCGTCTTCGCTCTATGCCTCAAGCGCAGTCTGACCGCTCCAGAGCCCATCATCAAACGACTCGTAGGATGTCTTCCAAACCGATTCGCAGCTCGAACTCCATCATGAGGCATCCAACCTGCACGAGGGGATGTCGCCGACACTTGGTTCCGATGTTCTGCATCAAAATAATACATATAACAAATATATTGCATTCCTATATCACATGAATTCAGTCGTAGAAAGAAACAAAAACACCTGATAAGCACCCCAACCAAGAGGGAGGGGTGCGTCCAGATGCTCAAAGCCGTATATCCCTCTATTAGGCAAGTTGAGGACTGTGCAGCAGCGCCAGGTACGCCCCAGTGTCTGAAAAGGGAAGCACAACCCATGTATGTATGAACCACAATGATATGCAAAAAAGGGGGGACATGAGGGGAGCTAAGGGAAAGAAAGAAACGACCTGGATTGCACCCTTCACAAGTGAAGAGTGCTTCCCAGAGTGACAGGGATAAAACGTATAAGTGATGGTCCATGGAGGTCATCTTGTATAAGTGATCGAATATGTACTGGGACCCCTTCCTCATGATCATAAAGCTGGTTCCCCCCTTCCAAAGCTGCTAAAGCATCTGCGACTCTATTGCACTCACGGTAGATATGGGATATTGTATAAGGCATCCTCCCCAGAAGTTCCCGTATGCGGGTCACAGAGAGACTGAGTGGCCAAGTACCAGTAGCATCTCCAGTGGTAACACGATAGACATAAAGGGAATCAGTCTCGACATCCACATGAAAGCCGTCAGGAATTTTAAGCAACCCGTAAAGGAGAGCTTTGATCTCCGCGTCAATAACAGTCCCCTGCCCAAAACACATCTGAAAGGCCATAATACACCGTCCAAGAGAGTCACGGAGGATACCTCCCCCAAAGGCTAATCCATCACGCACACTCCCGTCAACATTCAACTTGAATCTTCCTGGAGGCGGAGTCATCCATCGTAATTTGATTTGGATGATGTTCTTTGGATGTTTAGTTTCTCTTTTGAATTCGGTTTTTTTTGTAGAACAGCACTTGTAACTCTGGTTCGGTTTTGGGAGACGTTTCAGATGTTTGGTTTTAATTTTTAATTTTTGAGTTATCTTTTAGCTTCCGCGTCGTTTAGTATCTCTGATTATTGATGAGGCTGACGTGTATGCATTAAATTTTATTTATTGCTATGCGTGCCGAACGCACTTTTCCGGATAAGGACTCGGTATCCGGGAACGGGGTGTTACATTACCCTTATTTATTAATGGTAGGAGATTGAAAACAAATTACATCAATTATATTCAAGGGTGTTATTATCATTTTGATGTTAAATCTAAACATTAACTAATCTTCTTAATATGTGTGTTTTTAGCAATTGCGACATTTAAATAGAAATGGAGGGACTATGTTCTATCAAGTGTGTACGTTACATTTATATATCGTTACTCTCTTTACATTAATAAGAATTTGTATATTGCTGTCAAAAAAAAATTGTATAGTGAAAACATACAAATAAATGAAAAGAAATTAAGAATGCTTTATATTTGATCAAACGATCCTATCATAAAATTTCTCCCTTTACCAAAAAAAAAAATAATAATAAAAAATTCTCTCTGAATTATTGACGAAAAGTTATTGATAGCATTTATTATTTGACCGAAACGAAATTAATTTATAAAGTAAACGTATCTAACTTACACGTACACATGGTGAAACTTGAAGACTTCATATGGTTCTAGCAAGAGCCTTAATTAGCTCAACCGCTTTGGTTAGCTTCAATTCATAAGGGTTCCAAAAACCACATTTGCGGAACAAGTAGAGTGACATACTCCTTCCGTTCCAATTTATCTGATGCAGTTGCCAAAATCACACATATTAAAGATGTGAGTTAATGCATTAATTTTTACAATGAAATGACTAGAATGACATTGGATATAATTAATATAACCTTGTTTTTTTTATATCTCATAATGTAATAAATAAGGGTAAATCAAGTAAAACACAATAAATGTTGTATTGGAAATTGTATTGCCTCATATAAAATGGAACAAAATATTTTGACAACTGCCTCAGTTATTGTGGAACGGAGGGAGTATAATACAATTAGTTGGGTTCTATTGGTACACCCATTTTTACTATTGACACCTATTTTTGATTATTTTCTTGGGTTAGAAAAACGTCGGTGCCACTGTTGTTCCTTGTTGAACACCGACGTCAGTGACAGGAACAGCAGTGGATAGTCGTGGACTGGCGTTTTCTAAAATGTAACACTTCTAGGCACTGTTTGGTTTGATTGAAACAAAAGGAAAAGAAAAGAGAGGATTGTGAATGAAGAGAAACGAGGGGGAATGAGTGATTTCAAAGTCCCTTTAAAGTATTTGGATTGAACAAAGGAAAAGAAAGGAAATAACAAAGTCTCGTTATTTTTTTTAAATTAATTACATTGTATCATTTCCACTGGTTTCTATCTCTTCCCGTTCTTTTCTTTTCCAACACAGAATACCAAACACTACACATAAATCCCTCCATCTCATTTCTTTTCTTTTCCTTTTGTTTCCTTCAAACCAAACAAAGAACGTCGGTGCCACTGGTTTTCTTTGTTGAACACCAACGTCAGTGACATTGGCGTGGATGTTCAACAAGGAACACCAGTGGCACTGACGTTTTCTTTATAAAAAATCACTGGGTGCTGAAGTAAATTGTTTGTGGTGGGGGAGCAATAGGGTGCCGAAAGTAAATAGGGGTGTGCCGATAGAACCCCCTACAATTCAGTATCCATTTTTTTGAAAATAAAAATTTATTCCACAAAATAGTCCATTTGGTAAATCAATACATCAATTAAGGTCGTTTTTCTTTCAAAAATAGCCTATCATGACATTTATGTTTGTATGATCATATTTCAAAACTGATATTGTCGAGAATATCAGGTTTACGGTAACAGTGATATTAAGTGAATATATGGCTGATTATGGGTGATTTCTCAAATGAGAAGTGGCGGATATCAATAACCACGGTGGTTGGACTTATTCTATGAATAAGATCATGAGTGAGTCGACAAATTGATTGAGTAGCTCTGTGTATATTATTTCCCAGGTCCCTTTCTATTACATTATGACCATGTATATATAGGCAAAGTGAGAATGAGGTTTAGCTAAACATGACAAGACATCGAAAGAATATAATTATGTATAATTATGCATAAGTCAGCAAGACAGCTGTCAAGGCAGAATAGCGGAGTGCAGACTTGATGAGCGGTCGAACTTATCTCTTCCTTGTCTCGTTGTTATCAGCTTAGAGCTGATTGGCCTGATAATATGTGTAGTGTCCAATTTGTCCGTTATGCCGGAGTATGGATGAATGTCGGCGCCAGAAGTCGACACTCGTCGAGGTCCAGCTTACTGGATGCAGACTTGCGGGATGAAGGCCCAAGATCTGTTATTGGACCTAAGTCCAGGCCAAATTTAGATGCTCAGGTTATAACCTGGGTCAGGTATATCAATGGCCCCTTACTCTGTGCCTTGCATATTCGTCAAGGCGGAGAGTAAAGTTGTCGGCGTACTGAGATATCAAACCCAATTGTTGTTGTAAGTGACAGAGATATGCCGATATTAGCTATCGGGCTTGGATCAGTGTTAATATCACGTGGTGAATTACTGAGACATGCTATGCATTGTAGCGGACAGGCTTAGATACCGCGCTATGAAGTGGACGGGTTTAGAGCAGCTCACTGCGAGGTGCCGTGCTATGGAGCACACATGCTTAAGATGCCGATCTCCAGAATTATCAAACTATGTACCATGCAATGTAGTGGACGGGTTTAAGAGGCTGTAAGCCATTTTAAGATAGGAAGGCTGTAAGCTGCTATGTGGGAAGAAGGCCGTCAGCCATTTGCCAGCTGTCCCAGTCAGTGAAGTACACGGGGGGTTGTCTCGGTTCACGGAGCATTACTTCGGTTCCATAAATGATATGAACTTTGATGTGAAACACCTTTTGTTCTGATTGGTTAAGGGACTTTGAGAACGGGGCCTTGCAATTACTGCGTCCAAATTTCAAAATTTGAACCGACGCCTCGCCTCTCATCCTTGCCTATATAAAGGGGTTCCTACCCTCATTTATATACTTTTGTAATTTTTTAAATTTTTCTGGACAAGAATTCCAGCGAGTGCAAATAGATTCCGGCGATATAGCATTTTCCGGCCGATAATCAAGCTTCAACCCAGATTCTTCAAAAAAATTCAGGTATAGCTCTATTTCCTCCCTTAAATTTATGAGATTTTCTTTCTCAAGTTTGTTAGGATAGATATGCTGTGTGTATCTAAGACCCTTAGAGCGTGTATGTTTGATTTTATCATATCCAACTAGGCTTCACAATGTATTTGAGTCTCTGTATCTCACCCAGGTCTACATCCTTTCCTAGATGATTTAAGGTTTATTTGTTGTTTATCGAACGGAGGGGCGAGGTGTCGGGGTGTGATTATGTTCACCTCGGGCCGACGTCCATGTCTAGGCGAATAATTGCTTCACCTCGCCCTATGTTTTTCTAGGATGTCTTGAGAGTCACATACCCATTCTGATGAAGAAGATCGAGTTGTTGTGGGCTATGGTTCGGATGAGGAGGTCGACATGAGAGAGCAATAGATAGTTGACATCCGTGAGTCCGGCTCATGTGACGAGGATAGCGGTGAAGATGGCGTTGAGATTATCGGTGAGGCTAGCGGTGAGCCTAGTGATCGGGATGACGCAACACTGAGCATTCTTATCAATAAAACTCACATGGTGATAACTCAGGGGGTAGCTTCTCGAGGTGTGGGATTGAAGAAAGCCGCGGCATCGGAGCCAAAGAAAAGTGCTTCTAAAAAGAGGTCTCCTGAAGCTAATCAAGAGCTGGCCGAACAGAAGCGTTTTGATAGTGAGGTAGGACTTTGATGGAGAGAATTTTGAGGTCGGACTGATTATACCACGTCGTTGATGGCTTACGATATTATGAGGGACTATCGGTTCGCTAGCTTTGGTGTGACGAACGTGGCTCGCATCTGTGGCAGAGACGTGGACGATTTCTTGTGACTGCACTACGATCACCTTATTGCGGGACTTCACCAACCTTTTGACCCATTTTTCATTAGGTTTATGGAGGAATCCGGGTCATGCCATGCGATCTTAGGCCTGGGACTGCCAAAGTCGTGATGACCTTTATTGTGATAAGCCAACTAAAGGAGCGGGAGCCATCACTGCCAGTTTTGTTTTATTTCCATGTCTTTGACAAGAGGGCTGAAGACGGTCAAATCCAACCTCTCAGTAGAACGAGCAACAAGCCCCGGCTTCTGTTCAACCTTCTTGATAAGGTATCATCATGGAACAAGAGATGTGTGAAGTTAGAGTCGCAATAGGTTGGACCTTCCCAAAAATCCCTGTGAACTCTAGAAAAATTGACCACCTGAGAAGAGACTTAGGGTTTCTGAAGCCACTGGTTCGGGTGAGCTTGACTCTGTTGAAGGTGGGAATGGCGAAAAGGAGGCTCGCATTTCAAAAAAATCAAAAGTGACTGATACTCAACCGAGGCCCGATGCCTCTCTTTAAGAGTAGTCACAGTCTAGCCGGCAAGTCGATGCCGGTCTTCATAAGGAGTCCGATGTTCCTATTTCTGATAAAGGTGATTGTCGGTTCAAGTAATAAAAATACTCGATACCTAAATAACACACTAGCAAGAGAACTAGGTTCAATCGTAGTATAGTTAGATAGAGTCGAGGTCGATCCCACAGAGACTCGGCTTAAACGAAATACAACTTATTAAACTAAAAGCAAATTAATGGCGGTCCACGACCAACAAATAACGCAGAATTAAAATTGACACAATAGAAACACAAAACCAACAAAAGACACGACACTAAGGCACTTATTTTTATAGGTTTTATAAATGATTAACAAACGGTATTGATAACGCTAGTAGTAATTACTCCCCCATGCTATGAAGATTGACGACGAGACAAAATAAGACATTTAAGATTAATTATTCTGACTACGGGAGTCATCCCCTAAAATAGATCTAGCTCCGGGTAGGCATCTAGATCATCGTGTCTCCATTACGTGACTTCACATTTTTAGTCTCCATCTCATATAACTTCTGACACAATTACGAAACTAGGGATGCCGGTATAAACCGTAACCTCATCTAAGCAACATTCATATGGTTAGGCGTACTTCTTAGACACCGATTCAATCTCTGGTCCTAAGTAACAATCACTTTTGGGTCTCATGTTAAATTACGATGACAAATAATTAAGTTGATCAAGTTTAATTACTCGTTTGAATTACAAAGCTGAGAACCTGACGTAGTCGAAGCCGTTCACAGACAAATCAAGAACATCACAGATCTTGCTACCAGTGAGACATAGGATCGTTGCCAGCGAGACATAGGCTCGCTGCCAGCGAGCTCATATCTGAACCAGATTTGCTCGTGAAACATCTTTTACGTCTTAGATCTACATAAACATGGGTTCGTAAATTAACTACATCACGAAATCAATACACAAAACGACTACTCCATTACGAAATAATATAGATCTACGAATAAAGATTGCATAATTGAGTAGACATTACCCTCGAAGACGAGTGTGATTCCCACTCCTCGATACGATCTCTAACCGGCGATTCTAACGACTCCGTAATGAAAGAACATAAAATAAAGAAAACATGTATTGAAAATAAAACCAATGTTGTGAAATTGTATTTTGCTAAAGTATTCTAGAGTATGTTTCAAATGAAATTCCTACAGCTCTATTTATAGGGGTTCAAGCTGATCTAAAGATATATTTCAAAATATCAAAACAATAAGAGATGACTCCCGGCCGATCTCCAGATAAAGCAGAACTCGCTCCCAGCGAGTTGAGGGGTCGCTCCCAGCGAGTCCTCAGTCTTCGGATTGGCTCGATGGCTCTTGTCATGCCTTACTCCTCTTTTTGCGCTTATCCATTTTCTATCTTCAATGCACTCCTAATTTGCTTCGATTTATCTTGTAATTTAATTTGTCCATTTACAATTATCCTCCAAAATTATCTCAATCTACAAAATAAACAATTATCCCAAAGTAAATCATATTTAAATAATAAAAATGGATAAATACCAAATTATATCTTCTAAATTATCCAATATCAAATAACCATTATAAGCATGTAATTTAATATAAAATAAATATTATTAGGCTCGATTTAATGACAATGTTGATGACTTTTATGAGTATAATTTGACCGTCATCAACTACCCCCCACTTAGACTTTGATCGTCCCGAACAAAGCATCAATAAGTCATTCCCCAAGACAACATATTCCATGGACAAATCATACTTACACAAGAAACTCGAGTCAACTCATACCATTCATGCTCATAAGATATTCATTATTCACCATTCGCTATGAATCGAAGTGATGTGTGCATGTGCATTCAGTTCTATATATTTGTGGCAAGATTAAAGTTTATGCTAAGTTCGCAGTCTTAACCTACCAACATCAGCATTCCCACTTCTTAAGCCTCGCAATGGTTAAATACTTGGTGCAATAAGCAAGAGTGTCATCCAGAAGGTTTTTGGACTCGGAGACCGAGAAAATACTCAAAGCCTCTTAAAAATTTGAATTTCTTCGCATTTTTATAATTTCAAGCTTTACCACTTCTCAAGAAAGAAACTTGCTTTAAAGGTAAAGTATGCATTGCAAGAATCCCCCTCTCACAGATTAGTGGAGAGCATCGAATATTACCACAAGCGCGAGGCTACTTTGGTAACGTTACAACAAGCCCAGTGTTTAACGCATTGTCAAAACACAGATAATTCTCAAGCTTATTACTCTGCTTTGATGGCTAGAAGATAGGAATATATCAGCAGATAAATTTCAACACTAAGTCTGCATAACCAATCATCTACACAATGTACACATAATTTCTCTAGTTATTTCAATTCGTGCGGTATTCGTCGATTCACACATTGAGTAATCGAATAATAAATAACTACTTGCAACGGTCGGCATGAATATCCTTAAGTTTACATTCACATAAGTATAAAATGATCACGTACTCATGCAACTTGGTTCCTTCCCTACTAATTCCATGTTTAAGAACTCACAATTCTATGGGTACGAGATAAATAACTTGGCATTTGTTCAATTTTTTCCATTTTACCGTTTCATTCAATTGTTCAATTATAACACATCATAGCTAAGTCTCCTACCCCCCACTTAAACTTGGCATTGTCCCTAATGACAAAGAAAAATGAGAATTTAAGAAAAAGACTTAGCTCCGGAAACGGCTCTCAAGTAGATGCAGAATATATGAGCGATCCAAGCACGTCGTTTACTCAATTTGAAGAAGTATAATTCGATTGCTGATGCAAGGAGTATAATTTGACCGTCATCAAAAGGCAAAAACCTAACCGGCAAGTCGAGTTCGGCAGATGCAACTGCAATGGTGCCTTTCTCAGGTTTTCTCGTAGGGCCTCGTGGTACACCTGCTATTTGGATGGACAAGAATTTTATACACCAACAGCCAATTGACTTGTCTAGGGCGACCATGATCTCTACGGTGATAGCCGACGTTGCTCCATTGAGACATCTGAAGTGGACACTTCCCAATTCCATTCAGTTGGAGTCTTGGAGATTTGTTGTGGAATTCTGGATCGGATCGTGTTGTCAGATCAAGTCGACCCTCGTCGTGACTTTCTGCATAATATTGAGGATTTGTTGGGTTTGTTTGGGGCCATAGTGAGCATGGTAAATCTCTGCTCATCTCAATATTATATCCCTTGTACCTTGATCATTTTTCCTCTTTTGTTATTCAACTAAATTGTTGGATTTGCTTTCATTTTCTCTTTTTTTAGGTCGGTACCGGAATGAATCAATTTGTGGAGGAATATAAAGAGGCCACCTCATCAAGGTTGGCTCTTGATAAGGATCTAGAGGCCAGTTGTTGCGGCTAACCTTGCGGCTTAGTGCTTCTGAGGCCAAAAATGCCGAGTTGAAGAAGTAGCTTGCTGATGCGAGGAGGATGCAGCTCAAGGCTCAGGCGAATTCCGAGCGTCTTGAGGACCTTAATCGTGAGTAAGTAAAGAAGGATAAAGAGGTAGTCCAATCTTTAAGAGAGATGTTGAAGCGAGTTGATTAAGTCGGAAGTCTCTGGAAAGCTGAATTGGAGTTGACTGCTGATTTGAGGCAGAAGCTGGCCAACTTTGGTGCCGAGGTCGAAGCCAAATTAGATGTCGCCAGGGAGGCGACCGTGGAAGCATACAAAGCCTCTGAGGCCCCTGAGAAGACAGCCGGCGATACTTTTTGATGGGATATGACCAAGTATATACCATCTCGCTAGGTGTTTGTGGGCTCAAGGCGGCGATGTTCCCAGCCTCGAGACCTTGCAGGATTGGATCGTTACCCCACCCTTCTCCGACCATCTGAGGGTTATCCACCCTTCCATTCCTTATACTGTGGTCAAGCTGAATGGTTTTGCTGAGGATTGGACAGCTGAAGGGAAAGAGGTTTGGGATCCGTCCCAGGTCGAAGCTGTCAACCTTCGGGAGCTAGTTAAACAGGTTACACAGGCTGATGATCAAGGAGGGGCTGAGGTCGCGGATCAAGATGCTGATCGAGAGGCGGATGAACTTGATGCTAATGCTGGGAACCTACTGCATCGCTATCTTAGTGCTGAAAATGTTAATAATGCCGAGATGCGGCCTAATGATCTTTAAATCTTGACTCATTGTAGAAGTTTGAAAACTTGGAGATAATCTTGTAATAGCATTTCCTTGATTCTCTGATTATATTGACATGTATTCTCTGTTCTTGAATGTGTTGATATGTTTTCCTCGAAATTATTGTATCTATTGAGTTCGGTTTAGTTGGAGTCCGGTGTAGTGGTATCCGACGCCCTTATTTTAGATTTGATTCGAAGTCGTAAACTCCCGGGCTTATTTGAAATATCTATCCAACTTTGGTTTGAAATTTTTCCAGCGTATAGCCCTTGATAATGCTCAAAATTATCACGGTTGTTCAACAGTGGATTGTATGATGGATATCTAGCTTTTATGGTGAATATAAGTGACGCTAGCCGGGGGTGCACGGCAGTGGAGTGATGCCGTGTTTGAATGAAAGGGAGAGGATATTTTGGCAAAGCTTTTGCTAGCTTTATTATTTGCATATATCTCTTTCTATTATACAATGCCTCATTTAATAGGAAGGATGGGGAACTAAGGTTTAAGCTACAGACAAATAAATATCCTATCACCACGGTGCATAGTCATGTGGGTGTTAGGGTAACCAACCACGGAGTCGCATGCTCTCTATCCTATCTCTAGGTAGCTTCTTCACTTAATCCCTCAAGGGCTTGTGCGGTCTTTGATGGACCTCTTTTAGGGTCACAGATCAGCCCCCTGAGCTTCTAGTGGCCTTAAAGGTTTGAAGGCTCTTGGCGGGGACCTGGGTTTGGCGATCCCAACTTGAACATCTTTGCAGACGCTATGGACGCGGGCCTCATTCTCCAACCTGGTGGCTAGATAGGCTTTATCCGGAGACTCATATGTGGCGGCACTATTTAGGCATATCAATGGCCCCCTACTCCGTGTCATAGGCATTTTCATGAAATGCCAAGAATGGAGTAATGTGTGCTCACGGATTGCCTATAGCTCTGTTAGAGCATTTTGTTGTTGGTCTTTGACGACATTGTCGTCTTTTGCGACTTATTTTTTTGGGTCGCGCTATGAAGCTGACGGCCATCGGCGCCACGCTATTAAGTTGATGGACTTATATGACCACGCTATTAAGAGGATGATCATGAGTGCCACGCTATTAAGCCGATGGGCTTATGGGACCGTGCTATTGTTGGTCCCAGAGAAGGGTAAAACTATAGTCAGAGGGGGGGTGAATGACTATAGTGGAGTTTCAAAAAAATTTCTTATATTTAAAAGCTTTTGGGCAGCGGATAATTCCCTTCTTTAAATTTTGGTTCAAAGTAGATTATTCAATCACAGATATAGATTACGCAATGAAATAAAGTGTTGTAAAGTAAATTGATGAAAGTAAATAGACACAAAGGTTTATAGTGGTTCAGGGTGGTGTAATCCCTTAATCCACTCTTCGCCTGTGATGATTGGAGGAATTCACTATTGTTTTCACAGATACAATAGCATGATTGTCCTTGGATAGACAAGCTTCACAATCTGCAAGTCACTCCCTGGCTTCAAAAGCTTTAGTGACTCAGTCTCTGTCACTGCTCATTGAGAACGAATTTTTCAGCAGCTATCACAAAGGTTGCAACTCCTTCTCAGATTCCTCTGATTCAATTGCCTCAGTTTCTGTGAATTGAATTCACAGATTTGTTGATCAATCTTAGAGCATGATATGGAATTGAAGTTCTAATTTCTGAGTTGATCTCTAGATGTTTCCTTTAAGTACAGATAGAAGGCTTTGCACTTTGACAGAGTTTCTGCTTAATTTTTTTCAAATTCAATCGTTGTTTTTCTTTTCTGTCAATGCCTTCTATTTATAGCCTTGATAATCCTTGATTTGAATTTCTGTCCTTTGTCTATTTAGTGTGGGGAATAATCCTTGATTTAATTCTTGATTCCCCCTTAATTGTATTCTCCTTGATTTTAGTGATCAGATTACCTCAAAACGTCTATTAGAAAATCCGTCCATGATTGATCCTCAATTGATTATGCATATAATGCTTGATCTTCATCATTTGAAAACTGAACGAGTAAAGTTTACTGGGCCGTTCCCTGAACGGTTAAGTGATCCTTCTGACTTTTCTATTTAGATCTTCCTTCACTGCTTTGTCTTTACTCAGCCGATAATCAGTTCACTCTGCCGGTTTACTGCTTTGTTATTTTTTTATCTTTCAAGTACTTCTTGTACTTCACTGATCCTTGATTTGGGTGAGATCAATGGACACCATATTTGACAATGTATTTCGTCATTTGAATTATAACTTAGACTTATCCAAAGTCATCACAGACTTCCTTGGTTATAAGTCAGACCATAATGTCTTCATGCTTCTCTACTGGTACTTGGCTGGCTTCACTCTGCCGGATATCTATTTTACTTTGCCATCCTACCAACTAGTACAATACTTGTCTGACTCAACTTATACAACATGTCTGACTCAACTTATACAACATGTCTGACTCAAAGTAAAGACTTATACAGATAATTCCAACTTATTTCAGGCTTGCTATAACAGCTAGCATGACCATCATCAAAACATAATAAAATGTTCCTAACAGCTATTAAGCGGACGATCATGAGTGCCACACTATTAAGCTGAATGACTTATGGGACTACGCTATTAAGCGGATGATCATGAGTGCCACGCTATTAAGTCGATGGACTTATTTGGACGGCATACCTTTGTGGTAATCGTGATCTTATGCGGGGCGAGTTGTCAGACGTTGGTTGTGGAGCAGTTGAGGGGTCAGATCAAGGCTTGTATCCAATCATCAGTTACCTCGACAACCACCCATGTAATTACGTGGACATTGATTTCTTCCTCTTGATGTTGACGGTTTTTGAAATTTGAAATTCGAAATGACCGCCCGAATCTAGACCGTAGGATGGGTTGATTCATAGCCGCGGGATCTGGTTGGCTCTGCCTATATAAAGTCCTATTTCTCCAATTTCATAACACTTTCGCTCCTTATATATATTTGCTTTCTTTTCTCTTAATTCCCGAGGGAGTATCCGGCGGGTGTTTGAGTTTTCCGGTGAAGTTTGAAGTTTCTGACTGCAAACTTGAAGCTTTGGTTGCGGGTTGAAGATTCCGGCCAACTAATCTCCAGTTTTCGGCTCATTACCCACCTCCAAATCAGGTAAATCATCCATTTTCTGCCCTTTTTCCTCATTCTTTTCTTGTTTCCTGAGTAGTTTTTTACGTCCACTATGCTTTTCTTTAATATGGGATAGACTGGTTGTTGTTCTAGGATTAAAGTTGGGGTTTTTGGGTAGGTTCACCTGGGTATTTGGCTCGGTGACATACGTTTTCCCTTTTCTTTGGCTATTGCATTTTATTTTCTCTTTTAGTGGTAAAAATGGATGGGAAGGTGTCGAGATGGGTGATAACATCCCCTCTAGTTTAATCTTCATTATCCTAGGCGATTAATGTTCCGCATTTCCCTCTTGTTTTTTCAGGATGTCTGATAGTGAACATGCCCTGGGGGAAAATTCTAATAAAGATCAACTAGTGTATGATTACGCCCTTGATGATGAGGAAGATAACACTTCTTGTTCCAGTGGTGCGAGGGACGACCTACTGGATGAGCTGGCCGAGAAGGAGGCCGCGTTGTGAGCACAAGATGATCATTTTGATGTAAGCAGCGTCATACCTCAACTGGCGCCATGAAGGAAAAAGAGTCGCAAGAAGACCGCTGAGATTGAGGCTGAGGAGGTTGGTACCAGCGGCGCCGTGGATGACGAGGGTACAATTATTGCTGATAACTCTGTCTTTGTCAAGCTTATGGGGGTAAGCGAGGATGAGAGTCTACCGCTCCCTCGTACCCTTCCTTGTGAGCCTCCTAAGAAACCAAAGAAGAAAAGGGTCATCGGTGCGTCCGCCACTGCCGGCGGTGAGGCCAAAGGGAAACCACCAAAGCCTAACAATCCTGAAGCCCTAGAGCAGTTCGCTCATTTAGATGAATATGAGAAAGTCCTTGAGAAAGAGTAGGAGAGGCTTCAGAACAACAAAAATATCGCCGATTCAACATCGAACCTAATTTATATAGGTTTTCTTTATTTGATTATAGGAAAGAGGAAGATAATTTTAAACTGCATGAACGTGAGGATTGCATTGGTTCTCGTCGCCGAGGAGATTGTTTGGTTCTTCATTTCGACCATTTTTATGTTGGTTTCACACCTCCCTTCGACCCATTCGTGGAAGATATACTTAAATACATGCAAGCATTGCCAAGCGACTTTGCTGTGAGGTCTGCCATCTAGATCATGTCCTTCATTATGCTATGTCAAACAATGAAGAAATAACCCACCCTTTATTTTTTCAATCAATTCCAAACTGTCTACAGGACTTCTATTCTGGGACAGATATCTGTGAGGACCAAGACTCCTCGTCTGTTTTTCCATCTTCCCAACAAAATACATCATTGGGGTGACCGTGTTCTTAAGGTCGAATCAAAGGTCGGCTGGCCTTTTCCGAATGCCACTTCTCGAAGAGGGAGGCCGCCACCTCGCCTAGTCATGCCAATTTGTGTTTTCGAGATTCAATTTTTTAAAGGGCTCATGACGCTTATAAACTGTCATGGAGCCGGTCCTTCAATGAGAAACATTTCATGGGTTGACCTCATTGACGTGGCGGAGCCGTATCCCAGTAGGGCGGGGATAGTAGGTCCACCGATAGCTACAACTTTTGTTGCCATAGAGCCAGAAGAATCCGACTCGGATTTGGTAGGAGAGTGTCATTTAGGCAAATGTTTCCCCTCTGAGTGTGCTATCTACTTAGGCGAACCTAACCGAAGACCTTGCCGTAATCCTCATTTAATGCTTTTTCCTTTCTTTTTTCTCGTATTCTATTATTTTTCTCAATATTGATAAGCTCATTTTTGCAGTTGCAATGGTCGATGCTAATGAGCGACGTGCTGAGAAGAAAAAACATGTTGAGGCCACTGCTAAGGCTAGGAAATAGCTGTTGAAGAAGGCTCCTGGGAGTGTGCCACGTACTGTGGACGCCTCTATTATTGATGAATCTCTTGTTCATATTTAGAAAAGTCATCCCGCGACCAGTGCAGGCGTGGGCTTAAGTCAAGTGGGCGAGGCCCGTAAGAGGTCTTAGAAGGATGTGGCCGCAAAAGATCTTCAAGCTTCTAAGCTGTCCAAAACTGTTGCTGTCTCAAAAGTTGATTGGGGCTGCGATCCCTTAGAGGGGCGACTAGCCAAGGAAGCTACTACACGGCCTGAAGCGGGAGGCGAGCGGGATGCTGATGAGACGAGGGCACCGTCGAGAGAACCTTTGCCTTGCTGCTATAAAGGAAAAGAGGCCCTTTGGTTGGATTCTGATTTCACCAGAAGTCTCATAGGCATGGAAAAGATATAATTTTTGAGAGAGGCAATTGCTGATGTTATTCCTCTCAACTGCCTTTCTTGGGACTCGCGGCCAGAGGCTCAGCTGGAGATAGGTAAGAGGATCACCGCTCGTGTTATCATTCAAGATAAGGAGACTCCTGATAGAGATGATTCTGATGAGCTTGATGACATCGCCGGTCAATTTGGGCTCGCCTCTTCCATGGTATATTTTATTCATGTCTCATGTTTTTCCTTTATCATTTCTGTGAGCTCATCCGTTTTCTTGTTTCAGCTCGGAAGTCGCATTCACAAAGCTATTGGGGCCACCCATAAGTGCAAGACCAAGCTCAAAAAAGCTACTGTTGCTCTTGATGTTCCTGAAAAATCTAAGGTAGATCTTGAAGCCAAACATGCTAACACTCTGTGGGAGAATAGCCACATGAGGGAGGTTAGCAAGGAATGTAAGGAGCTTAAAGTCAAGATGGAACAGCAGGTGGCAAGCTCGAGTGAGGCTGCCAAAAAGTCCGCAGAGGAGTTAAAGAACACACGTGAAAGGATTTCTAGCTAGGAAGAGCAACTTGCTGGAGCTAAGAAAGCTGCCGAGGAGGCTGGACCTGTGGCCATTGTTGCCTACAAGATCTCAGATGACTTTCTGGATTTTCAGGAGGTGAGTTTCGATCAAGGTTTTTATCACCTTGCTCGTTACTTCAGGTCAACTCGCGGTAGGTGTTTTCGTCGGCCTTGAGGAGTTGGCCAAGTGGATTGGCTCGTCCCAGCGGCAACCTGAACTGTAGGCCTTTCATCCGGACATCCTTTATACTTATGATCATATTACTGACATTACTACTGATCAACTGAAGAAAGGTGAGGCGGTTTGGGATCCTCCACCTCGTAACGCACTGAACTTGACCACTTTGGCTAAAGGTGATCCTGTTGGTGAAGACTTTCAAGCCGGCGATGAGTTCCTCAACTTGACCGGCGATCATACCCTAACTCCTCTTATTGATCAGACTGAAAGCTCTTTTGAATGTAATGATTGTCTTGTAACAATTTGATTATTTTTGCCATTTGAACAATTTCAACATTTTCCTTCTGTTGTTTTGTAATCTTTTGACTTTTGGCAGCTTTTGGTCTTCAGATGTATGCACTTTTTTCTTCTTGTTTGCTTTATCTTTTTTATGGGCTTTTTTTAGGCCGCTTTTTGCGATTTGAGTTTGCCATATATATATGCGGCCCCCTTATTTTTGGCGAGGTTGAGAGTGCTGAGTGTTGAGCTCTCTAAAAATAATGATGTAAAATATGACTGTTTTTCGGACGGTTTGAATTCAAAATTCCACCTGCGGCCCCCTTGTTTCAAACAAGTCGTTGCGGGCTTGGTTGAAATAAATGTCGAGTCTGCGCGATCATGTTTGTTTGAAAATTTCCACTCTCGGACCCCTTGTTTCCAGATGAGGTTGGAGGCGCTAGCCATTAAGATCACTAGAAACAATAATAAAGCTCGGTTTGGTCTTGATAACCTTAATTGAAAATTCCAATATGCGGCCACCTTGTTTCAAGTAAGGTCATGCCTCCTGGTGAGCTTGATTGAAACAGTTGGCGAGCTTGAAATCTGTTGAAATTTCCCTACTCGGACCTCTTTGTGCTGAGCGGTGCGGTTTGTCATCTGAGCTATTCTTTTCCCTTTGTACGATGTGTCAGACATGACATCAGAAGGTGAAAATTTCTGATTTGATTGGATGGTTCACTAGCAGCCTTTCGGTCTTTTCGATGACGGCGTGATAAATATCGCATTGAATCTCATTTCTCCGTGATGTGCATTTCATAAAACCGGAATCAAGTCGCTTTATGCTCGCTGTAGGCGTATTTTTTATGAATCAAAAAATCCATGTATGCGGCCCCTTGTTTTGATCGGGGCTGACTTGATCTTCATGGCGATTTCAAAAGAATGTCTAAAACAGAGTGATCTGGCCAGCTAGATAAATTTTTCATCCAGGCCCTCTTGTTTTGGATAAACCTACGGCGTTTAGCCTGCAGTCTTGTCGAAAACAGAGCGGCAGGGTACGTTTTATCGAGATCAATTTATAGTTTTCAAAACGAGCTTTTTTTCATTCAAAACGATTTCCAAAAGATAGGGCCTGAGGCCCTTCTACAAAATACGCTTGTTCTCGTACAAAATAAAGTGGTCGATCTTACATGTAATATCTTTTCAAGTTGTCGGCGTGCCAAGGCCTGTTGTACTCGCTGCCTTCTTTATCCATTAGAACATAAGTGCCTTTCTTCACTATCCTAGGGATCTAAAGTGGACCTTCCCAATTTTCAGACAGCTTCCCTTTCTCCGCCTTGTGACCGGTGGCTTTTCTTTTTCGCAAAACATAATATCCCACTGCGAAGTGGTGGTCGCGGATATGCTTGTCGTGATGCCTTTTGGCCGCTTGTTTGCAATTGAGTAAGCGGCCATAGCAGTTGATTCTCTTTTCTTCTAACAAATCGAGGTCGAGCTGTCTTGTTAGTGGATTTTAACCTCGCGGAAGTGTGCGACCCTTAAACTTGGCAGGGCCATCTCTACCGGGCCATAGCTTCCGAACTGTAAGTCGAGGCAGAAGGGGTTTCACCAGTGGTTGTTTTTCTCGATGTTCTGAGGGCCCATAAGGTCGCTGGAAAATGATCCACCCATTTTCCTGCCTTGTTGTCCAGGCTCTTTTTCAACACGCTCAATACCTGTTTGTTGGCGTTCTCGGCCTGACTATTTCCTTGGGGGTAACATACAGACGACTGCCAGTGTTTCACATGGTGATCTTTGCAGAAAGCATCGAACTCATCTCTAGACTGCGGCCCGTGATCAAATACTATCACCCTAAGGACTCCAAATCTGGTCCAAACTTGGTCAAGCAAAAAGTAGACAATATCTTTGGATTTAGTCTTCACCAAGGCTTTGGCCTCGATCCATTTAGTTAAGTAGTCTACGGCAATGACCATATATTCACATCCCGAGCGTCCATTTTAAAGCGGTCCGATAAGGTCTATTGCCCACATATCGAATGGCCAAGCCGCAACGATGATGCTCTGCTCGACCGAGGGTAGCCTGGGAATATCTGTGAACTTTTGGCATTTGTCACATTTCCTCGCATATATCTAGGCATCATCTACGAGCTTGGGCCAATAATAGCCAGCTAACAGTACTTTCTGAGCGAGGGTGTGACTGGCTGGGTGGCCACCACATACCCCCTCGTGAAACTCTATGAGTATTCCTTCGACTTCTTCAGGTCACACACATCGCGACAAAGGTTTAGAGAACGATTTTCGATAAAGCATGTTTTCTAAAATGGTGTACCTAGCGGCTCTTCTGGCCAAGGCTCTGGCCTTTTTAGGGTCGGATGAGAGCACCCCTGATTCAACATACGCCTTTACCTCGTCAATCCAGCATTGATTAATTGGTGGGTTGGAAATCCATGATTTTGACTCGGCTGATGGCGGGCTCTGACAGGTGTTCCACCATGACGGCTGGATTGCTTATCTCATCTTTACTGTTTAATTTTGATAAATAATCCGCTCGCTGGTTCTCCTCTCGTGGAATGTTGATGAACTTACTATAATTGAAGCTTTTCTCTAACTTCCTGATGAGATTGATGTAGTTTTGTAAAATCTCACAATGAATCCCATATGATGTTGTCACTTGGTTGACCACCAACTATGAATCGCAAAATACCTCCACATTTTCCACTTTCATGGCCTTGGCGAGCTCAAGCCCTGCTATAACCGCCTCATACTCTGCTTGATTATTTGATGCGGTGAAATTGAATCTTAGAGCCTTCTCTATCTCTTCCGAGGTACCTGGTTCCAATAATATGATTTTAGCTCCACAACCGTTGAGGTTCGTGGCTCCATCGACATAAAGCTGCCAACAATGACTCGTCCTTTGAGGAGCGGCCACTTTCAGTGATGTTGGGTCGTTAGTAGGATTTGACCCGGGTCGCACTTCCGGCTTTTCCTTGTTGAAGCTTGTCTCGACGATGAAATCAGGTAGGGCCTGGGCTTTGATAGCTTTCCGAGGCTCATACCGGATGTCAAATTTAGTGAGGTCGATGGCCCACTGGAGCAATCAATGAGATAAGTCTGGGTTGTGGAGGACTTGGCGTAGTGGAGCATCAATAACACAGTGATGGTGTGTGAGGAAAAATAAGCCCTTAATTTTTGGGCAGCAACGCAGTAGGCCAACTCTTCAATATTAAAATAGCGACCCTCAACAGGACTGAGAGCCTTGGAAACATAGTAGACGGGTTTTTGAAGGGTACCATCCTCCTTGACAAGAGCAGCGGCGACGGCCTGATCTGAGGCCGTTAGATATAGAAATAAAACGTCACCGATCATGGGACTAACCAACAGCAGTGGGCTTGACAAGTAGGCCTTGAGATTTTTGAAGGCTTGTGAACAATCCTCCGTTCATGCAAAGGTTTTGTTCCCTTTGAGGATTTTGAAGAAAGGTAGGCTTTTTTCAGCAGATTTGGAGATGAATCTCCCCAGAGCAATTATCCTCCCGTTCAACCTTTGCACTTCCTTGATTGTCATCGGCTCGCTCATGTCTACTAGAGCTTCGATCTTTTTGGGATTTGCCTCGATCCCCCTCTGGCTCACTATGAAACCCAAAAAATTTGCCTGCTTCAACCCCAAAAGTGCATTTAGCTGGGTTAGTTTCATTGAATGCCTCCTCACATTTGTAAAAGTTTCTTGGAGGTACACCAGGTGGTCCTGGCGACTTGACTTCACAACCATGTCGTTGATGTATGCTTCTATGTTTTTGCCGATATAAGAGCTGAACACTCTGTTTACCATCCTCCGATATGTTGAGCCCGCATTCTTCAGGCCGAATGGCATCATTTCGTAGTAGTAAAGTCCACCAATGGCTCTGAAGACGGTAATTTCCTTGTCACAGTCAGCCATCTTCACTTGATGATAGCCTGAATAGGCATCCAAAAAACTCAGCATTTTGAATCACGTGATCCCATCTACCATTTATCGATCTGGGGTAGCGCGTAGGGATCCTTTGTACATACCTTAACAAAAGGGGTCGCATATTGGAATTTTCAATTAAGGTTATCAAGACCAAACCAAGCTTCATTATTGTTTCCAGTGATTTTAATGGCCAGCTCCTCTGACCTCTTCTAGAAAACAAGGGGGTGAGAGCGGAAATTTTGAAACAAACACGATCGCGCAGACTCAACATTTATTTTAAGCAAGCCCACAATGACCTTGTTTGAAACAAGGGGGCCGCAGGTGGAATTTAGAATTCAACCCGTCCGAAAAATAGTCAGATTTTACATCATTATTTTTAGCAAGCTCAACATTCAACACTCTCAAACTCACCAAAAATAAGGGGGCCGCATATATATACGGCAAACTCAAATCGCAAAAAGCAGCCTAAAAAAGAAGCCCGCAAACAAGATAAAGCAAACAAGAAGAAAAAAAGTGCATACATCCGAAGGCCAAAAGTGGCCACAAGTCAAAAGATTACAAAACATCAGAAGGATAATGTTGAAATTGTTCAAATGGAAAAAATAATCAAATTGTTTCAAGACAATCATTACAATGAAAAGAGCTTTAAGTCTGATCAGTGGGAGAAGTTAGGGTATGATCGCCGGTAAAGGTGAGGAACTCATCGCCGGCTTGAATGTGTTCACCAACAGGATCTCCCTTAGCCAAAGTGGTCAAGTTCACTGCGTTACAAGGTGGAGGATCCCAAACCACCTCACCTTTCTTCAGTTGATCAGTAGTAATGTCAACAATATGATCATCAATATATGGGATGTCTGGATGAAAGGCCAACAGTTCAGGTTGCCGCTGGGATGAGTTTATCCACTTGGCCAACTCCTCAAGGCCGATAGAATCCCTACCGCGAGTTGGCCAGAAGCAGCGAGCAAGGTGATAAAAACCATGATCAAAACTCACCTCCGTGAATATCCAGAAAGTCATCTGAGGTCTTGTAGGTAGCAATGACCATAGGTCCAGCCTCCTCGGCAGCTTTCTTAGCTCCAGCAAGTTGCTCTTCCAAGCTTGAAATCCTTTCACACGCGTTCTTTAACTCCTCCACAGACTTTTTGGAGGCCTCATTCGAGCTCGCCACCTACTGTTCCATCTTGACTTTAAGCTCCTTCCTTGCTAACCTTCCTCAGACGGCTATTCTCCCATAGAGTGTTGGCATGTTTGGCTTCAAGAACTGCCTTAGCTTTTTCAGAAACATCAAGAGCAGCAGTAGATTTTTTGAGCTCGGCCTTGCACTTATAGGCGGCCCCAATAGATTTGTGAATGCAAGTTTCGAGCTGAAACAAGAAAACGGATGAGCTCACAGAAATGATAAAGGAAAAACACGAGACATGAATAAAATTTACCATGGCAGAGGCGAGCCCAAATTGACCAGTGAGGTCATCAAGCTCGTCAGCATCATCTCTATCAGGAGTCTCCTTATCTTGAACCACAACGTGAGCGGTGATCCTCTTACCTATCTCTAGCTGAGCCTCTAGCAGCGAATCCCAAGTGAGGCGGTTGAGAGGAATAATATCAGCAATTTCCTCTCTCAATAAAGATGCATTTTCCATGCCTATAGGACCTCTGGTGAAATCAAAATCCAACCAAAGGGCCTTTTTTCCTTTATAGCCGTGTGGCAAAGGTTCTCTCGATGGCACCCTCATCTCATTAGTAGCCCACTCATCTACCGCTTCAGGCCGCGCAGTAGGTTCCTTGACTGGTCACCCCTCTGAGGGATCGGAGCCCTTATCAACTTCAGAGATAGCAATAGTTTTGGACCGCTTAGAAGCTTAAAGCTCTTTTGCGGCCACATCCTCCTGAGATCTCTTACGGGCCTCGCCCGCTTGACTTGAGCCCACACCTGCACTGGTCACAAGAACGGGAACACGAGATTCATCAATAATGGAGGCATCCAGAGTACGTGGCACCCTCCCAGGAGCCTTCTTCAACTGCTCTTTCATAGCCTTAGCAGCGGCCTCAGTATGATTTTTCTTCTCAACACGTCGCTCATTAGCATCGTCCATTGCAACTGCAAAATTGAGCTTATCAATATTGAGAAAAATAATAAAATACGAGAAAAAAGAAAAGAAAAAACAGTAAAAGAGGATTACGGTGAGGTCTTCGGTTAGGGTCGCCTAAGTAGATAGCACACTCAGAGGGGAAACATTTGCCTAAATGAAACTCTCTTACCTAATCCGAGTCGGATTCTTCAGGATCTATGGTGACAAAAGCTGTAGATATCGGCGGACCTACTATCCCTGCCCTGCTGGGATATGGCTCCGCCACGTCAATGAGGTCGACCCATGAAATGTTCCTCGTTGAAGGCTCGGCCCCATCAGAATTTATAAGCGTGATGAGCCCTTTAACAAATTAAAGCTCAAAAACACAAAGTGGTGCGACTAGGCAAGGTGGCGGCCTCCCTCTTCGAGAAGCGGTAGCCCCAATGATGTATTTTGTTGGGAAGATGTAAAAACAGACGAGGAGTCTTGGTCCTCACAGATATCTGTCCCGGAGTAGAAGTCCCGCAGACAGTATGGAATTGATTGAAAAGATAAAGGGTGGGTTCTTTCTTCATTTTCCGACATAGCACAATGAAGGACATGATCTAGATGGCAGCCCCCACAGCAAAGTCGGTTGACAATGCTTGCATGTATTGAAGTATCTCTACCATGAAAGGGTCGAAAGGAGGTTTGAAACCAGCATAAAAATGGTCGAAATGAAGGACCAAGGAATCTCCTGGGCAACGAGAACCAATGCGATCCTCGCATTCATCTGGTTTAAACTTATCTTCCTCTTTCCAAAATCAAATAAAGAAAACCTTTATAAATCCGGATCGATGTTGAATCGGCGTTGAAGGGTCCTAGCGATATTTTTGTTGTGCTGAAGCAGCTCCCACTCTTTTGCAAGGACTTTCTCGTATTCAGTTAAACGAGTGAACTCCTCTAAGGCTTTAGGATTGTTTTGCTTTTGTGGTTTCCCTTTGGCCTCCTCGCCGGTAGTGGCAGCCGCATCGACGACCATTTGCTTCTTTGGTTTCGTGGTAAACTCCAAAGGAAGGGTACGAGAGAGTGGTAGACTATCGTCCTTGCTTACCCCCATAAGCTCGACAAAGCCAGCATTCTCAGCAACAATTATATCCTCATCATCCGCGGCGCCGCTGGTACCAACCTCCTCGGCCTCAATCTCAGCGGTCTCCTTGAGACTCTTTTTCCTTCACAGCACCAGTTGAGGAATGACACTGCTTACTTCATAATGATCATCTTGTGCTCGTAACGCGGCCTCCTTCTCGGCCAGCTCATCCAGTAGGTCGTCCCTCACAGGCTCACTGGAACAAGAAGTGTCATCTTCCTCATCATCAAAGGCATAATCATACACTTCTTGATCTTCATCAGAATTTCCCCCAGGGCATGTTCACTATCAGACATCCTGAAAAACAAGAGGGAAAGATGGAACATTAATCGCCTGGGATAATGAAGATTAAACCAGAGGGGATGTTATCACTTATCTCGACACCTTCCCCTCCATTTTTAGGTCTACAAGAGAAAAGAAAATGCAATAGCCAAAGAAAATGGAAAACGTATGTCACCGAGCCAAATACCCAGGTGAACCTACCCAAAAACCCCAACTTTAACCCCAGAACAACAACCAGTTTATCCCACATTGAATAAAAGCAGAGTGGACGTAAGAAACTACTCAGGAAACAAGAAAAGAATGAGGAAAAAGGGCAGAAAATGGATGACTTACCTGATTTAGAGGTGGGTAATGAGCCGGAAACTGGAGATTAGTTGGCCGGAATCTTCAACCCGCAACCAAAGCTTAAAGTTTGCAGTCGGAAACTTCAAACTTCACCGGAAAACTCAAACACCTGCCGGATACTTCCTCATGAATTAAGAGAAAAGAAAGCAAATATATATAAGGAGCGAAAGTGTTATGAAATTGGAGAAAGGGGACTTTATATAGGTAGAGCCACCCACGATCCTGCGGCTATGAATCAACCCATCCTACGGTCTAGATTCGGGCGGTCATTTTGAATTTCAAATTTCGAAACTGTCATCATTAAGGGGAAGCAATCAATGCCCACATAATTACGTGCGCAATTGTCGTTGTAACTGACGATTGGCTACAAGCCTTGGTCTGACCCCTCAACTTCTTCACTACCCACGCTGACAACTCATCCCGTATAAGATCATGACTGCCATAAAGGTACGCCGCCCAAATAAGTCCATCAGCGTAATAGCGTGGCACTCATGATTGTTTACTTAATAGCACGGTCCCATAAGTCCATTGGCTTAATAGCGTGGAACTCATGATCGTTCGCTTAATAGCGCGGTCCTATAAGTCCATCAGCTTAATAGCGTGGCACTCATGATCATCCTTTTAATAGGGTGGTCCTATAAGTCCATCAGCTTAATAACATGGCGCCGATGGCCACCAGCTTCATAGCATGACCCTAAAAAATAAGTCGCAAAGACGACAAGGTCATAAAAGAACAGCAGCAAAATGCTCAAACAGAGCTATAGGCAATCTGTGAGAATACTTTACTCCATGCTTGGCATTTCATGAATTGCCTAAGACACGGAGTAGGGGGCCATTGATATGCCTAAATAGTGCCACCACCTATGAGTCCCTGGATAAAGCCTATCTAACCACCAGGTTGGGGAATGAGGCCCGCGGCCACAACGTCCGCGATGACGTTCAAGTTAGGATCGCCGAACTCAAGTCCCCGCCAAGAGCCTTAAAACCTTTAAGGTCATTGGAAGCTCAGGGGGGGCGATCTACGACCCTAAAAGCGGTCAATCAGAGACCGCACAAGCCCTTGGGGAATAAATGAGGAAGCGGCCTAGAGATAGGATAGAGAGCATGTGACTCCGTGGTTGGTGACCCTAACGCCCACATGACTATGCGCCGTGGTGATATGATATTTATTTGTCTCTAGCTTAAACCCTAGTTCCCCCTCCTTCCTATAAAAGGAGGCCTTGTGTAATAGAAAGAGATATATGCAAAATAAAAAAGCTAGCAAAAGTTTTGCCAAAATATCCTCTCCCCTTAATTCATACACGCCTTCACTCCACCGCCGTGCACCACCGGCTAGTGTCACTTATATTCACCATAAACGCCAGATATCACCATACAATCCACCATTTGAACAACCCGATCACTACAAAGAAATCGCTTTTTAAGAGAAATTAACGATGAACTAAATCTCGCCATTGGTGACAGATTTATAATGAGGAGATCTAAAAATGCCTTAATTGATGACCAAATTTTATATCTCCTCATTATTGATCATATTCTCCTCATAAAAAATACAATATATAAAATCTCCTCATTATTAGTATTTTTTATTTTTTTTATGTTTTTTAACATAATTATTTTACTTAGATATATACAATTTCATCTAAAACCAACTCATCCCCAAAACAAGAAAACGAACGGCTCCAACCCTAGAAATCCTTCCATGGCCACTTTCAAAGCTCTCCCCTCAAATCCCCAGAAATCCAGCCTCGTTTCTTCTTCTTCTGACCGTTATGTGATACAATCTGTTCGATTCCTCGGTAAATCGTTTTGGGCTGTTCGGTTCTGAGAGAAATACGGTTGTTGGGCTCTCTTGACTGATTCAAATCGCAACACGGTTCTTAGAATCGTCAAGGATTCAATCCAGGCTACGAAATCGGTTAATTCGTTCTTTATCTCTTCTATTTTCTGATTATAATTTTCAAATTTATTCAGCCAGAAGAGCTTCCAATTCCAGTATCAAGATGAGGAAAAGGGCAGCCTGTTGCTCTGCAACTGCAATGTGCCCCAAAACCGTTACTGGCGAGAAATTATTGTGGATATGGACGGAGAACAAGCAAGTCATGACGGCCGCTGTGGAGAGAGGTTGGAACACTTTCATCTTCCCTTCTAGTCAGCGAGACCTTGCCGCCGAGTGGTCATGTAAATGTTTCTATTTCCTTTACCGCCTGAATTCTGATTTTAAAAGAACTTGCTTTTTGGGCTATTGAAATTCTGGTTGATTGGTGTACGCAACAACAATTATATGGGGCCTTAATATGAGGTTGTGAGGCGTGTTAAGATTTTAATGTGCTGAAAATTGGTGCAGCTCTCTCGTTTATTTCTCCTTTCTTCATTGAAGAGGGAGAAGTTTTTGATGCTGAAGACCTAAGAGTTGGCGTGTACAAGGATGTTTCTTCTCCTCCGCAATTAGAGAAGATTCAGTCATTGAATGAGGATCAGTTAATTATTGTTCATCTTCATGATTGGCAGGTATGTTTTTGTGCATATGGCATGGCATCCTCTTAAGCACCAATTAATGTTAGTCATTGTTATACAGTAATATGAAGTTAACTTGTATTTGTATGCAGATGTTATAGACTGGTGATAAATACAGCAAAGTTTGCATTCTCAATCTATGTATCCATATGTTTGAGAATTGTGGTTGATCTGGAAGATTACATTGGTGTTTATTAGTGCATTAGCTCTATTGGTATATCTTATTAGGTGATACCTGCAGAGAATATTGTTGCTGCGTTTCAGAGCAAAAATACAGTGTTGGCTGTCTCCAAATCGCCATCTGAAGCTCAGATTTTTCTACAGGTAGTGCTTCATATGGGAAAGGTGTATTTTCTTTTTCCTTGCTGTATACGCATGACGATTTCCTACATTTTAGACTGTTATTTCCAAATTTGTTATCACTGCTTGGTAGAAGATTGTAAGTCTCTGTTTTGCTTTGAACAGAAGTCTTATTTTAAGATTCTGGTTCTTGCTTTGTCTGTGGATTGTATTGCACTGTCAAGTCTATTTTCAAGACCCCTGTAAGTGGTTTGATAGTTGATTCTCAGGTTCAATATAATTCAGTTTAGTGTTTGATCCCCCATAATCTGTTGGATCCATTTTTGATCATCAGTAGACTTTATTGTTACTGTTTATCAATCTTGGAACACCCATTTGCTGTGTATTATTTGAGCCTTCAAGTTCTGTTTTAATCAAACCGGCTGAATCCTGAATTCTTGTTAAATCTGAACTTGCACTCACTCGTTTGCTGCCTTGCTCACTCATTGCCTGCTGCCTATCGTAGCTTGTTGTTGATCATCTTGGACATCCTATAATAGTCTTTACATAGTAGTTATAGTAGCCTGAATAGTGTATTCAGCATCTGTGATCTCACAGTTGATAATCCAGTTCCCTGAACCAGATTATCGGCCTTGAGATTAGCTGATAGTTCAGGTCTCTTGATCGGCATTGTGTTTGGTGATTTTCTGCTGCAATTTGTGTTTTGATGAACATTGTGCTATAATACTTTTGCAATATCTGATCTGAATTGTAATTTTCATATTCTGCTAAAGCCTGTAACATTTATTTTAAATAGTCAGCTGCTATTTAAAAGTGTTGCCAGTGTACTTAGCACTTTTGCTAGGATTTTGAAAATTGTGTAGGACGATTCTAGTTTATTTAGCATTACTAAAGATCTATCAATGTATATTCTTGAATCTGGTGTCAGTAAAAAACGGGCCTGGTCATCGTAGGTCTTGTTTTCAAATAGTGCATGTTGCACTAATGGCATGCTTTTATACTGGTTTGCTTTGATTCAATCCGTAAATCTTCTTGATGTTGACTTGTAGGGTTCAGCCAAAGAGTTGCCAGTGGAAGCCACTATAGCTGGCGTGCTAAAAGGCAAGTGGGACCATGAGAGAACAATGTTTTCGTTGCCTCCGTTAATGACTCTTGTAAGTTCCCTTCAAGACACGCAGAATTTGTACCATCGTGACTGAAGTTGATTAAAAAAACCTTGTGAAATACTTACCTTTTTCTGCAACTTTTATTCTTTCTTTGGTTGTGATAAAGAATAAATGTGGACTTTGGTTTTGATTCCTATTGCCAAGATCTGTTTTGATTTGTACTTGCTGTTGCTTTCGTCTTTATGACATAAAGGACTTGTGAGTGATATTAACAAAATGGTATTTCTAGAAAAAAAGTGTATTTGGTTGTTTGATGGTGCCAAGCTCCAACTACAAACTCTTAATTGGTTGAACTAGTCGTGGATGTCATTTCATGTCTGTATTGATGTGAATAATAAAACCTTTTCCTTTTAGGCTTTTTATCTTTGGGTTATTGTGATTTATGTTTTTTTTTTTTTTTTTTTTTCCCTTCACCGATGGAATCTATCAATGCGGAAACACTCACATTTGAGATGGTATGCTCACGTGCAAATGTGTCCATGTAAATGCACATGCTGGGTGTTAGGTGTTGTGAGTTACAAGCAGAGACGCGTGTTAAACGTGGTATAGGTAGTATATGGTGATGAAAATGAGCATATTTATGTTGCCTTGCCATATGAAATCCTGACATTGAGGATGTACATGCTAGTATAAATATAATGAACTTTTGTTGGACTACCTGATGCATATGTGCAGTTGCTTGGAGAGCCCGGAACATGAGGGTCATCAACGCCATCAATGGTTGGTGCGGTAAAGAAGTGGCAAAAAGCTGATCCTTTAAATTCTCATGAAACATGGAAGAAGTTGTCTGAAGCAAATTCTGCTCTTGAAACGCATCTTAGTACCTTATCTAGGTTGGTAGAAGAACATGGTGATGTGTACAAAAGTGTCATCAGCAGTTGCAGCATGCTTCATCAGAGAAGGTATATTAGCCACTTAATATATGTAGTTTTAAGTCCTGAATTTGGTAGTTCAGCTTGTTATATAGTTTGATTCCACATTTGTTTTTATATTGTAATTGAATTGATCTGAACCTGTTTGATATATAACTCTTCTAATCAAGTGGTTATCCAGTGCTCATATCAAACTGAATTTAAATACTTGATCTAGGTATATAGTTATAAAATAGTTATAACACATATAGCTTAGGTATATAGCTTAGATTTAACTCCTGCCTGCAATATTTGTTAAAGTGCTAAAAAATTTAAAAGGCAATTTTTTTTTACCCACACTCTATTCACCCCCTCTCAGAGTGTTGTCTCACATGATTATCGATCCAACATTAGTGCCCCAATGATTACGCTCATTTTGTGAACATTCATATTCTTATAACGAGGGTAAAATTTCATATAATGAGAGGATATGTTGTCGAGAATTCATGATTTAATGAGGAGCAAATAACCCTATAATGAGGAGTTATGTTGTCGCATGATCTTTATTTAATGAGGAGTAAATGACACGATAATGAGGAGATTAGTCATAATAAAAATATTTTAATGAGGAGAAATTCCGTCATTAAAATAATTTTAATGAGGAATATATTCTCATTAAATGTATGATATAATTAATGAGGAGATTCAATTCTCTCATTATATACCTTTACCTGTAGAAGCTGCAATGAGAGTGGTTTCTCCTCATTAAACGCTTTTTTTAACGAGGAGAAATGGACAATTAATGAGGAGAAATCTCCTCATTAAAAGCCTAATTTCTAGTAGTGGATAATTTTTAGCATTATCAGTTACCAACTTATTACGGGTAAAGGCGAGCGGCTGCTCGTCCCCGCGCAGGACAGCCGGTTTCTCCACGTGCTTATTGATGGAACCAATCTGGTGCTTGATTTGATTGTTGTTGGGATGATTTTCTGTGATCATGCGAATCTCTTTATCATATTGACGGGCATGTCGAACCTTTCGGTTCGCACCTCCGCCATCCTTCTTGTAATGATCATGCATGCCGCGTGCTAACAGCTTTTCATTCCCTCTTGAACTGTATACATTCATCCGTGGTGTGACCCTTGTCTCTATGAAACCCGCAATATTTGGTCATGTCACGACGGGGGGTCGGGCTTCATGGGGAACGACTTAGGGAGCTCATCCCTTACCTCATTTAACATCTATGTGTATGAGATTCTAAGAGGAGTGAAGGTCTCTTCTCTAAACTTTTTGGGCTTCATGATAAGACGATCACAATTTCTACGGTTGTCCCTAGGTGGGCTGCGCTCAGCCCTCTGTTTGCCCCTGTAGGATGATGATGATCCTTTGTTCCCGCTGTTGCACAACATTTCTTGGAGGTTGACTGGCGGAGTGAGAGCAAAGTAGGATTTTAAATAGCCCGGACCTAGCCTTGTTTCAAAGTTGTTCATCACTACGTTGTCTGCCAAACCCCTTGTCAGCTTGTAGACCTTGTAAAACCATTCGTAACAACTGCGGGTAGATTCATTTTCACCCGTCGGACCTCGTGAAGGTCGATATGGGTCTTTTTAGGTCCACCCACTGATTTTAATTCAGCTATAAAATTACTTATCAGATTGTCCCAAGATAAGATCGAACCTGGTGGAAGACCGCGAATCCATTATGCCTCTCTATCTTGCATTGATGCCATGAAAGCTATGCACCATGCCTCGTCTCTAGGTGTGCATAGACTAATTCTGCTTTGAAAAGCAGATAGCCAATTTAGAGGGTCCATAGCTCCATGGTAATTGGTGAAGTTGGGATAGTGGATACCTCCCCTTGGAGCTTCTTTTAAGATGTTTGGATGAAGGACACTTGTGCCCCAGGCGGGCTTAGCTTCCTTAAAGGTTTTGCCCCTTTGTAGCTCCTCTATTTATTTTTTCATTAAACTAGAGTCTTTATCCTCTAGGACCGTTGGAAGTCGAGTATAACTTTCTTCGGCTTGCAATTCTCCTCACCCCTCTATACGGGTACGGACCTGTCATGGGTTTCTTGGTCGACATAGGGCTGCACCGCGGTCGTCGACCATAGGCCTCCTTCCTTCATTAGGTTGAGAAGTGGCATGGCTTGCTTCCCTCTATTTCCGTGTGGTGAGGTAGAATCATTCTCTGTGGATTTTGAGTGGGTTGTATTTCCGTAGGTGCTTGTATGGGAGGGACAAACTTGCTGACGGGCTGAGGAGGCAAACCTTCTGCGATGAGTCGCATGTTGTTTTCACGTATCTTCTCTACATAATCCATATGAGCCCTCAGGGTTATCGCATAAGGACTCTGTTGTTGGCCCACCCCTCTATCAAAGATCGCTCCCTACTCTTGATCTAGCTGAGGAATCCCAACGATACGTTTTCCATGGCTTTGTCTGACCGCTGCCTCATGTAACTCGCAGGCTCAGGCTCTCTCCGAATATAGGCCCGCATGTCAGGTGTGATGTCCTGTCTGGCCTCGTCCTCGGTGGACAGTACCCTCCTGCTCATTTCTCCGTGATGCGGCATCATTTCGGCACATGGTGTGTTTGCACCACGCGTAGGGCACTGATTGCCCCATTTAGAAGGTGTAGCATGTGTCATGTTTTTCGCGCCTACCATGTTGACTAAGATATTTTGGAGATATTTTGCTAGGTATATCAAGTGAGATATGCCGGCCGGAGTAGTCTTTAAACTCAGAATCCGATGCAAAACCAAAAGTATGATTCCATGCTATTCCAACGAGTACAAGTATATGATTCTTTAACATTCGAGGAGCTAAATTGACCAAGAGTTTATACCAACTCTGGGAATTATGAAGGGATCGTGTTGAGCTATGAACACGCCGGTGAAGGTATTTCTCGATTTTGAGGTGGTTAGAGCTAGAATCAAGTCAAAAAACCCGCAGAAATCAAGCTTGCTTATTAAGAATCCGTAACTATCTTGATAAAAGCAATGGTTTGAGGGCCGTACAACCCGGAAACTAAAGATTTTGCTGATCAGAGAGTTGGATATGGTTGCGCGATCTCACCGGCGAAGCCATGAAACCGAACTTGCAGTGGTGTAAGCGATTGGAAGATGCCAAACAACAATGATTTCCCGGTAACAGAGCCAACTGATATTATCGGGAATATAAGGTTTGCGGTAACAATGATATAAAGTGAATATATGGTTGATTATGGGTGATTTCTCAAGTGAGCTGTGGCGGATATCATGAACCACGGTAGTCGGACTTATGCTATGAATAAGACAATAAGTGAGTCGACAAAATGACAGAGTAGCTCTGTGTATATTATTTCTCAGATCCCTTTTTATTACATTATGACCCTGTATATATGGGCAAAGTGCTAATGAGGTTTAGCTAAACATAACAAGACATCGAAAGAATATATTAAGTATAATTATTCATAAGTCGTCAAGACAGCTGTCAAGACGGAATAGCGGAGTGCGGACTTGATGAGCGGTTGAACTTATCTTTTCCTTTGTCTCGTTGTTATCAGCTTAGAGCTGATTGGCCTGATAATATGGGTAGTGTCCAATGTGTATGACATGTTGGAGTATGGATGAACGTCGGCGCTAGAAGTCGACACTCATCTAGGTCCTGCTTACTGGATGCGGACTAGCGGGATGAAGGCCCAAGATCTGTTATTGGACATAAGTTCAGGCCCAATTTAGATACTCGGGTTATTACCAGGGTCAGGTATATCAAAAACTATAATTTATTATGAGAAAGAGGTATACATGTCTATTAGACTATTACTACTACATAAAACACAACACATTAATTATTTTTTTAATCTGTATGAAAAACAAAAAAAATGTGCACTCTTTATCGGCCGGGAGGAGTAAGGCTTTTTCACACAATTTTAAATGTGGAAGAGTTTAATAATTTTAATGATGAAAACTATAATACTCTTTGACTATTATTAATGTTGTAGTTGTTAAATAATGCAATGTTGTTAGATTGATATAAAAAAAAATGTAATAGAATGAAAAATATATTCATTTGTCCATTTAGTATTTTGTTTTGTCTTATGATATAAGACTATTTAGAATTCGGTAAAATATTTATTATATTCTTTTTAATCTTCATTTATTATAGAAGTAGTAATTCAACTGGAAATGCATTAAAGTACTACCAGAAAAGTACATGAAAAATTGATGGGCACCGGGCATTGAAATACTTTTCAAAATGTAAGTTCATATAGCTTTTTGTTTTGTCTCATAATGTAAATCTATTTAAATAACTAAGGAAGCATTTATCATATTTTTCTTCTTTTACTCCTCATTTATTATATATCCACCTACTTTTCACTACTCTGCATTAATAACAGTCAAAAGGCATTTTAGATTTTTTTTTAAAATTAATGACACATAACCAATTTAACCAATTTTCTTAATCTGTATGAAAACAACCAAATAAACTTACATTTTGGGATAGAGCTAGTAAAATACATTACATTTGATAAAATGATTATCCTGTAAAATCTTTCCCTTATTAATAAGAGAAGTAATTGATAGCAAATAGTTTCAAGGTGCATTTGGACAAAATATTCGACTTATTCACATCACTATTTTGTTCACTCCAATACTTTCTTTATGCGTTATTGTATTGACTTAACTATTTTACTATTGACGATGCTCAGAATCGTCTCTATTAAAATCGGGTTAAGAACCGGGTAAACAAAATTCGTAAGGATGGTCCAATTAGTATAAATGGCGGATTTGTTGGTGAATTGTAACTGGACAATTCATGATTAGCTGCCTACGTATCCTTGTATAAGTAAGTGATCAAGCTATTGTAACATGGTGTTACTTATCGTGGTTCTGGAGGAGACGATCCTTTTATAGGCCTCCCTCGTGAGAGGAGTTAAGGATGCCACTATTCATGTCGTGGTCAATGATCCGAGACGGTTGAGACCGCGATCATGGTGCAATCATAGCCTTGTAAGCGGGATTTATAGAGTTGTTATAGAAACGCATAGTGATGTCTTTTTTTACTATACAATCGTTATTTGAGTTCGTAAACGCTTGTACCGAGCTGTGGATATCTATGCCGAGGTGATCAGGCACCAGGTCTGTGATACGAGTCGGTAAGAAACTTTGCTTCGAACTGACTTCGTGCATCAGGAAACGACAAGTACCATGTCGGTGGTTCAGAGGTTTTTTTTCGTGGCAGTTACTCTATTGAGTTCGGGATCTTTCTGAAGTCCATTGCAACATTGAGCCACTAAGACCAGTTTTGCTTAAAAGATCCGGAATGGTCAATTGAGTGCCATGTGTGTGACTCGGGTTATACCCACACCAAAAGCCCTCAGACCTGAGCAAGGACGTAGGTCGTAGGTTAGGTTTGCTCAGTGAATACATTGCACTAAAAGTATGGCTGCATTTCAAACGTATCTGACGTTAATGATGCTTCTATTTGAAATTTGAAAGGCCTTATGCTCATCTCAAGGTGTTTAGTCATATCCTTAAAAGATCCCGCACATTTTGGCGATTACTCTAGGAGAAGAGGCTTATTCATTAGTGACTTTGACAGAGTTACCCTTACCATTGGGGAACATTTTGTTTCCTCTATTCATGGGTGTTTTACCGGATACCCTTTTGGAAATTCAAAATAACTGATTTTTCTTCCGGGAAATCTTCTTCAAAAATTCTTGAGGATTATTCTCAGATACCCGAAGAGTCGTTCACCAATGGACTCTTAGTCTTCTCTCAACTATAAAAGAAACTCTTAGGGTGCTGATGGGAGTCAAATTTATTGTACTTTGGTGTACATTTTAACCCCCGTTTATCACTATACTGGCATGTTTTGGGCACATTTAGATGAGATTTCATGCTCTTTTATCACTTACGATTCCGCGTCGCACTTAATCGAATATATCGTTTTTATTGATTAAATGTGGAATTTTATGGTACACACGGGTACTTTGTGCCCTATGGAATTACACGTCTTGGTTAGTTTGTGTGTTTTCTCAGGGTCTCGATCATTGAAATGGACTATACGGATGATAAAAAATTTCGAGCCGAGCAGAACCCAAAAGCTGAAGCCCAAGACGTTGATTTCACGTTGGGTATCCAAAACCCAATTTCTCAGCCGGCCTTTTTGCTTCATTTTGTTGGACAAAGTTTATTAGAATTGGTATTTTATATTGTATAATAATATATTAGGTGGACCAAAATCTTTACCTGGAAAGTTTGGACGGAAAATAGGAAAAAGATACTAATATATATATTAGATTAAATAGGAAAAAGATACTAATATATATATATTAGATTTAGGTTTAGAATAAAAGAAGAAGAGGCGGCAACAGTCTATATATGCTGGGATACTTTCGACGGCAAAAGAAATATACATACTTCTACTACTACAGCCGTGGAGACTACTTTTTTGCTTACAAACACAAAATTGCTGTCTTTAATTTCAGCGAAAATTCCATCGACAGCAGTAGCAATACTTTGATTTATGAATTTTTATTTTAACACATTGAAGTGACGATTTGAGTGATGAATTGCTACACATTTATTGGTAATTTTAGTTATCCTTTCATCATGTCTTTTGTCAATTTATTTATGATTTCTTGTGTTATTGATTTAATTATGAGTAGCTAAATAGTTGTGTAGCCGAATTATGTAAAAGCGGGTGAAACGCCCTAAGGGGGATTAGACGGGAGTAGTGTAGCGTTTAATTAAACGTTTGTATGATTAATCCACGTTCTAAAACTTGTTCTTATAAAGATTATTGCTTTGAATTAGATTGACAACCTAGTTCACTGTCACACACACATCGAACTTATAGATGTATTTTGCGGTGAGATGTGAGATAAGGGGTTTTAGGATCATTGCGTAGACACAACCTAGTTGTTAGATTGACAACCTAGCTAGTTGTTAGGACTGTGCCCTATGTGAGGTTTGCATCGGTTTTCCGAGTGGCTCTAGATTTTGGTAAACCATGTTAGGTTAGTTGGCTTTCTAAAGGGAGGGTTAATTAGCCTGGCATAGGGTGTTAAGTGAGAGTTGTTCAGACCTTAACACCAGAATTAGGAGTTGGCACCCGTGGATGTCATATAAACTGAATTGGATAGGTAGGTCGGTTAAGACACGCTCATTGTCAAGTCTATCCTGTGGGGTAAAAGTAACCCGCTGGATCGTAGTTCGGCTATGCTTTTTAATCATATAAGTAAAACCAGTAGTGTAATCGTTATTTCTGCATTAGTTGTTAATCTTTCCACTATCTATTGACCTGAACCAAGTTCTACGTCGACTTTGGTACTTCACTGTTACTCCATGTGGATTCGACCTTGTGACCACTATACTACCGTTGACCCGATACTCTATCGGTTAAAGTTAGCGGTTAAGTATTTTGCTATCAGGTGCGAACTTTGCTCCAAGAAATTCCTCCTTTTTCTCCATTCCCTTTTGATTCGAGATGAGTTTTTCCTTTGTAAACTGATGTGATCCGGTCCAAAAAGAAAGAAGATGCACCTTTTATCCAAGAAGCAAGAATATCAGTCCAAAATGAGTCCAATGCGCCATTTTGAGTCCAACTAGGTCTATTAGGCTTGACTTAATTTATTTCTGTTCTTTTATGATGTTTTTAGTAGTAAAAGGCCAAAAGCCCATTACAGGAGGTGTCTATATGATAGTATATTGTGTTAAGTCTTTATTTTCATTAAATAAAATTCAATTGGACTTATTAGAGTCAAGTTAGGCCCATTAGGAAATAAAGTGGAGAAAATTCCTAAGTAATTTGTCCCACATTGCTTAGGAGTTTGTTAGTCTTTCATTTTGTAGCCAATATAAAGGCATTCTATATGTAATTTTATGAACAACATGAATTCAGATTATAATTATTCAATGAAATCTCTTCTTTAAAGACGACTTTGGCTGTAATCAATCACTTACGAGTAAGTGTTCACTTCGTCGTAGAGAATACAAACCTTCAAGAACGAATCAGCGTCTTGAGCAAGCGTTGAATATTCTTGCCCTACATCCTAGATTGGATTCTTGAATCAGTATCTCGATCAAGCGTTGAATATTCTTGACCTACATCTTAGATTGGATTATCTAGGACTAGATTTCCATAGCTCGTCATTGATCCTTTAGTTCTTTCCTGGGCAAAGTATCACATTAGTTGGTATCAAAACACAACAACTAAGGTATCAAATATCCCACTCGGTTTATACCCACACCAAAAGCCCCCCAGACCTGAGCGAGGACGTAGGTTGTAGGTTAGGCTTGCTCGGTGAAGACATGGCATGAGAAGTATGGCTGCATTTCGAACGAATCTGACATTAATGATGCTTCTATTCGAAATTTGAAAGGCCTTATGCTCATCTCAAGGTGTTTATTCATATCCTTAGAAGATCCCGCACATTTTGGTGATTACACTAACAAAAGAGGCTTATTCATTAGTGACTTTGACAGAGTTACCATTACCATTAGGGAACATTTTGTTTTCTCTATTCACAGGTGTTTTACCGGATGCCCTTTTGGAAATTCAAAATAACTGATTTTCTTCCGGGAAATCTTCTTCAAAAATTATAACTGATTCTTGAGGATTATTCTCATATACCCGAAGAGTCTTCACCCAGTGGACTCTTAGTCTTCTCTCAACTATAAAAGAAACTCTTAGCGTGCGAACTTTGCTCCAAGCAATTCCTCATTCCTCTCCATTCCCTTTTGATTCGAGATGAGTTTTTCCTTTTGTAAACTGATGTGATCCAGTCCAAGAAGAAAGATGATGCACCACTTATCCAGAAGTAAGAAGATCAGTCCAAAATGAAGTCCAAGGCGCCATTTTGAGTCCAACTAGGTCTATTGGGCTTGATTTAATTTATTTCTGTTCTTTTATGATTTTTTTAGTAGTAAAAGGACAAAAGCCCATTAAGGGAGGTGCCTATATGATAATATATTGTGTTAAGTCTTTATTTTCAGCAAATAAAAGTCATTTGAGCTTATTAGAGTCAAGTTAGGCCCACTAGGAATAAAGTGCAGAAATTTTTTATGTAATTTGTCTTACATTGCTTAGGAGTTTGTTACTCTTTCATTTTGTATCCTATATAAAGGCATTCTATATGTAATTTTATGAACAACATGAATTCATATTATAATTATTCAGTGAAATCTCTTCTTTAAAGTCGACTTTGGCTTTAACCAATTACTTGCGAGTGAGTGTTCTCTTCGTCATAGAGAATACAACCCTTCAAAAATGAATCAGTGTCTTGAGCAAGCGTTGAATTTTCTTGGCCTACATCTTAGATTGGATTCTTGAATCAGCGTTGAATATTCTTGGCCTACATCTTAGATTGGATTCTCTAGGACTAGGTTTCCATAGCTCGTCATTGATCCCTTCATTCATTCATAGGAAAAGTATCACATCAGTTGGTATCAAAGCACATCAACTAAGGTATCAAATATCCCATTTATTTGTTTTTTTATATGGACTTAATAAAAAAATTATTATTTTTACTTGTTTTCCTTCAATTCGTCCCCCCGCCATAAATCTTCAAACATTCATCCCTTCTACCTGGAAAAATTGAAGATTCTTCATATCTTCAACTTCCCCCTTCCCCAAGTAGAATATGAAGAAGGGACAAGTAAAGACCCGGTTTCGTCTTCACAAGCCACTAATGATGTTAATTCTAGTAAGTGGATTGATGCCATGAAAGATGACTTGAAATCTATGGATGAAAATCAAGCATGGGATGTCATTCAATTACCTCCATGACACAAACCAGTTGGCTGCAAATGGGTCTTCAAGACTAAGCTCGGTTGTAATGGTAATATTGAACGATATTAAGCCCGACTTGTTGCCAAAGGTTTCAATCAGAAAGAAGGCGTTGATTACAAAGAGACCTTTTCCCTTATGTCCAGGAAGGACTCTTTTAAAATTATCATGGCACTAGTTACTCATTATTATTTTGAGCTACACCAGATGGATGTGAAAACAACCTTTCTAAATGAAGACTTGAAAGAATAAGTCTATATGCATCTTCCTGAAGATTTCACTGTTGAAGGTCAGGAAGACATGGTCTACAAGCATAAGAAATCAATATATGGATTGAAACAAGCTTCGAGGTAATGGTACTTAAAGTTTCATGAAACCATTACTGTTTTCGGTTTCAATGAGAACACAATTGACCCTTGCATATACCTCAAGATCAGTGGGAGTAAGTTCATATTTTTGATTTTGTATGTTGATGATATATTATTGGCCAGCAGTGATCTTGATTTATTACGTGAAACCAAGGCCTATATTTTCAAGAACTTTGAATGAAAGACTTGGGCAGGGCTTTCTACGTGTTAGGGATAGAAATATTCCATGACAAGGCACTTAATATTTTAGGATTGTCTCAAATAACCTATATTGATAAAGTTTTGGAAAAATTTGACATGATGACATGTTCTTCCAGTATTGTTCCAACAATGTTCCGCAGAATGAGTTAGAACGTAAAGAAATGGAAAAACATTGCTTCTCTTGTATTTACAGTATGCACAGGTTCATACAAGAGCTAACATTAGTCATGTTGGCATGATGGGTACATTTTAAAGAAATCCAGGAATGCTTCATTGGAAAGCCTCTAAGAAAGTACTAAGATACTTAAGGGAACAATGAATTACATGCTCACATACTGAAAATCATGACGCCCACAGGAGACTAGTAATTCAGACTCGGACACCAGACTTTGTACTCTTGGCTACATGTATCTTCTAAACGGAGGTGCCGTATCACGGAAAAGCTAGAAGTCGTAGTCGACTTACTCATCCACCATGAAAGTAGTGTACATGGCATGTTATGAGGCTGCAATCCATGGGACATTGATCCTCTAAGCATGACATGATATCTAAGGGACCAAAACACATGGACCTTAAATATCAATCACTGAAGCAAGATGTTAGAAGATAATTGTTTGTCATTAAACACAAATTGACAAATTTTATGGTTGCAGACATATTTAAAAAAGAACTACCCCAAGACATAACAGAGAGACACTGAAAGAATGAGTCTTGAGGATAGCTCCTAATTATCATGTTCTACCAATTATTTTGTACTTACTTTTGACATTTGTTGAGCTCTTAATGTCACTCTTCTACATTATTATTGTTTTCTGTTTTCCATAGTGTAAACCATACGAAAGGATAAATTATAACAGAAATTGTCTCTTGCAATGACATAATGGGACCGTTTATGTAATCTCTGCTTATGGTCTAGTTAAGACGGTTGTCAATGTTGTGGTACATAGAAAGGAGCATGTTGTAAAATGATGTGTAACCGCTATGACTCCCATTGACATTTAGATCAATGTTGACACTTATGCTAACCAACTACAGGAAATGTTTAGCATATGACGCGCACCTTATGATCCTTACAAGGAAAACACTGCTGAATATTCCTATCGACCAAGTGGGAGAATGTAAGAGAAATTATGTCGGTCTATTAATTGAGCCCGATTAATCTTCTTCCCTGTAATAGTGGTCTTATAAGAAATTTGTTTTCCCTAGGAAATATGCTATTTATTATTTATTGGTTAATTAAAAGGAGATTTAATCCGATTAAAACTCGGCTTTGATGGACGGCAGAGATTAAAGCTAAAACCTAGATCATTCGGATTTCGGTCCTTTCTCCACCTATAAAAGCAATGCTTTACTCCGTCATAAATCATATGAAAGAAACCAACACATCACCGTTGTAGGCAAAGAGAGAGATATCGAAATCCTTATCAAGGGGCATCAACATCTTGACATCACCATGGCGACAAACAGAGGTAACACTCATTATCTACCGTTTATACTCTAGTGATAATCATGATGTTCTAGATCCATAGATAAATCATATTAACACTTGGCCCCCCAGAGTATACTTGCATCGAGCTATTGAGGTCGAAGAAAGTATATGGTATGAGGATCTGTAAGGCTGGAAAGCACAACACGAGATTCTTATAACAGGCTACTAGTCTATTCGACCTTGCTATTGATAAAGTATTAGACTATCTCCAATGGTATCACTTCAAACAGCACTCCAAATACATCGTTTTTCGTTCCAGTTACACTTTTTCATTACTTCAAAAAACCATTCACTCTAATAAGCACATATAATACAACACTCAAAAATCCATTTTTTCAATTAATCCCTTTTCTTACCTTCTATTTTCCCACTGTAATTAAAATGAAATATTTTTTGTATTACAAAAATATTTAATATTTGAAACGTGAAAAATAAGGTGATTCAGAAAAAAAAAAAAAAAAAAAAGGATGTTATTAGTGAAAATATATGTCAATTTTTTTATAATTTATTCATTATTATAATTTCAATTAACAAATAAAAATATCAGACATACTTTCTTTGCTCACACATCAAAGATCAACTATAATTTTAAATTTTAACTATTTAAAAAAAAAAGTAATAATAATGCCACAATAAATATTTACCACAACATACTTCTATACCATTGATTATGATGTAGGACATTGATTCAAATGAGCCTCATAAAAATCAAGTCTGAAAAAGAGTGTTGTTGTATTTGTTGTGTATATTTGATTTGCCACAAACATTTCTCTAAAAGTAATCATTTCCCACTCTTAATTTTTTCTGTATTTTTGTGATATTGTTTTAAAGTTTATAATTATACATGATATAATAAAATATTTCAGCAAAAAAAAGGCCGATGTAATTTGTTTATTTGCAATTATTTTTTTAGAAGGAGAAGCCTGCAAAACAATGAAAAAAGCACAGAAAAAGAGAGAATGGTTTACTCTCCCATCAACTCCACGTTTGAAGGGGACTCTAGAGAAATTTAAAGATAAAGAGAGGGTAAAAGGCATCATTGTAGCCATAAAGTGGTAAAAGTTACACTCTTATTTACTTTAAAGCATGCAAAGAGGGATCCATTGGAGACAGTTTTACTCCCAGTTCAACGAGAACGTGTTCCGTAGTTGTTCTTTTTGACAAAGGCTTCCGAAGTTTTTGTTATTCTCTTATTACCACGTAGATCGTCGAAAGCCTTTTTCCAAATGCAGATCATTAATTTAAACTTTCTTGGGAGTTCTCGACTTTGTTTCCATTTCCGATTTTGTTTTGAACAGCTATTAAATCGCACAGCTTGAATCCCCTCAGTATACTAGGTTCGAGCCGGAGTGGTCAAAGTAAGTATACTGCATTAAACTTAAAAAAGTTTGAAATGTATTGTAGCAAATACATATAATATAGGTTTGTCACCCTTAGTTTTCGAGGTGAGTAGCTCTCTAGACTCTACCTCTATGTTGAGGCGATTTTAAAAATTTCGAGGTGAGTAGCTCTCTAACCTTTGTCATTGTACAAGAGGCTTATTAAATTTTGAAGTGAGTAGCTTTTTAACCTCTGCCTCTATACAAAAATATTTTTTTAATTTCGAGGTGAGTATCTCTCTAATCTTTGCCTCTATACATGAGGCGTTTTAGATTTTGAGGTGAGTATCGCTCTAACCTCTGTCTCTATATGGCGGATCTGACAAAGGATAATTTTGATATTGCTAGTTAAGTGCTTCGAGACTCGGGGTCCATGAAAAAAAGTTTGAATCTTGTTGATAAAAGATTATAATGGATAGATGAAGGTAATTTTGTGCACAAACTATCCTCCACTTATCTATTAATAGAATTTTCAAAATAAGTAGAAATGATTCATTTGGACTACTTATAATTTGATTACTGAGTTGTACTCGGTTCGATAGTTTAGAACAAACGAGGTTGTAACCCTTCCATGACTTCAAATAAAGAAGTTTATGGCATCCAGCTTGGTTGATGTCTGGCATGATCTTCTGCGGAGCTTTGGATTGGTGCCCTGTGTAAGCTGTCCCGCTATATATTTCGTCAAGGTGTAATTGCAGAATTTTGCTGATCCATATACAATTTTTATCTCACAACCGGCCTCTTGGTCTAATGTGGTCAGCTAAAAGAGCTTTTCCGACTTGGTTTCCTTCTTGCATCATAAATCATTTGTTATCCAAAAGTATTTTCTGAATGAGTTTGGGTGCCTGCTCTTTCTCTTGTCTGTGAGCTCGATATGATTTGTAATGATGTTTATTTCATCCATGAGACGTCTTGTGTATTTAAGATCCATTTCCTTCTCCTCCTACTTAATGGTAAGTAGATGTGTCATATTTCTCAGTGAATCGACCTGCCAGTTCCTCGAAACAATTGACAGAACCATTCCATTGCCTTCACTGTGAGCAAGGTAGGGAAGGTTTTGCATTTTATTACATTGGGTGTGCTACACAGCTTCATGTTCTAAACATATTGAAGTAGGTGATCTGTAGGGTCTCTTGTCCCATTATAGGATTCCATCTTTGGTACTTTGAATCTGGTGCTGTTTACTACTGATACTGCGGGGTAAAAGGAGATATATATATATATATATATCTATCTATCCAAGACCCAATCACAAGCCTATATAGCTCATCTGGGGCTGCTTTATGTATCCTATGATGGGGCGAGTTCTCATCTTTCTTGTCTTTGGGTTCGTGTCAAGTGTTAGACATAACAATTTTATCTCTTCTGGGAAATTTATATGCTTCCGTCCTCTTGGGTATTTTTGGAAGTGAAGTTCTAACTCTTTCTTGTTTAAGGCTTAGTCGTACAAGCTAGCAAACATTTACCAGGATGGCTATTGTGCAGTTGCTCAGTTATTTTGACCATGGCCTTAGATATCTCTGGTTGGCCAATGGTTGGTTTGGACACATTGACCTCTGCTCTTTCATGAATTCTATGCATGGTCGCTCCACCCTAATTTCCGTCTCCTCCACCTTCCTATGTGGAGTTAAGAAAGAAAAATCAAGTGCAAATCAAGTCACTGTTTTTGAACCGTCAAATAGTCACAATATGACCAATCACTTTGGAACGGTCGATCCTATCAAAGTACAAGCAGTCACCATGCCATTAATTGTTGCTACAAACTTGATAATTTCTCAATTGATGCACAAAATGGTCGAAGCAAAAGCAACAAATGAGTCCATTGACCCGAATGACAAATGATGGATCATTGTGATGTGACCTGAATACAGAAACAGAATGCACCTTGCCATTTTTGAGTCTATAAAGTTAAAATGAATCGCTACCAGGATAATAATCCCAAAATAAACCGAAAGACAAGGAAGTCCCCTATTCACTAAAATAAACCGAAAACAAGACAATGATAGGTGACTTTTATCCTAATGATCTCGAATAAAATTTTCCCACAAATCCTCATCATCTTGGTAGAGTACATGCCTAAAATTATCCTATGCCAGCAAAAGAAGCAAGCACCACTCCAAAAAGGTCCGAGGAAATTTGGGCAGACATGGTAGAAAAAGATGGCTCACTTCATAAGATGCAAAAGAAATAAGTCAACAAGAACATGCAAGGCCGCAAGGTCTGTCGAATTCTCCAAAGCAAAGAGAGACAACGACTCACCACAAAATCATGGAGTGAAATACTCTAATTGAAATACGGATCCGATACGAATTCTATTAGTCATACTTTTTGTCTTTGATGATAGAAAGATAAAAGATGGTGTGTTTCAATTGAATTGTAAACTTTAGGGCACTGATCGCCTCGGTGGATCCAAGGCCCTGCAATTCCAAGTTCCAACAAATGAATTTATCGCAACAGTCGTTAGTTACACGGAGCACTTTCGGTTGCACTAAAACCACAAGACAAATTACATATTACACTATAATCAGTTTTGAGGCTAAAGAGTAGGTACTATCATTCGACTCGCGATTCGTGAATGTAGATTTGTAACGCCCCGTTCCCGGACACCGAGTCCTTATCCGGAAAGAGCGCTCGGCACAAATATTATCAAATAAATTCAATAATATATGTAAGCCTTACGTCACACATCAGAACTAAAACGATGCGGAAGATAAAACGACTCGGGAAAAACAAAAGATCGAACACACGGTTTTCAATGCTGTAAAACTAAATCCAATAAAGAGAACTAAAACATCCACACTCAATCCGAAAGAACTCAAACGGAACTAATCCAAAAGAAAGACAACATCGTTTGAACTTGAAACAACAACATTATTGAAGGAAAACAAAACTAAAGAAACTAGGTCTTCAAAAGCTCCATCTCACACATCTCCGTCAAAGAACTCATCATCATTAGCAACCTGTTCATCTTCTTTGGGGAAAGAGAAAGACAAACACAAAGTAACGGGGTAAGTACATAGGTACTTAGTAACGCGTAGAAGATCGTATAACTTCGGTCTCATAACGAAATAAAAGCAACGCCGTCTTTTATTAACTCGTTTCGTTATTAACCCTAGCTAACTATCATATTATGTTCATAGCATAACATGAGGTTCCAAAGTTATCTAGCTTAGCTCAAGTTCGTTACATCATGAATAACAAGGGCACTACGCTTAGTAATAGGATGTACTAAGACAACTGGGTGCAACCTACTTAGAGACACGCTCTAGTAGCCCCGGGAATATCTGAGTCCCGATAGTGTGATGACCAGCAGAGTGTACCAGACGATTTATCTAGCCAATCGATTGACCGGCGTGGGTACAGTCTACTTTGTCTGGTCAGAGAACACATCGCGATATTGTACTATGCCTTACCAAGCATTGCATGATGTTTAAGATTATTAATCTAGCACATACGTTTGATTAGATGTTTAACTAGCCACCTAAGTTGATTCACATAAAAGGCTCACCTATCAATCTACTCCCTCTTCTTAAGACCACTGGACTCTAACAACCCTAACACATACACAGACATCGATAAACCCTAGCTTATCGAAGCACAAGGCAAATCGAAAGCTTTCGACGGTCCCACACTTCATGTTTTTAGGGAATCAATATGGTGCCGGAACTAAACGCATCAAAAGCTAATTCAAGGCTTTGTCACATAAGGTTAAGCAGTAAAACATGATTATGAAGCCTGAAACCAAGCTGACACAATAAAACAGTAAAAACGGAATAAGCAGGTCAAACGCCCGTTTGCCTCCATGTAACGCCGTTTGCCTTGAACGAAGCGCCCACAATCCCCAAACGCCCGTCCGTGAAAATCAGCCACATCTCGTATCTAAACCAAAACCTCAAACGCCCGTCCAAAAACACCAAACGCTCGGTTGAGCCGCCACACACAAACACCCGTTTGCCTCAGGTAAACGCTCGTTTGCCTGGGTTTTTCCCTAGAAATCTGCAACCTTCAAAACACGATTTCTAACCCAAATCCAACCCAAACTCCAACAAAAATAGACTCAAAAGCATGAAAATAAGCATACAAATTGCTCTATAACTTTATGACACCTTAATCATACGATAAGAACACCATGTTGCCTTAAATTGCGTGGTACAACGATCCAAAGCTTCAACCCGTCAAAAGTTTAACCTTTAACTCCAAACCTATAAACGATCAATCCAAAGACGATCACTACGATGTTTATGCTCAGAAAAACGCAGCTTAACAACGATGATGAACAAACCCTAATGACAAGAACAAGGAGGGAAAAACTTACGTTAACGGATTTAGGGATTGTTGATATCAAAACGATCCTCGTCTCGCGGTGATCATTTCTCTCTTGAGATGTCTGCGTTTTTTATCAACGGATTAGCCTAGAGATTCAAAAGTCTCTCCCCTTTTTTTTTTCTCAAACTTGCGCCCCCCTCAAGATGATTTTTTTTACGTAAAATAACAACTAGGTCAATTTAGGATTAGTTTTCCTTTTATAATCCCAATTAAATCTAATTATTCCTTATTAATTAAATCCAATTAATCATTTTCCTTTTCTTTTCCCTTTTTCTTTTAATCCTTTAAAAACAAATCAAATATTAAGATTTTTCGTGAAAAGACAAGGATGTCCTTTTTGAAAAATCAGGATATTACAAGATTTTACAGTTTGTATATTTCTCCCAATCAAGATAGATCCTAATCTAAACTGAGATAGTACCAAAGAAGTTTACTGAATCATGGAAAAAAAACAAGTTAGGAAAAGAGTTGAAAATTTTAAGATGGAAATGGGAAAGAATTACAAATTCTGGGAATCATATAAAGATCATTCTTTCTTGCAACTGCAGCCCCAAATCTCTCTTTCATATCTAGATCTTCACATTTCTTCCCATTGGGTAGCTCCCAATCAAAATAATAAAGGAATTGTACAATGGGCAATACAACACTTGCCCAACCAAATGCCATTCCCGGGCATATCCTCCTTCCTGCACCGAACGGAATGTATTCAAAATGTCTACCTTTGTAGTCTATCAAACTATCAAGAAATCTCTCAGGCCTAAAGCATTCCGCGTCTTGCCAGTATGAAGGATCTCTGTTAATCGCCCATGCATTCACGACAGCTCTGGTTTTAGCTGGGATTTCATATCCATTGATCTCTACTCTTTCACTGTTTTGTCTTGGAAGTAATAAAGGTACCGGTGGGTGAAACCTTAGGGTCTCTTTGATAACTGATGTCATGTACTCGAGATCATCCAGTTTTTCTTCATTCACAATCACATAACCTTCACTACCAAAAGCTTGTCTTACTTCTTCTTGTGCTCTCTTTAGGATGCTTGGATTTTATCATCTCTGACATAGCCCAATCTATAGTAGTGGCTGTTGTTTCACCTCCAGCAATAAATATATCCTGAAAGAATGCCAGAAAGACAGAGTTGTAAACAACCTGAAGCCGAAACGAAGGGATGAGGGATATGCTCGGATATTGTTATGCAAGTTTGAAGTAGTAATATATGCAACGACAAACAGAAATGACAGAATCACTATACTTGCTTTGATGTCTAGAATGTGAATAAGCTAATTAATCTTCTTGATAACACCCCCCGGTACTATATATATTTACAGCAGTTGATGTAAAATTAACGTCATTTACATGAGGGAAGATCAAGAGTAGGTATATTTCTAACCCGTATGTCCAAATTCCTGGAGCCGCCCCTCGGGAGTGGGGAGGAGACTTTTTCGAATTCAATACAGTTAACAAAATTGGTACAGCAGAGAGGAGGTCATTCACATACCAATAATACTGCTTTAATATTCTCATTAGTCAGATGGAATTCTGCATTTTTATCTTGATGCTTTAATAGAACGTCCACAAGATCTTTACAGTCCTCTGCCTCCTCATACTTCCCTGCAGATTGTATCAAGTGATCATTGATGATTTTTTCAAGTATCTTGTCCGTCTGCTTGTGTAGACTTTCTAGTGAGGACTTTATTCCACTAATCGAATCGAGAAACTTGACAGAAGGATATAAATCAGCAATATCGAACCCGGTAGCAAACTTAATACCTTGCATCACGAGATTTTGAAAAGATTCTTGATCCTCACTTTTCTTGCCAAAAGCTGCCATTGATATGCTAGTGTATGACAATGAGTAGACTTTCTCCGTCAAATTTACTGGTTTCCCTTCGTTACAAGCTATCCATTTGATCAAATTTAAGGTTTGTTCCTCCCTTATGGATCCAAATGCTTGAACACGTTTTGGACTGAGAAGCTCTGCATTGCAAATTCTCCTGAGTTGTCTCCAGTACTCTCCATATGGAGAAAAGGCTATGTTCGTAGAATCGTAGGACATTATTTTCGTGGCAAGGATTTGAGGCCTAGACGCAAAGACGGCATCATGGGTTTTCATAACTTCTTTCGCAATCTCTGGAGATGAAACAACCACAAAGGGCACCTCACCAAGCTGAAGATGCATCAGGGGTCCGTATTTCTTTGCTAAATCACTCATGGCTCGGTGAGGCAATTGACCGAGCAGCTGATGGATGTTTCCAATAAGTGGGAGTTTCCACGGACCTGGTGGGAGATTTGAGATTGTGTGCTTGGTTCCCAGCCTACTGCCTAATACAAGTACTGAAACTATTGCCAATAAACCAAGAATCAAAGTGAACAACTCCATGAAAATGAAAGAGAGTTGTTTTCAAGAATGGACGCGCGGAGGAAGCAGCCAGTTTCTTGTTTTGGATTAGGGATGGTCTTTAGCTTTTGCGAGCAATTTAACAAAGTTTTTGACGAGCCATCTTTGAATAATCTGGTCTGCTGCCTACATTACGCAGCCATCTTTAATTGACTTTCTTACTGTTTTTTACAACCGACTTAGAAACGTGTGCGTGCGCTGGCTGCTGCAGATAGGAATTTTTTTTCATAGGTGGCGTTCATTTAAATTGTTCACACGTCCTTAAACACTTGGTAAATTTGATTTCAATCTGCTTTAAGTTCTTAAATCCAAGTTATGGTTCATATTTGATTATGTGAACTTTATATGAGTTCTTACTGTGCTCTTATGTCTTTATGAACAGCATCTCATTGTCAACATAATGGTGGTAAAGGAAGATCATAAACCAAGAACTAAAGGAACATGCTGAAGTCTTTTATGCAAACTTGTTCACTTCCTATGCAGGTACTAATTCTCCTACCTCTCTGAATGACCTTCCCTTTAACCAAATTAGTGCTACTCACTGTGCAGCTCTCCATGAGCCCTTTACTGAGGATGAGATCATTAAGGCCCTTAAATCCCTACCAGGAAGAAAGAGCCCTGGGCCTGATGGGATGCAGGCAATATTTCTCCAAAAACACTGGCACATTTATAAAGGGGACATCCTTCCTTTTGTTCTTAATGTGCTCAACAATGAAGAGGATTTTTCTGCCATTAATGGTACTCATATTGCCCTGGTTCCCAAGATCCCCAATGCTGTCCATCTGAAAGATTTCAGGCCCATTAGCTTAAGCAATACCATTTATAAGATCATTTCTAAGTCCATTGCTAACAGGCTCAAAAAGTCCTTAAATGATGTTGTAGACCCCACTCAAAGTGCCTTTTTAAAGGGCAGATTGATTACTGATAATGCTATCACAGCTTTTGAAGCTTTTCACACTCTTAATGGGGGTGGAAACAATGGTACACATCAGATGGCTTTGAAGCTCGATATGGTGAAAGCTTTTGATAGAGTGGAATGGGGGTTTCTAGAACAGGTTCTGACTAGAATGAGCTATCCTCCCAGTTTCATCAGACTGATCCTTAGATGTGTCACTACAGCCAGCTTCCAGGTCCTGGTCAATGGACAACCCTCAGGCAAGTTCTTTCCTACTAGAGGTATTAGGCAAGGGGATCCATTATCCCCTTTCCTCTTCATTATCTGTTCTGAAGGCCTTACTGCCCTTATCAAGCAGTCAATTCTCACTGGCTCCCTTATCCCCTTTAGATTTGGTAGTAATGGTCCTAGTTTGTCTCATCTCCTTTTTGCAGATGACAGTATTCTGTTTGCTAAAGCTGACACTACCAATGCCTATGAAATTAAAAGGATACTTGGATGCTATGAGTCTCTATCAGGTCAGAAAGTTAATCTTGCAAAGTCCCACATCTACTTCAATAAAAACTTGGAAAGGAACCTTGTAAATCACATCACTCAAGTCCTGTCTGTTCCTACTGGCCATTCTAAAGGCAAATATCTTGGACTCCCTTTCCTTATAGGTAAATCAAGGTATGATGTCTTCAAATACATTAAAGACAGAATATGGAAAAAGCTCAATGGATGGAAGGGTCATTACCTTACTCCTGCTGGAAAAGAGACTCTTATCAAAGCAGTGATTCAAGCTATTCCTACCTATGTCATGCAATGTTTTCAGCTGCCTAAGAAGCTTATTAATGATATTTTGGGAATGATAAGGAGGTTTTGGTGGGATAAGAACCAAGATAGGAGCTCCCTTGCTTGGATCTCTTGGGACAAAATCTGTAGACCAAAAGACAAAGGTGGTATGGGGTTCAGAGATTTGTCACTCTTTAACAAGGCCTTACTAGCAAAGCAGGGATGGAGACTAATCAGAAATCCCCACTCTCTGGTGGGTACTGTCCTAAAATACAAGTACTTCAAGAGCTCTTCCTTTCTTGATGCAGGTTTGGGTTCAAGGCCCTCATTTATCTGGAGGAGTATCCTGGCAGGAAGAGAGGTTCTTAGTAAAGGCCTAAGATGGGTTGTTGGGGATGGAAAGTCCATAAACATATGGCAGCAACCTTGGGTCCCCATTGAACCAATGTTTAAAGTCCATCCTAGACTTTCTGAAGGAACATACCAGACTGTTGATCAATTAATTAAGCATGGAAGATGGGATATATCTGCCCTAACAGCACTCTTTTTACCACACGAAATAGACAGCATTCAGGCCATTCCTATCTGTCAGAATTATACTCATGATTATTTGGGGTGGCATTTCAATAACAAAGGTGTGTATACAGTGAAATCGGGCTACAACATTGCCTTGAAGCATAAAACCATAGAGAAAACACCTAATGAATCTTCAGATTCGAAATCAATGGGGAAAACTTGGAATTACCTGTGGTCTTCTTGCATCCCTCCAAAAATCAGAGCTTTTCTGTGGCGAATTGCTTCTAACTCTCTTCCTTGTGCTTTCAATCTTCAAAAGCGTCGACTTTCTGATGGTATATGTTCAATTTGCAGAAGCTACACTGAAAACTGGGTTCATTGCTTCTTCGATTGCTCTTGGATCCGGAAATTCTGGGAAGAATCCATTGACTTCAATTTCCTTGCGACAATGCACCACAATTCCTTCTTGGATCTTTGTTCTTATCTTGCAAATCACCGTCATCACTCTGCTGATCTTCTCTTCACAATTTTCTGGTTCATCTGGCTTGAACGAAACAAAGCGATCTTCAAGGCGGTTCGCCCTTCAAGTTCCAAGATCTACAATCTCTCTGTATCTTTACTAATGGAATACCAAAAGGCCAACTCGATTGAATCTACCATGACCTTCACTCCACCGCTCCCCCCTTGCTGGATCAAGCCCTGTGATGGAACAATTAAAGCGAATGTAGACGCATGCGTACGGAATGGACAAGGTACAGCTGGAGTGGCTATTAGAGATCATAATGGGTCTCTCATTTGTGCTCTTTCAATTAATCTGGGAATTGTCCCTTCAGTTGAATTTGCAGAATGCTATGCCATACTCTGTGGAACATTAGAAGCAGCCAGACTTTGGAACGGCAAGATAATCGTTGAATCGGATTCCTCAATAAGTATTGCAAGAATCAACTCTGAGGATGAGGATATATCACCGGTTGGATCTATCATTGTTCGAATTAGGAGGGCTTGTAGACTAGCAAATTGTTGTACTTTTGCTTTTATTGGAAGATCTAGCAACATTCCGGCGTATCTTTTAGCTAATCTAGGGTTTTCTATCCCTAGTAATCTTTCCGATTATTGTATGGCTGGGCACCAACCCCCCAAATTCTGTAATCTCTGCAATTTTAGCAGATTCCAATTAATTAATGAAATTTAAATTTCAAAAAAAAAAAGGTTGTGGTAAGACTCATGTATGCTATGTTCTAAGAGCACTTGCATCAGTGTCTCTTAATAGATTCTTTATTTTACAGACTCAAATACTACTTTTACCTATATTACAGAATCTTTACAAGTGGTCAATTGCATCAGCATCTCTACTTACAGATTCTATATCCAGGACAACTACATCAGAATCTCTACTTACAAAATGAAAATACAACTGAATGAAGTGTAATCAATAGCAGCGAAGGTTAAAGCAGAGCCTCATTACTTGCTGATAATTTAACCGACAAATTAAGGATGTGTTTGTAGCTGATTCGTAACATACACAAATACAGAGAGATGGCAACTGAAAGTCTGATGCCTTGGCGAAGAAAAGTGATTTGGTGGACTCAGAAGTAACCTGTTGAAACAATGCAACCAATTCCAAGGGAATAACCATGTAAAGAGACCTAAATTGTAGTAGAAAGAAACAAAAACCACATCTAACATAAAAAATTACATATTTTTATAATGAAATTGTGCCAAATATCAATACATGAATGTCCACTAATCTTTTGTAACAATAAACTTGCATTTTGTTCAAGTCTTCCTATCTGGCTTTGCGGTTTTAACAAAGTACCAAGTAGCCACATATTATAAGCCACAAGAATGCTTAATGATCAATGCACCAAGATTTAACAAAGCAAAGGCAAGAAAGAGGATATATGATAATTAACATAGTAAAAAGAAAGCTTCTCCCAAACCAATCCAACATCTTCACATAACATCAACAATGCAGTTTTGCCATAACAACAAAGGAAACATCAATGGGTCTTATTCATCCAAACATCAACAGAGCAATACTTCACAAACCAATATGGTTAAAGATAACATTCACTAAACAAGAAAATCTTGTTTAAAAACAAAAATAAGATCATGATTAGTTTCAATTTTGAAGCATATACAATCGGATTAACAACTACAACAACACTCAACACATTTTCAATTTGATTTTATTCTTTTTCGATACTACACACTCACCACATAAGATAAATGAAGATAAATGAATTATTCAACCAATATACTTATAGTCAAACTCATACAAAAACATTATAGCAGTTTACCAACAACAAATGACCAATGCAAAGAACACCTTCCCCAAATCGACATTATACAACAACAGACGAAAATAGTACTTTTACCGACTATATGCCATTAGCATTAGATTCCTGAAATGGAACACAACTTCCTCTAAAACCATCATTACACCTCTCAATTGCGAAAATACATGAGAAGGAAAAAAAAAAGAAGATAACACTTTTTGCCATTAAGTCGAATTTTTCAACAACCCATGTAGCATCCCAGAATAACAGGCAAAGAGTGAAATTAAATTTCTTAGATAGACTCTTTCATGTCGATCAATTGCAGAAATCCTCCACTTTCTTCCTTTTTGATAGAAAAAAAAACAAATCTTCAATCAAAAATTTCAGAGACGTAATTTTGCTATGCTAGATCCTGTATTTCGTATTCGAATGGAGAAAGAAGATGATAAAATGAGCAAAAATGAAAGAAAAAGAAGTTGGGAGACAGAGGTGGAAAAGAGCGAGGTAGGAGAGAGAGAGCGAGCAAAGGATCGGAGATTTATCAACTATTATGGGAGGTATAGCGCATTCACCCATGAATCTGTCATTTCTGATTTATTTGTGACACACTCTTGTGTGTCTATTTTACAGAAATCTGATGTGTTTAGATCTGTAAAATACAGATTTATCACCATTTACAGATTCTACTGCGAGTGCTCTAAGTCGTGAAAAGTACTCCCTCCGTCCCACAATATAAGATCTTTTGGTCATTTCACACAGTTTAAGAAAACTTAATAAATGAGTTACTTTTTAATATTTCAATGTAAATTATTGTATTATTTTCTGGGACTGATTAATAATATTGCATTGTTTAGTGTAAAAATGAAAATAATGTATTTAATATTGCATTGGAATTTGAGAAGGACTTATATTTTGGGACACCACAAAAAAGTTAAAAAGACGTATATTGCGGGACGGAGGGAGTATGTTTTATCAAAGATTCCCTTCAAAAAAAAAAGATCAAGCATATGAATTGATGGAGAAATCTTATGTGTATAGGTTGAGGAGATTACCTTAAGAATCAGACATTTGAGCCGTTTTTAAAGCATCAAACAAAAGGTAAGGAGTGTAGTATCAAAAAATATTTAGATAATTCATGTTTTTAAGTATTTTAGCTTATTCAACTTGTTTTAAGTTTTTAGTACAAGTTTATATCATGGAATATGATCTTTAGTCAACTTAGCATGTCAGTTTAACATTAGAACATGTCCAGAGTGGAAAGTTGGTGTTGGGAAGCCAGTTTTGATGATGATACTTTGTAATGTAATCTTGATGATGATCAAGCCAGCTGCGATAGAAACTTGTGAGGTTAGACCTGAATTGTGTATAGAATTTACTAGAGTATGATTATTGTATAAGTTAAATCAAACAAACAATGTAATAGAAATCATATAGGTCTTCACAATGCAATCAAAGAATAAATCTAGATGATGTGAAGGCTGAGGAACCAGACACGGTTGTAAAGATTGAAGATTAGAAGATTGAAGGTTCAGACTCAGGTTTGAAAAACCTAAAAAGTCGAGGTCATAAAGTTATCTTCAAGTAAGTCTGTGATGACTTGAAATAACTATATAACATTTGTTATGATGTGAAAAGATATATGCAGTTCTCTGATCTCGCCATATAAAGATCAGAAATGTGAAAATTATATTCAAAGATTATCAGATCTGATATGGAGTGCAATGATAAATCAGAAGCAAGCTGAAAAATCAGATGAGAACAAGAATCAATATCATAAAAAGTGAAAAGACATAACGCTAACAAACATTTAATACGGTACTGAATGATAGTCCAACGTGCAAGCAACGTTCAAATAACAAGGATAATGTCTATATTATCTGATATACCAACGGCTTATATTGGAGATATACTTGAAGATCTACAATGGTCAAATTGCCAGCTCAGCATACTTGTTGATTCAGATTTGAAGAAGCAATTTGATCAAATCCGATTCAGTATACTTCTCACCTATAAATACAGGACTTTAACTCTTTGAATACAAAGAACTTTTGGAGAACTTGAAATTGACATTGAAGTGATCTAGTAAGAAATAAAGGGGGAATATATTGAGATATCATTGAGCTCAAAAGCTACATACATAAAGGTGAAAAAAGTTGCAAACACCCAAGCAACAAAGTCCAATCGAGCAGCAACTCTTGAATCAAGTCAAGCACATATTAAAGCTACATCGACATATCCAGTTGTGAGACCGTATTTTATGGGTTTTCTGTGCTTATTTTATATCTATTTTGTCAGGAGATGCTCTGTTTCGGGTATGTTTTGGATGATTTTCAGGTTTTGGAAGCTCGAGAAAGATGCTAGAATATTTTGGAACTTATAGAGCGGTTTTGGGAAGTTTTGTGGGAGACTGAAGAAAAACGGCTTTTAAAGTATTCAGAATTTCATTTTTCACCTATGTCTGGATCCGACATGTTGAAGAGAAGACAAATCCAACGGGACCCACTTTAGATTTTCAGTTTCATCTTTGGTTTTTATTTATTTATTATTACAATGATAAGTTAGGTCCTTTTTTCAGTTGATCGATTATTTTACCACTCGATTGTTATAGATTGTGAGATCAAATTGTTTTTCATCCTCGATTAAATTGTTAGTATTTACTTATTTTCTGATTTTATCGATTCATGATATGATTGTTTGTTTAATTGTTTCGGCCGGATGATTGGATGGATAGTTAGATCTAGTACCAAAAATCGAATCTAGCCGATTGTCATAGAAATTTGATTTTCAGTGATAAACAACATATTGTCTGCCGGCTCGTAGCCCGTAGGATTTCCTGTTGTGAAAATAAGTGATCTAAGATAAAATTAACCCGATGTGCGTTAATACCTAGAATTAGGTTTTTCTAAGCGTTGATGCGATTGTTCTCACCAAAAACCTCTGGCGATTGTAGAGAGGTGTGCTCCACAGTTAGAGTATAAGTAGTGGCGATTGTCATTCTTATCAAAATAAGGAAATATTGGTTGCTTGGCGATCGTCGGCAACTATAACTAATTTATTAATAATTTAACGAGTCATCTTTGCATCAATAATCAATCGTAGGAATTGAATGAGAAATAATTAATTAGCTGGAGTTTTTTCTTGATATATTCTATTTTGCTTTCTTTTATTTTCTTCATTTTTAGGAATTTAGTTGAAAATCAACATATTGTTATTTTATAAATTTTAGAATAAATAAGTCCACCGTTCCTTGTGGGTTCGACCCTCTACTTCTACTATACTAGCTATAGAGGTTGTACATGAATTATCTTTGGTGGCTTGATGACCCACCAAATTTTGAAATTTTTTTAAAAAAGAAATTGATACAAGTCTCGAAGTCCCTAGGATCTCGACTTGATGAAAAAGTGAAATTCTCATTTCTTGAACTAGTTCCCCTGCTTGTGCCTCCACACTTTAACTTCAATTAAAAGCCTCCTATTTTTTTTCATAGAATTAAGCTCTTCAGCTGGAAAACAGACAAAGCCTCCACTAAAGATGCAAATATCTCATTTTCACTTATTCAACGAAAAAAGAATACAAAATAAGATTACCAAATTTATTTTATTTGGGTTGCCTCCCAACAAGCGTCTTTCTTTAATGTCTTTGGCTAGACATAATTACCTCGGCTATCCATTGTCAAATGAAATAGTTTTCTTTTCATGATTCTTCCTTGCATACTCAGTACGTGAGACATCCATCTCATCTATAGGAAGAATTAGTCGATCGTGCCTTGGCTCTAGGCACTTTTATGAAGTATCTTCCCAATAAAAGAAGAACGGGATTAGGGGCCTCCACCTCACAGTTCATGATATAGTGATCAAGTGGGAAGATCACTTCCTTCTCACTCACTCACATTTCCACAATCACCTCAACACTTTTTGGCTCCAGTGGTTTCCTAGTGACTTTCTCCGGGTGACTTAGCTCTAATTTAGGCACATTATCCTCTAAATTCTCCAACATCGGGTGCATTTATTCACCCTTTGGTTGATAAACATCTTCAACCATCTCTAGTGTCGGATCAATAATAGGACAATCATCTTCATTGTCATACCATATAGGAGGAGAGGATGTTTTTAACCTTTGTTCCTTAAGCCGATCCACTTTAGTTTTCACCACATCCATTTTCCCTTGCATATTCCGAACCCATGCACTTTGCTCTTCTCTGAACTGTGAAATCTCTTGCCCAATCTCTTGTTGAAATTGTAGATTAGCTTGTTGAAGCTTCATCATCTTTATTTGGAGCATCTGCGTTAGATTGGTCGTAAGATGTTGAAATAATGTCCTAAACCCAACCGGGTTGAACCGGATCCGACCGGATCGGATCATTTCAACTATTTCTTTACTTTTATACATATATTAGATAGCTTTTCTGTATTATAGATTTGTTTGTCTAACGAACCGATTATGATATTGTATATATGATAACGTCCTTAGTGTCAAACTATGAAAGAAAAATCATAATAGTGATTATGGTTGATGAGATCTCGACTCACTTTAAAAGGTTTGATACTTAAATGTCTATAGTCGTATGTGATATTAAACATGACATTAATAGTACGATTAGACTAGCACGTATTATATGTATTTTATCTTTTGAAGGTAGGGATAGATCTCGTCTATCAAAGTGTAGGGACACTTGGACTGTACAAGGACGTGTATTAGAGAATGCATACGTTAGACTGACCCACTAACTTTATTAAGTGTCGCACTATGTGGCAGTTGTGTAATTAGCCTGAGACCGGAGTCTTCATGACATCACGGTGTGGATTGTCATGCTTTGACACTATTGAGGTTTCCCCTAGCCATGGGGCGATCATGCGGTAGTGATTGGGTGTGATACTGATGTTAGATGTAGTGCCCGAAAGACAATTTACGTAATTGTTTTTTATGACAGATTTTATTATCATACTTAGTAGTAGACTATTAAAGTTGCATCTTTGGTAGTACGCTTTTTGCGACGTTTTGGTCGTCCGTCTTTAGCGACGTTTTGGTCGTCGCTATACCAAATTTTTTGTCTTTTCCCTTTTTTTTTGGTTAGGTAAAACGAAGTCGTATGATTTGGTACGGTGTTATCACATCAACGTGTTTATCACTAGGGTTTTTATTTGAAGCATTTAATTCTTTGATTCGAGTTTCGGAAATTTTAATTGTGTTATTATATGTAGTTTCTATTGGTAGTAGTAGTTATAGACTATTAAAGTTGCATCTTTGGTAGTACGCTTTTTGCGACGTTTTGGTCGTCCGGCTTTAGCGACGTTTTGGTCGTCGCTATACCAAAATTTTTGTCTTTTCCTTTTTTTTTTTTTTTTTTTGGTTAGGTAAAACGAAGTCGTATGATTTGGTACGGTGTTATCACATCAACGTGTTTATCACTAGGGTTTTTATTTGAAGCATTCAATTCTTTGATTCGAGTTTCGGAAATTTTAATTGTGTTATTATATGTAGTTTTTATTGGCATACTGAAACTCTGGTTTGACTTTTTGTGCACGAAGGTGCATTTCAATCTTCAGAATTTTTTGGTTAAGTAAAACAAAGTCGTATGATTTGGTACGGTGCCACAAAAACTACTAGAAAATAAAATATTGTAAAAATTAGACAAGGAATGAGAATGTTCATTCGATCTATGATACATAAAAGATACATAAAAATAAAAAACGAGATCCAACTCCCATTTATCTTACTTATCCTTCGGTTAATTTACTTCGATAAAAGATAAGAAAATGAAAAATCTTCCGAACCTTTTCTTTTTTATTTCTTTTTATTAGTATTAGTTAGGGTTAAGTCTGACATGAATAATATTCTACGACTAACAATTCATTTATTCGAGTTTGGGAAATTTTAATTTTGTTATTATGTAGTTTTTATTGGTTCACAGAAACTCTGGTTTGACTTTTTTTGCACGAAGGTGCATTTTGATCTTCAGGATTTTTTCCCCACATGTAACCTTTCTTGCTGCAACACGCAGGCATATTGTCACATCTAGAGGATGGTTTAAATGCTTTTCTAAGCATTGAAGTAGGTTGATATCTTCTTTATTTTTGCTAAAGTAAATTTATTGCAGACATAAAAACTATAATCGGTGCATAAAAAAAGTGAGGGCACACCGTGCATCGCACGGTGGCCCCCACTAGTTCATCTTATTATTTGCTTATAAAGTATACACTACTGAAAACCCTAAGTATATCAGTATGTAACCACTTAACTCAGTGTATGGCATGCACGTGAGGATTGAGTTAGTGGTGATATACTTGAACTGTTAGTCCGTGGTGAACTTAATCAGAGTTTAGGGTCTCATGATTAAAACACCAATAATGCACCCAAAACACCTTAGGGTGTGATAGTCTTATCCGAACTGTCGGTAGAAAGTACCTAAGTGGGGCATTTATATATGATGGCATTCATATAGGACTGGACCGATTTAATCTATATTTCTTGATATAATTCCGTAATCAGGAAATCTTATTAAATCATTAGATGATCATATATGGATTGACCTTAATCCTGAGGTGATTACAGGATGCTGCTTGTCTCGGGGTAGTGTTTGATGTGTTAGTTACGGATCACTTTGATATGTGATCCAAGTCACTTCTCGTTGGCATTATTCCCTGATGAGTGAGTAGTTCTGTTTTTCACAGACATGAAATCCATTCCTTCCTGCGGGAAGTAGAGAGATAGTCCCCTTATTTGTTAGCCCTAAAAAATGATCGATGGGCCCAGTTCATATTAGACTAATTAGCTACTAGTCAGATATGTGAACTAATTGATCACTAGGGGGTTAATGGTAAATAAGGATAAGATATTCTAAGCCGGGTTCACGGAGACTTCCCACTCAGAATGGACAGTCTATGGAGGGTTAGTCCGTATGTAGTGATTATATCAGTGGATGCTTATTTACTCATAGGGTTGAGTGTAAGTATATATCTATAAATGGTAGAGTTCGGTTTCGGGTTTATGGTGGAGTAATCCGAAATTAATTATTTAAGTATGAATATTCTGTTCGATGAATATTTTACTTAATTATTGGAGCTACTGGTTATAGGTCCATGGTCCCCAATGTGGCTCCTGTAATCCGGGTATTTTTCTTGTTATTGGGCCTCAGTGACAATTTGATGACGGTCAAATTATACCCGTAAAAGTCATCAACGTTGACCTTAAATCGAGATTAATAATATATATTTCATATTAAATCACATGTTTATATTTAATATTTAATGTTATGTGATTTATATTATGTAAATTGGTATTTAGCTGTTTTTATTATTTAAAGCCGATTTATTGTGTGATAATTATTGATTTTGCAGATCACAACAAATCGAGAGGATTAATGTCATTCAATCAATTATATCAAGATAAAGAAGGAAGAAAATCGGAGCATTAATCAAGAGATAAATGAGAGATTAATCGAGATCAACACTTAAAGCGTGCGGTGGGGAACAAGATAGACGAGAAAATGATTGACGCGTGAAAAGTTAGGTTCGGTCGACCGAGCTCGATGCTTGATCGACCGAGTGTCACCTCTCGGTTGACCGAGCCTCGGGTTTGGGTCGGTTTTCGGCTTTAATCGTGTTTATCTTCTAGAATCACCCTAAGTCGGCAAAACTCCTATATAAGCAAAGAGCTTGAGAAATTGTAATTCATATTCATATTCATTCAATAATACCATACAATTCTATTTTGATATTTTGATACAATGTAGCATAATTAGATTGAAGGTTTCCGACAATTTAAGAGAATTTGCAATATGTAAGCCTTTATTTTCTGTTTCTTTCTTTCAAGTAATTAATCCCTCCCAATTATGCTTTATCGTTTGAGTTGATTGATCATAGCTAGACGATGTAGATCTAGGCTATGACGTTAGGGATGTGGCGACACCTTGTCTATGGGGATCCCATAACCTACGTCATACACTTAGTTTCTATTCATGAATCTGCTTGGTTTAATTAATGTGTATCTAAGTAGTTTATATGATCTCTTTACGAGTTACTGTTTAATCTGTTCTGTATGATGAAACGCTGAGAAATATATTCTAGGATGTAATCTGGGGATGAAATCGTTTGAGTGACCGAATGGAATCATTCGGTCGACCGAGTGTCTATGCTCGGTCGACCGAGCCCCTGTCATCTGTTAGATAGCCATGTCTTTATGGTTAGGTTAACTTAATAGAATTTATTATCTCAGTAGGTATGGCTATGGCTACGTTACTCGCTTAGTTTAATTAAAACGTGTAAAAAGGAAATACCAATATAAAACTCTTAGGTAGGCTTATGAATTGATCTTCGGACGTTCAGCGTTATCTAGGTAGGTTTATATTTGGGAATTGCATGCACCTACTTATACGTACGTCGTAGATTAGCATGAGACTATAACTTGGTAATTGCTAGTTGGACGAGAGCTTGAGTAATCGTTTCAGAAGAAACGCCTAACCAAAGGAATGTTGCTCAGACGAGGTGTACGATTAATATCGGCATCCTTAGAGTCGTAAGTAGCGTGTGAGTTATATGAGATGGAGGCACCAAAAGCGAAGTCACGTAACAATACCACGTTGATCTAGTGACTACCGGTGCTAAGTCAAGTTGAAGAGGATGACTCCGTAGCCAATCTAAGATAGATACAAACGGATTGACAGTTAATAAGTTCAGTTTATTATATAAATTATCTAGGTCCAAACGATAAAAACTATAATTGGGGAGGTTAATTACGTTGTGTCGAGTCGTGTCTTTACTTTTCTTGTTTTATGTTGGTCGTAGACCGCCTCTATGTCCTTGACATGTTTAATTAATTGTTTGTATATAAGATGATCCACAATTGGTTCCCTGTGGGATCGACCTTGATTCACTATAGCTATACTACGATGGGCCTAGTCCTCTTGCTAGTATTGGTTTATGGTGGTCAAGTATATTATAACCTGATTGACGTCATCAAGTTTTTGGCGCCGTTGCCGGGGAACCAACGGTCAATTTTATATATAAATAATTTTTATTCATGTCGAAGTTTTTCGTTTTTGTAGTCTGTTTTTACGCGTTTTTGAGTCCTTACGGTTGTGCGCTCGTCTAAAATTCGCATTCTTAAAATAAAAAAATTAAAAAAATAATAATAAAATTTATTCGGTCGACCGAGAGACCTTATTCGGTTAACCGAGAGTTTAGAATTTTGTTTTGTTTGGTTTTGTTTTGTTTTGTTCTTGTTCATTCGCTTACACGGTTTCGATTTGTGTTTTCGAGTCGGAATTTCGCGTGTCTGTTTATCCTCAGATGTTTAATCCGTAGAGTCCGATAGCGACATGGGAAACCATGTTAAAATCGCCACGGTCCATCTGCTTTTGTTTTTCTTCTGTTTGCAGAAACTAGGGAAGCAATAATCCAAGTCAATAATTTTTCAAGGGCGCTGAGAAAATAACCCAGCAAACATGCGGGATTACTACTCTACGATGGGAAAAGCGATGGAAGCAATACCTTTAAAGCACAAAGATGGCTCCGAAAAACTCTTAAAGGCTTAAATTCTTCGTGGTACAATGTTGAAGGCAAGTAACTACCTTTTTTTTGCTTATGTTTTACTACCTTTTGGTTTTTTGAGCATAAGTTAGCCTATACATGAACCTTAGTATGAATCGTAGCCAGGAGTTGGTCTGTAAGATTAATTCTATTAGTGTGGAAGGTTCTGCCCCAAATCTGTCTCATCTAGAGGGTGTAGGGAAACATGTAGTAGTTGAAGGAAGCAGTGAATAAAGAGTTTAGAAGTAGTTCTGTTAAAATCTCTTTGTCCTATGCATGAAATTGCTTCTACTGGCCATGGGAGCAACAAATTGTGTAGTTTAAGCATTCACAATCTAAAGAAGATATTGAGTTTTGAGAGAACACCATCTTTTGCTTTCGTTGATGTTTATGGTGATGGCTTCTCGGTGAACCCACCTTAAACAGAAACGAGATTACGCTTTGGGTGACAATTTAGAAATCGAAGAATCTTTGTACATAGGTTCGAAATGGTTTAACCATGGGTGGCGAGTTTAACCGAGCCGCTCAATCGACTCCCCACACGTGTGATATGCGTTACAATGATTCGACAAGACTTAGCATAGCCGATAAGCCTTCGGGCTAAACGGGCTTATCTTGACGGATTGGCCTCGAATCTTGTCACATATGTTCCAACGAATAAGACGGCATATGCTTGCCTACATAACCGATATTATTCGGAGTACTTTGATTCATTGTTTCTTATTGTCAAAGCCAAAACCGTAATTTTAACCAAATTCACTAATTCCTAAAACGAGAGCCGAGGTAAGAGCTTTGTATAAATGGTTTGGATAAATGTCGTTTTCTAGGTCTCACAACCAAGGGAAGGGTATTAATCCGCAAATGCAACAAGCCCACCTCTTATAGTGCGCGAAGGGACAAAGTCTGGCGATCTAAGAATAATGACTGACAAGGATACTATTGGAAAGTCGAGCTGAGGACTCTAAACTCAGAACTACTTCTTTAAAACCCTTAGGATTTCTTTTTAGGATTTTAGGTTTTGTTTTCTTTGAGTCAAATAAGAGTAACGTGAAATATGTTGAGGTTTTTTATTTTGCCGTGTTCTGATGGCCATTGGGCTAAGGATGTGCAAAACTTTTTTACTCAATATAGGCCACGTGAAATAGAGTCCCGTAGGAGAGTCAAGAAATTGCTAAAGAAAAGGAAATTTAGCAATCAACCTTAAGATGGAAGCATTAAGAGAGCTTGAGAATTATTGAAAATGTAACAGAGAATGATTGGTGTGAACAAGAACAATTTTGGTTAACTTCCAAAATCTTTTAGAATGGTGATCCAAGTGAAAATTCAAAGTGGTGCGTAATTCCTTCTGCAACTATCCCTATCTTTCCCTTTACACTTTTTCACCCTTCAACCTTTTCAATTCTCTCACCAATCTGCCCCAACAGTTCACATTTCTAACCATTCTTTCATCGCCTCTCTTTCTTTCCATCCGTTTCACTCTCCCACCCAATCTCAATGCCTTAACAATTTTCAACCCACCCATAAACACAATTTCTTACCCATCCTTTATCTTTTCTTCCCATCCTTATGTGTATCTTTTTCTAAACCCATCATACTCTCAACCTCCATTTTGTTTACATAATACCTTTTTGTTGCGGAATTTGAAATATTGCTAAGCTTTAATGATTATCTTTTATCATTTTGATTTTCATGCTACTAGTTGGGGTAAGTGTAGCTCTGACCCTAGCTAGATTTTAAAGGTTTTTGGTTCGATCAAAGTACAACTTATCTTTTTACCGGAAGTTTTAAATTTCACATTTTTTCCGTCTATTCCGGCATTTCTAGATGATAAGTTTTGTTCTGAACTATCACACCGTTCCGACCTTGTTGATGACGGTTATGACTTTTACGTGATACATTGGGTTATTAGTAATTTCGAGGAGTAGTTACATCTCCCTAAGTTGTTGATATCCAATGCAAGCGAGAAGTTTATGCGTTAAGTTTTTTATTTTATCTTTAGCCAATAGGTCGCATTCAATCTGTTACCTTACCAAGTTTCTCTTTTCCTGGATTGAATACCTTTTCGATCGAGTCACCCTCGTGTTTTCCCACTTGGGGTAATGCTTTTTGATCTTTGTCTTCTCCACCCGGTTTTAAGAATATTTAAGCGGTGGAGGTTGTAGATGAAGACCACCATCTTTCGTTGCTTGTTTATTTTTCTTTCTATTTAGTATTTTTCTTGTCATTGGTCGTATAAAATGAAGTGGCTTAAACTGTTTTTAGGTATTTATACCTCATTACTGCCACATTATTTTATAACATCCATAGACATGGTATTTTACGGTTTCGTGGAGTTTGTTTGCTTATACAGGATGTGTCTATCTCTCCACGACGTGCTGAAATTTACTCCGATGTTCTGCATTTACTTGAGAGCCGTTTCCAGAGCTAAGTCTTTTTCTTAAAGTCTCATTTATTTTTGTCATTGAGGACAATGCCATGTTTAAGTGGGGGGTAGGAGACTTAGCCATGTTATGTTATAATTAAAAATTGAATGAAACGGCAAATGATTGAAAATTTGAATAAATACCATATTATGTATCTCGTACCCTTAGAATTGTGAGTTCCTAGCTAAGAATTGATAGGAAAGGAACCAAGTTTCATGAGTACGTGATCATATTATACTTATGTTAAGTAAATTTAAGGATATTCATGCCCGTTTTTGCGAGTAGTTATTTATTATTCAATTACTCAATCTGTGAATCGAGTATACCGCGCAAATCATTATAACTGAAGAAATTATGTGTACATTGCATAGATGATTGGTTATGTAGACTTAGTGTCGATACTTATTGGCTGATGCATTCTTATATTTTAGCCACAAAAATGGAGTAATAAGCTTGAGACGTACCTGTGTTTGACAATGCGTTAAAACACTGGGCTTGTAGTAACATTACCAAAGTAGCCCCGCGCTTGTGGTAATATTCGATGCTATACATGATCTAAGATAGGGGGATACTCTGAAAAGTTTTCTTCCTTGAGATTTGTAGTATTTGAAAAATATGAAGATATGAAAAGAATATTCAACTCTTTAAGAGGCTTTGAGTAGTACTCGGTCTCCAAGTCCAAAAACCATATAGATACGCTCTTGCTTATTGCTCTAGTGCTCTAACCATTGCGAGGCATAAGAAGTATGAATCTTCGAGGTTGGTAGGTTGAGATTATGAAGTTAGCATAAACTCTGATCTTGCCACGAATATATAAAACTAAATGCACATGCACACATCACTTCGATTCATAGCGAGTAGTGAATAATGGATATCTTATGAGCATGACTAGTATGAGTTGACTTGAGCTTCTTGCGTAAGTATGACCTGGCCATGGGAAATGTTGTCTTGGGAAATGACTTATTGATGCTTTGTTCGGGACGATCAAAGTCTAAGTGGGGGGTAGTTGATGACGGTCAAATTATACCCGTAAAAGTCATCAACGTTGACCTTAAATCGAGATTAATAATATATATTTCATATTAAATCACATGTTTATATTTAATATTTAATGTTATGTGATTTATATTATGTAAATTGGTATTTATTTGTTTTATTATTTAAAGCCGATTTATTGTGTGATAATTATTGATTTTGCAGATCACAACAAATCGAGAGGATTAATGTCATTCAATCAATTATATCAAGATAAAGAAGGAAGAAAATCGGAGCATTAATCAAGAGATAAATGAGAGATTAATCAGATCAACAGGAAAGCGTGCGATGGGAACAAGATAGACGAGAAAACGATTGACGCGTGAAAAGTTAGGTTCGGTCGACCGAGCTTCGATGCTTGATCGACCGAGTGTCACCTCTCGGTTGACCGAGCCTCGGGTTTGGGTCGGTTTTCGGCTTTAATCGTGTTTATCTTCTAGAATCACCCTAAGTCGGCAAAAACTCCTATATAAGCAGCAGCTTCGAGAAATTGTAATTCATATTCATATTCATTCAATAATACCATACAATTCTATTTTGATATTTTGATACAATGTAGCATAATTAGATTGAAGGTTTCAGCAATTTAAATTTTGCAATATGTAAGCCTTTATTTTACATTTCTTTCTTTCAAGTAATTAATCCCTCCCAATTATGCTTTATCGTTTGAGTTGATTGATCATAGCTAGACGATGTAGATCTAGGCTATGACGTTAGGGATGTGGCGACACCTTGTCTATGGGGATCCCATAACCTACGTCATACACTTAGTTTCTATTCATGAATCTGCTTTGGTTTAATTAATGTGTATCTAAGTAGTTTATATGATCTCTTTACGAGTTCTTGTTTTAACTGCTCGTATGATGAAACGCTGAGAAATATATTCTAGGATGTAATCTGGGGATGAAATCGTTTGAGTGACCGAATGGAATCATTCGGTCGACCGAGTGTCTATGCTCGGTCGACCGAGCCCCTGTCATCTGTTAGATAGCCATGTCTTTATGGTTAGGTTAACTTAATAGAATTTATTATCTCAGTAGGTATGGCTATGGCTACGTTACTCGCTTAGTTTAATTAAAACGTGTAAAAAGGAAATACCAATATAAAACTCTTAGGTAGGCTTATGAATTGATCTTCGGACGTTCAGCGTTATCTAGGTAGGTTTATATTTGGGAATTGCATGCACCTACTTATACGTACGTCGTAGATTAGCATGAGACTATAACTTGGTAATTGCTAGTTGGACGAGAGCTTGAGTAATCGTCTAGGAAGTACGCCTAACCAAAGGAATGTTGCCTAGACGAGGTGTACGATTAATATCGGCATCCTTAGAGTCGTAAGCGTGTGAGTTATATGAGATGGAGGCACCAAAAGGCGAAGTCACGTAACAATACCACAGTGATCTAGTGACCTACCGGTGCTAAGTCAAGTTGAAGAGGATGACTCCCGTAGCCAATCTAAGATAGATACAAACGGATTGATGATTAATAAGTTCATTTATTATATAAATTATCTAGGTCCAAACGATAAAAACTATAATTGGGGAGGTTAATTACGTTGTGTCGAGTCGTGTCTTTACTTTTCTTGTTTTATGTTGGTCGTAGACCGCCTCTATGTCCTTGACATGTTTAATTAATTGTTTGTATATAAGATGATCCACAATTGGTTCCCTGTGGGATCGACCTTGATTCACTATAGCTATACTACGATGGGCCTAGTCCTCTTGCTAGTATTGGTTTATGGTGGTCAAGTATATTATAACCTGATTGACGTCATCACAATTAATTGGCTTTAGTTGGGCAAAATAATATAATACACAAAAAAGACATTTTTTGTGGGCCTAAAACCCTAGGTGTGGCACCTCCCATGTCATAAAGTGCAAGAATTGATTTTCTTGTGTGATTAATTATTTACTAGTTAAATAATTAATTAATAAAAGATAATTGAGTTGTAATTGATTGATTGATTAATCATAATATTTTATAAATGGAATTATCTTTTATTGTGATTTCTTTTTAATTATTTATTTAATTAATTAGAAACTTGGAGGCCAAGGATTTACTCTCCTATATAAAGAGAGTTCTTCCAAGACATATGAGAAGAAGATTTTTTCGACATTTACACACAAAAATAGAGAGAAAAACTTGTTTCTTGTCTTGGGTTTCTGGTTAAAGAAAAACTTGTATTTTTTTCTTGGAAGCATATGAAGGAGGTTCTAGTACCAAGAATTGGTGTCCACCAACCACCGTTTGGAGAACACATTGGAAGATATTGGCTTCTCTTCCTGCTATTGGTAAGACATATTAAACCCCCTTGTAGGAATTTAGATCCTTTATTTATGTATTATAATTTGTAAATCATGATCCATCCGCTGCGCAAAGAAACTACATCCTTCAACTGAAGCATGCGTTGGATTCATATTGCTCGTCCGGAAATCGCGTATCCTAATAATATGAGTAAATATCCGAAAGGGCCTTCTTATAAGGATTATCTTACTCTCGTGAATCTTTGCAGAGTGGGAGTAAATGAGTTACTTCGAGAGAGCTTGATATCCAGATTATAAGATACGGTCGTTAATGTTTGACACTCGAGATACGACCGTATGGATATTGTAACAGCGATGGAATTCTATTTACACAGTAACCGTTTCACATGAAAGGTAGTAGTCATTGCATTTGACTCTTCCGATGATTTTAGAGTCATGGTGTGTTGCTTGACGCTATCCATCATCGTTATGTATGAAGGGCATTTTCATAATTGCACTTTGTGTATACGGCCAATATATTCGGAAGTCTATCGGGTCACACACATAAGAACATCTAGCCGGATTAAAATGCGGTTATAGTGATAACCAAGTAAGCAATGTTTTATCTCGACTATAAAGTGTTATAGTGATAAATTAATATTGTGGTATTTATTTATTACGAATAAATATAATACAAGATATTAATTATGTTGATTTATTAAATATATACATGTTATGTATGTATGGGTCGAAATATATATGTATATATGATATACATGTATTTTCTAAATTAATTAATCATAGTATTATATTAATTGAATATGAATATTCCGGATGCCAATATATGGCTATGTGGGGCGCACATAGTATGTGTATGATACACATGGATTTTACAAATTAATTAATAGTATTATCATATATCAATATTAGATATAATGTATATAGATTTGCACACATGTGTTAATTGATTTATGGTAATACATTAAGCATATATTCTATATAAGATATTGGCAATATATCTTGGAAATATTTAATATAAGATATTGAGTATTTAATGAGATAAATCTAGAATATCTATTTCCTTATTTTACTTGTAAAATGTTTTCCTCAATCCATTAGGAAGCTTCTCCCAATCAGATTGGGACTACATTGGGGCGCCACCTTCATTATAAATAGGAGGTGGATGTCAAACTCTTTTATACATCACAGTTAGAAGAGTTCTAATTTACTAGGAGATAAGAGAGCTTCGTGGAGAGAGTTTTGAGAGAGAGAAAATGTCGGTCTAACAACCGAGTTTTTCTAGTAGCAATCCAATGAAGGATTCTGGCGGGTTGTTCGTGTGGATCAACGGTAGAGGCCGAACGCTTGAGAGGCTTCGTGCAGAAACTATACAACTTCGTGTGGATCCAAGGTATATTTTGCGTCTACTTCTTTTATGTTTGTCACTTAAACGTAGTCGATCCTGGTTAGAAAGGAAATAAATTTTAAATTCCGTTGCGTTCCCGCGTAGATTTCCCAACATAAGAGACTGCATCATGGCTTCAAGAGATTCATTTGAACTAGGAATCGGACTTTCAAGTTCACTATAAGGTTGAGAATCGGACCAATCATAGTTGCAATCCAGAAAACTCGGCTCACTAGGATAACATCTCTCCACATATGAGTTATTCACCCGATATCCATACATATCACGATTAGCCATAGGAGTTGCATAGTGGTAACCTGACATGCTTGCAAACAAGGAAAAAAACAAAACAACACACAAAAACTATATACAAAATTTCAAAAGAAAATAAATCACTTATCACCGTTCTCCAGAAATGGCGCCAAAATTTGGTGGGTCGTCAAGCCACCAAAAATAATTCATCTACAACCTCTATAGCTCGTATAGTAGAAGTAGGGGTCGAACCTACAGGGAACGTTGGACTTATTATATTTATTTGCTTGACGAGAACAAAAGGGGATGTAAATTGTTGGGCCAAGCTCAATCTTATTTAATGCAAGTCTCAACTCTTTGAATCAACCTTGTTGAGTCACCATCTACTCCAACTTGATCATTCAACAATGAGTTCACCTGTGAAGTTGTGCAATGGTTGATATCTTGTAGTGATTGAACAAATTTAGGATTAAGTTTTTATTTTTTGTGTATAATACCTTTCTTTTGATTTCCATACTTCTAGAGTAAACTCTTAAAACACACGTAAGTTTGACGTCATTTCAAAGTAATAAAAAAATATGCGGAAGAAAAGAAACATGCTGAGACTCAGAGGACAGACCCTCAGTGTCGTCCAAAAAACCCCAACTTCACGAGAATACAACTGCTGTCAAACTAGAATCATAAATAATTAAAGAAAACTATATAATCCATGAAATCAACATGTTTGAACTAGAAAACTACTCAAACTAACTTGGCACACATGCCTTACTCTAAAGAAACAATCTAAAAGCAAACTAATTAAACACAATAACCACGAACTCCAATTTAAGCTTTCTCACAAATATCACAATCAAACTCATCTTGTACATGCATATATCTCCAACCAAAAAGAAAGTATTGAGCATTAGCGAGATGCACAGTAAGGAGTGAAAGATCAAAAAGAGAGATTTCATGTTTGTCTTAAGCCAAGGGACATGACATGAATCTTTTTACCAAGCATCAAAGAAAAAAATTTAAAAAAAGACGGTTCATAATATAGCAAAGTACGTTTAAAAGGCAACTAGTTGCATAGAAAAACATGATCTTGTTCATAAATCGACTTATCCTTTTGTTTATATGTTTATGTTAAGACTATTACTTATTATGTAGTTACATTACAAAACAGAATTACACAGACAAAACGGAATGGAGCTGAACATAGTAAATCCGACAGAGCAAAACAGAATGTCCGAGAGAATTGAACGGAACAAGTCTGACAGAGTTTAACCAAGTATTCAAGGTTACAACACCACAGTGATACCCCACCAGGAGGCCGTAAAGTGCAACATGGGCGATACTGTTGGAAAAAAATTGAAATTTAAGAATTTGACAAAATATGAAGAACTCCAAGGCACGCAGTAGCGTTGTCTTTTAAGAGATATTTCATCCCACGCAATTCGTCACTTAGGGATTCAAACGAAAATCTATCTTAGGTTACAATGGAGGTGTTTGGTTCAAACAGTGACTTGTTTGAATCAAACTTGAGAACACTCAGAGTTTTTTTTCTGATGATGCTTTCATATATGAAATTTGTTTGCATACTGTGCCTTTTTATAGGCCGAAGGAAGCCCTTAAACGAACCGAGGTATTCCTACACGAAAGGATAAAGGTTATCACCATTCGCATGCAGAGGTGCATCAGTTCGAAATCCTGAATCCAAACCCCGTTTCGTTGCAATAACATTAATTCGTACGACAACTCGTATGCAAACGATAATAAAATATTTATTTATGAAAAAATATCTAACAAATACCCTATAAGGTACTCAAACAATACATCATGTTCCATTTCTAGTACCTAACCATGAATAACTTTCATCACAAACACAAAATAACACATAAGTTACATTCATTTTACATCTTTCTAACCATCCAAGTTAGCACTTAATGATTCCTAGATCAACACCAAACTCCCAAATCCTTTCTCCGATCTATGTGTCATATCAAAGGCATGAAACAATTCGCATATACTTTACAGGAATTACTATTTTAGCAGAACATACTTAACAGACACAAAAAATGAACCAATGACAGGTTGTAGAGGCCGACATGCCCCGATGCCCGTGGTAGCAGCACACCTAGAAAAATATCCAGATCGACTTTTAGTTCTGTAAATACTTGACATATGCACACCTGTCTCTTTACTAACAGAAACAATGTGGATGTTCGGAAACAGATTCATAAAAGCAAGTAAAGTGAATAAAATGAGTCTTTTGATAAGAAAACCACTTTACCTTTAAAGAGCAACAAATATACAAACAAACTATGATGACTTTTCGGATGAAGACTGATTGCGAGGTTATAAAGGGCTTATGAGAGCCTATTACACTATAACCTTGATAAATGAATATCTTCAAGACTGAAATAAATATTCGTTTAGCGAGGTTATTCATTTATCAAACATTATTTGAAGCTTTTTTACTCATGTCGGGGACCAGAGAAAATTATTCATTTGGCCAAGTTATACATTTATCGAATATTCATTTATCGAGATTATACTGTATAGAATTTTCAAATCTTCTTAAGTTGGTTCCCCTTCTTAAAGCCAAAGAAAACCTTTAAAGGCTTAAAAAGAAAAAGAAAATGAAAAGATATTTTAAAAACACGAAAATACCCCTATAAAGAAATGAGAGATTTTACAATGGTCGAGGAGATGATCGATTTTGGGATATTATTTTGGAATGAATAGACATTAGTTCAATGTAAATAAGTTATTTTGAATTATCTAATTGACTTCATTGTGATGTAATATCTTAATGTATGTTATTTCTAGCTTAGTTGTAATTTACAATTAATAATTTTAGGCGGCTTCTATCGGCGGCACATTTTTTCTTTTGACACCACGCTCACTCCCTGCCCTCTTTAAATTACTTTTTGGAACCACCATTATATTTATTTTTCTTTCAAACACCACAAAAAAAATTTAAAAAAATACTTCTTATACCATAAATCATAAAAAAATGCAATTGAGTCCTTTGATTATTTAAATGAAACATTACAATCCACAATTATTAATCTATATCAATAACAATACACAAACTTAATTTTCATCCAATCATCATCAAAATTCATTCATTTATTCCAAAAAAATTCATCGTCATCTTCATCATCAACATTCATCTTCATCTTCATTTCCATCATTGTTAAAACACAAACGAGAAACTTGCACTCTAAGAAGGATAAAAACTGAAGCAATGCAAATGTAAAGAATGGCATAAATTGATAAAACACAGAAACAAAGAGAACACAGTGATTTAACGTGGTTTCCGGCGTTGTGCCGACTACTCAACGGACAGAAAAGTAGATAGTTTATTATGCACAAAGTTATAAGGATTTCCACACACTTGTGAAAGACACACATTGCATTGATTACAATATTGGTTTTTATAGACACAGTTCCCTAAACCCTAACCGCAATATGATCTTTGTCGAAACTGCCATAAATACCCCAGATGTGGAACCCAGATCCAGTTGTTATCCACCAGACGAAACTCAGCTTCAAACTGACTTTCCAGACTTGTAATCAACTGTCTAGATGTAGAACTCAGTTATACTCCACAAAACTCAGCAGACCAAATTGACTGCTAACTTCAGAAGAAACTCAGTTTGCACTTCACCAAAACTTATTTTCACAGAACTGAATATACTTACTGAATTGACCATCATTCTCAGTCTAAATTTCTCAGATTAGTTCCACCAATTTATTCATCAGTTTAGAGATCAAGTCACCAAAACTGACAAATCTCCACCTTGACTTGAACTCTTATTCACAGTCAACCAGTTTTCATAATCAGATGTACTCGTACCAGATGCATTCGTCAATGCCAGGATGTACTTGTACCTGAATTCTCCACAGAATCCACTCAAGCTGATCTGCCCTCAGCTGAGTATCCAGTTTTTAGTTTATAAGCTTTAAATATTCAGCAAGTCCAGACACAACTAAAACTTGCTTTGTTGAACTGGTTTAGCGAACATATCAGCAGGATTATCCTTGGTGCTGATCTTTTTTTACTACAACCCTCTACTCATTTCTCAAAAAATGATACATCACATATGTTTGGTTCTCTCATGATGAACCTGATACTTAGCTAGACGAATTTCACTCACACTGTCACAATAAATCTCAGCTTGATCTTGATTTATCCCCAAATCACTGACTAGTCCCTTCAACTAAATACCCTCCTTAGCTACTTCAGTAAGAGCCATATACTCAGCTTCAGTAGTTGATAAAGCCACTATTTCTTGGAGAGTTTCTTTCCAGATGACAACTGAATTTCCCAATATGAAAACATAACCAGTCATTGATTTTCTATTGTCCACATCACCTATATAATCAGCATCATAGTACCCTGTGATTAGTTCTTGAGTATCACCTCCATAAATGAGACCAACATCAGATGTACGTCTAAGGTACATGAACATTCTTTTCACGGCTTTCTAGTGTTCCTTTCCAGGTTGAGCCATAAACCTGCTGACAACACTGTTTGCCTGAGCCAAATCAGGCCTGGTGCACACCATGGCATACATCAGACTGACAACTGCACTAGCACAGGGAACTCTTGACATGTATTCCTTCTCCTCAGCTGATTGTAAAGAAAAAACTGACAAATGAACATTTGATGCCATAGGAGTATATATTGGCTTAGCAGCTGACATGCCAAACTTTGACAGAATCTTCTGTATATAACACAGCTGAGATAAAAACAGTTTATTCTGACTTCTATCTCTCCAGATCTTCATACCCAAAATTTTCTTGGCTGCACCCAAATCTTTCATTTCAAACTCAGCACTGAGAAGGTCTTTTAGATACTGAACATCAGACTTCTTTCTTGCTGCTATCCGCATGTCATCCACATATAACACAAGATAGATGTATGATCCATCTTTCAACTGACTATTGTAAACACATCAATCATAAGGACTTATGTTGTGACCCAGCTAGATCATATAACTGTCAAGCCTTTTATACCATTGTCTAGGAGCTTGCTTCAGCCCATACTAGGACTTCATCAATATGCACACAAAATCTTTCTTACCAGGAACTTCGAATCCTTCTGGCTGGGTCATGTATATCTCTTTATCTACCACACCATGTAGAAAAGTTGTCTTCACATCTAACTGCTCAAGTTCAAGGTATTGTTGTGCCACCATTTCTAGTAACACTCTGATTGAAGTATGTCTGACTACTGGTGAGAATATCTCATCTAAGTCCACCCCTGCTTTCTTACTGAACCCTCTTGCAACCAAACGTGCCTTATACTTCACTCCTTCTGCCTTAGTTATTCCTTCTTTCCTCTTGAAGATGCATTTGCAAGTAACAACTCTCCTATCAAATGGATATTTAACTAGATCCCAAGTTTGATTCTTCAGCAATTGATATTGTGGTGAATACCAGGTTTACGGTAACAGATGTATTTCGTAGATATATGGCTATATATGTGTGATTTCTCTGGAGAGAGTACGGTAGAGATCAAGAACAAAGCAGTTGGACAAGTGCTTAAAAGATGAAACACGAATGAGTCGACAAATTGACAGAGTAGCTCTGTGTATATTAGTTCTTGGATGCTTTCTATTACATTATGATCCCATATATATAGGTTGCGACTAAGTCTATTTACTGTTCATGACAAGACAATTAAAAGGATATAATTAGATATAATCATTCAAATAATACAAGAGGACCGGCCAGCTGTCTGGATAAGTATGCGGACAACGGACTCATATGTTGGTCGGACTCATAATTGCCTTGTCTTGAAATCAGCCTGAGCACATGGGTAGAAATCACACGGAGTGGAAGAGTTTGGCTAGCCTCCAGCGAACAATATTCGGCTTACGGGTGGCGAACAGGACCCGGCTTACGAACGGCGGGTTGGATCTGGCTTATAAGATGCGGACAAAGAGGATAGACACCCAAGACCTGTTATTGGGCCATCTAAATAGGCCTAATCTAGATGAACAGGGCCCCAATCCGGTTCTGGTATATCAGTAATGACTCTATTTCATCTCTCATGGCAGCAAGTCATTGAGATGCTTCAGAACATGTCACTGCTTCCCTGTAATTAGAAGGTTCAAAACCATCCACTTCTTCTGCAACTTGAAGTGCATATCCAACCATAACATCAAACCCATACCTCTTGAGAGGTACCCCAAAATTGGATCTTCTAGCTCTGCTGAAAGCTATACTCTGCTGACCCATGTTCTCAGTTTGACGGTCAACTGACATTTGCTCAGCCGACTGGCTTGGACTCAGTTGATTGTTGCATTTCAACTGACTCCACCTGAAGCTCCACATTACTGTTAGTTTTCTCAGTTTCATGACTGGTTTTAGTTTCAGTTATCCTCCCCACCGATGAACTGAGCATAAAATTTCATCAAAACTACATCTCTACTGAGAATAACTTTGTTTTCTGCTCATGACCAAATCTATAACCCTTTACTCCATCACCATACCCCACAAACACTCTTTTCTTTGCTCTTGGTTCCAACTTCCCTTCCCTCACATGATAGTAAATTGTGCTTCCAATTACCCTTAGAACTGAATAGTCAGCAAGCCTGCCTGACCACATCTCAACTGGTGTTTTGAGACTGATCCATGTGTGAGGACTCATGTTGATTAAGTAGTAAGATGTGCTTACAGCCTTTACCCAAAATCTTCTTGACAAACCAGCATGAGAGAGCATACATCCTGCTATCTCCAGAAGAGTTTGATTTAGCCTTTCAACTACCCCGTTCTGCTGAGGAGCATTCATGATTGTATGATGTCTGGCAATACCTTAATTTCTACACAACTCATCACAGTCAGTCCAGTAGAATTCCAGACCATTATCCATACGAAGCCTCTTGATCTTCTTCCCCAACTGATTTTCAACTAGAGCCTTCCATTGCATGAAGTTCTTGAATGACTCACTTTTGTGTTTCATTATCACCACCCAAGTCATTCTTGAATAGTCATCAATAAAGGACACAAAATATATGTGACCACCCAATGACTCCACCTTTGATGGCCCCCAACAATCAGAATGAATGTAGTCAAGAGATGACTTTGTGTTATATACCTCTTTTGGGAACTTACTCCTATGAAGCTTTCCAAACACACAAATCTCACAAAAGTCCAGATGCTTGACCTTACACTCCCCAATAAGATCCTTTTGAGAAAAAACCTGCATCCCCTTTTCACCCATGTGACCCAGTCTCATGTGCCACAGTTTTATAAGCTATGACTGATGAATATCAGCTGATGCCACAGCAGCACAACCAACAACAATTGACCCTTGTAGTATATATATAGAGTCCCTTTCTTGACTCCTTTGAGAACCAAAACTAAGTTTTTATAGACACTCAACACTCCACCTTCACCCTTGAAACTGAATCCCTTGCTGTCTAAAGAACTGAGAGATACCAAGTTCTTGGTCATCTGTGGAACATGTCTAACTTCACTCAGTTTACAGAATCTTCCATCCTCTGTCCTCAACTGAACTGAGCCAATCCCGACTACCTTGTAGACCTTGCTGTTTGCCATAGATATATGACCACCATCTATCTGCTGATAACTTGAGAACCACTCTCTGTGAGGGCAAATATGAAAGGATACCCCAGAGTCCAGAATCCACACATCAGTTTGATGTGTTGACTCTCCGGCCACTAGAACCATATCCTCATCTGAGTCATGCTTAGCTGCCACAGCAGCTGTGCCAGAACAGTTCGCCTGCTATTTCTTCATCTTTAGACAATTGGACTTCCAATGTAACTGCTCCTTAAAATAATTGTAAACATCTGTGGATTTAGGGCCTTTGGACCTTGTCTTCTTGGAATTCTTCTTCCTAGACTGACCATGCTCTTTTCCATCTCATCGACTACTAGTCCAAAGCTGACTAATTATCCGCCTTGTTGCCTTATGTCTCAGCTCATTGGTATGTAAAGCTGGCCTTACATCCTCTAAAGCCACTATATCCTTCCCAACTATGAAGGACTGCACAAAGTTCTCATAGGAAGCTGGTAGTGATACCAACAATATCATAGCAGCATCTTCATCCTCAATCTTCACATCAATATTCCAGAGATCAAGTAATATTGTGTTCAAATGATCAAGATGATCTCTCAGTTGAACCCCCTCATGCATCCTTAGGCTGAATAGCCTTTGCTTCAGCAGCAACTTGTTGGTCAATGACTTAGTCATATACAAGCTTTCAAGCTTTAACCATAACTTGGCAGCGGTGTCTTCCTCATCAACTTCTATGATAACATCATCAGACAAGCACAACATGATGGTTGAATGTGCTTTCTCCTCCAGACTGGCATAATCTGCTGAACTGGCATTCTCTTTATCAGATAAAGGAATCCACAATCCTTGTTGCTTTAACAAAGCCCGCATCTTGATTTGCCACAAACTAAAATTGTTCCTCCCTTAAATTTATAAATCTTTATGTTCATTGCGGACATCCTCCTTACTATAGAACAGATCTTTGATCACAAAATCCTAGCACCAGTCACTGGTCTTGGTGAAGATCAACTCCGTTCAACCTGCAAACTCCTCTGGATCCACAAAACTGACGCTCTGATACCAATTTGTTAAAACACAGACGAGAAAATTGCACTCTAAGAAGGATAAAAACAGAAGAAATGAAAATGTAAAGAATGGAAGAAATTGATAAAACACAGAAACAAAGAGAACACAGTGATTTAACGTGGTTTCCAGCGTTGTGCCGACTACTCCACGGACAGAAAAGGAGATATTTTACTATGCACAAAGTTACAAGGATTTCCACACACTTGTGAAAGACACACATTGAATTGATTACAATATTGGTATTTATAGACACAATTCCCTAAACCCTAACCGCCATAAATCTTTGTCGGAATTGCCATAAATACCCCAGATGTGGACCCCAGCTCCAGCTGTTATCTACAGACGAAACTCAGCTTCAAACTGGATTTCCAGACTTGTAATCAACTGCACAGATGTAGAACTCAGTTATACTCAGCAAAACTCAGCAGACTAAACTGACTGCTGACTTCAGAAGAAACTCAGTTTGCACTTCACCAAAACTGACTTTCACAGAAATGAATATACTTACTGAACTGACCATCATTCTTAGTCTCAGTTTCTCAGATTAGTTCCACCAGTTTATTCACCAGTTTAGAGATCAAGTCACCAAAACTGACAATCATCAACATTCATCTTCATCTTCATCTTCGTCATCAACATTCATCTTCATCTTCTTCAACCTTCTTCATTATCAACATGCATCTTCATCTTCTTCAACCTTCTTCTACAACTTTTTTCATCTTATCCAAATTATCACCTAAATATCATTTTCAAGCTATATGGAAACAAAATTGATAATCTTGCGCATGTAATAAGATAACATTGAAACACCATGCGCAATGTCTTCAAACACCATGAATTATGGAAAATGAAGTTTTTTAGAGTTTTCCGATCGGCTTTTGGTTTTTCCAAACGGCATCCCAGCAAACGTCAGTACGTCTGACGTTTGTCCATAAGATCAATGTCAGCATTGGTGATGTTTTGGACTCCATGACTGATTATGCTTTTTTTTTAAAATGCCAGCAACTCTAACGTTGGTCTTTAAAAGAAACGTCAAGTAGGGTGACATTATGGACTCAAGAACTGATTATGCTTCTGTTTGTAAGCGGCAGCAACTCTAACATTTGTTTTGCAACAAAAACATCATCTATGGCGAAGTTTGTGTCAGCAGAACTAATTATGCTTCTATTTTCAAAACGTCGGCATTCCTAACGTTGGTCTGACTATAGGAACGTCACATTGCATGACGTTTTGGACTTAGTACTGAAGATACTTGTGTTAGTGTATTTTCATTATCCAAACATAGTTCAAACAATGATCCTAACATGATACATACAATGATAACAACAAATATCCAAACATGATAAATAGTTAAATATAACGGCCATGCAAACAATGATAACGACAAATATCCAAACATTGATAAATACAAATGTTCAAAATGATCCAAACAAAAATGATTCACAAGTAATCCAACCGTTGTTCAAATATGATAAATAGAATGATTCAAAATGATCCAAACAAAAAAGAGTTTTAACGTCACTGTCCTTAAAGAAATGATTTTCAACATCTAATGACCCCCACATTCAACATGATACGATCTTCTATAGGCTGATCGACAAGTTCAAAGCTACATGTATCTTCAACTTTGAGCTCACTGTCCCTCAAGAAATCATTTAACATTGTTAAGTGAGCTTGTTGATAGGGTGCGACACAAGCTACAGGTCCAGCCGGCCATGAATCCCATGTGGCACTTCGCAGCTCCATGGTCTGGTCTCGCAGCATCTCATTTGATCTAGAAAATGGTATTGAAATATTCTACCAATCACTAACATAATTAAATAATGTTAGAAAGTGCAATGAGGGAAAAACTTAAAACAACTAAACAACTAAAGAGATATTAACATATATTACCACATAACCATGTGAAAAGGCCGAGTTCACTAACGTCGTCTCAAAACGGGGATTTCGATTTTGGTTACCATTGTTCTCTCCTCCTACATCATCATCTTCACTCTTGGAATTAGAAAAATACTTCTCACATCTAGTGCCATCAAACACTATAGTATCGAAATTGAAATTGCCTTTGTGTTCAAACACAATGAACTCACCCTCTTTCATTTCATGAGCCGCCACATATTCCTCCCAACCGCCTTCAAAAAACTAAGAAGTCCATCGTAAGTCACTCTAACGCTCGCTTCCCATGTCCCTATGCGGCAATTGAGAACATCCATATTTAAGTTCCGCAACGTGTCGTTCAAACTATAAACGAATGATGTTCTATGAAGAAAGAAACATATCATGTTAGTTCATCTTAATATGAGCGATAAAAATGTAAGTTAATTAATAATGACGAACGAAACTTGTTGCGAAACTGCCCATAAGAACTTTGAAGAAACGCTCCATTTTTCTTCACTGTAGATTAAAAAGGAATGAGGAATCAGAAATTGAATTAGAATCAGTCTGCATGCCATTTCAAAATAAGAAAACATAGATACTCAAGCCAAACATAACCAATCACACAAGATAGGACTAGTACCTTATGTTAAAAATCATACCTCAAGTTCTTGTACAATCAACAAGTGTTGTTTTTATACATGAAGTTCTTCTACTATGAGTTCTTTTAATTGTTGAATGTGAGGGGGACATCAGGCCTTTTTTACATAGATAATGGCTAGCCAGAAACAGTCCATAAAGAAATGGATATCCTTGGCAAATAATGGAAGATATTAACAAATGGATATACTTGGCCATTTCTTAATGGAACTGATTCAAGTAAGTCAGGCTACCAAAAAAAAGCAAAAAGATCCCAAGACTTAATAAACGGGTGACAATCTGTTAAAGCAAAGAGATCTCATGGCCTTATATTATTGAGTCCAAACAACCCTCATAATAAGTAGCACTTCTCATAACATTTTCAAAAGATGGGCAAAACACACCCAAGTATACTTTTCACTAAAACTAATTACATGGCTAAAATTCATAGTTGGAAAATTGTTTACAATGTGAAGAAATACACTAATTCATAGGTGGACAGTTGTTTACAAAGTCAAGAAACACACAAATTCAAAGTTGTTATGTGCACATTAATTATGCCATTATAATGAAATTCAACATATAACGTCAGTGAAGTTGACGTTACCATAAACATAGTAACGTCAGATTCATTGACGTTCCTAATAAGACATAAATGTCACCTAAAATGATGCTGCTTAGATTGTCAGCCACTTCGATGTTCTGAAGTCAAGAGTAACGTCACACACACGGATGAAGAACTAGGTTACCCTAGTGGGCTTTTATGACCTAAACGCCAGCCCTGTTGACGTTGTATCTACATCAAAACATCACAGTGGGCGACGTTTCAAGCACCCGGTCATCTTCCCCATTCTTCCGATCGGAAAAACGGCCGGTTGATCGAAAAATACCCAAAAATAAATTTCTAAAAAATTACCCAACCATTAAAACCTTATTACCAAACTACCAAAAATCGATTTCTACCAAATTACCCAAAAGTCGAAACCCAACCACTAAAACCTTTCATTTCTAACAAATTACCACCGAAATGCAAACAAAACAAGATACTTACGTGATTTGGCTCAAAGTGATGTTGTTCTTAGCTTGATTTTTGTAACCAATGCTTCACTTCCGGTTTTCGGGTGAAATTCTTATCTTCTCCAGCGTCTTCTCCGACGAAATCTCCGGAAAAATTCTTAGGGTTGTGTTTTGGTTGGTTTCAAATGAAAAAAAGAGAAGTATGAATGGGTAAGGGAAGTTAAAAGGATTAAAGTGTGTTAAAATATTTAAAAAAAAGTGTTACTCACTATGATTTTTTTAACTGTCGCATTTGGAGAAAAAATAATTGACCATGTTTATCCAAAAAATGACTAACCTTAAGCTAAAAAGTGATCAGGTTCATCCAAAAAATAACAGTTATTTTTTCTGCAAATGAGACAGTTAAAAAACGGTGTGAGTAGTCTATAATTTTTAAAACATGAGGGACTAAAGTGTACACTTTTTAAAAGTTATTAAATGGATGAGGTGTCTTGAGTAATTAGGTGGTGTAGTAAAGTAAATGAAAAATAATAAAATAAAAGATGCCAATAGTATAACTGTGGTGTCGATAAAAGTCGCCAAATTTTATTTGTGAATAACGAACATGAAAAATCAGCACAAGTCAATGAAAACCGGATGAAACAAATGTTTTAATGACTTTCTCTCTTTGAGAATTCTTCCTTCTCTCTCTGAGAATTTCCTGCTCCCCTTGAGTTCCTTCCAGCCTTTTTGGTTATGGAGAAGGAAGAAATCCATGCCCTAGACCAAAAATTATCTCTACAAGATGTCCATGCTACAACCACTAATATTAACAAGTCTGATCTACGGCAAGGACTACAAAAGATCACTCTTAGCTTACTTGGGAAGTTCATATCTTTGAAAGATATGCAAGAAAAAAATTACAGAGTAGCTACCGAAAAGTCTTGGGCCACTACTAAGTTCAAATGCATCAAGCTCAGAAGGAACTTTTATGAGATCGTGTTTGAAATTAAAGAGGATTTGGAAAAGGTGTTACATGAAGGTCCATTGTGCTTTGACAACACTCACTTAGTTCTAAAACGGTGGAAGGAAGATCTGCACTTTGAGAGCGAGGTCTTTGATGAATCACTCTTCTGGATTCAAGTCTGGGTGATGTGATCCGGTTCATGCTCGGAGGATACCATCATTCGTGCTATTTATGAATATTATTTAATTAATTAGGATTTGGTTTTATTTTATATTGGATTTTCAGCATTTTATTTATTTATTCTTTTATTAGCCAATAGGAACATTTCGTTTCTGGCCAATAGGAGGTAGAGGCATTTTATTAGTAGGAATTTCTCCCACATTGCTTTTTCCTTGTTAGTTCTTTTATTTGTAAGCCTATATAAAGCTAACACCAGCTTTTGATTATTTAGACTATTATGATGATGTAAAATTTGGCTTCTTAGCTTTTATTGGAGTCTTCTTGACTTTGATTTATCACATGCGTGTGAGAGTTCTCTTCGTAGTAGAGGATTCAACCCTTTAAGAATTTACCAGCATCGTGAGTATTTGTTGGGCGTTCTTACCTACGATCTTGATTGGATTATCGAGGTCTATGGCTTTAGCTCATTATTGTTCCCCCTAGTTACTTCCTGGGCAAAACATCGGATTTGATTCCAACCGGAATCACATCACTGGGGTCTCCCGATTGACTTCTATACTGTCGATGTTGGTGAGAAAATTGCAAAATATCTAGCTGATTGTTCCTTCATTCTGATTAGGGAAGACTCTAGCACCAGCCAACTTCACTTCAGGTTTAGAGCATCCGTGAATATTGGTAGGCCTCTGCCTCAACTCCTAAATCTCCTCCTTGATGGCTCACCTCCAGTGATGACCATATTCCAATATGAGCGTCTTCCTTCCTTATGTTATTTTTGTTGTCATGTCGGTCACACAGCAAAAGCCTACCCCCAAGTGTCTGCAGAGTTTAAAGTAGAAGATGAGATTGATTTCAAATATGGAGTTTGGTTGAATGCAAATAAAAAAAACAAAGTTAATCTCAGAAACCAGACCTCAAGATATGGATCTGCAGCCTGTTGAAGCCATCAATCCAACTAGCATCTCTTTTCCAAACACTTCCTATAAACCCCAGAAACCATCAAAACCCTCCCTAACTCCATTCCATGGAACCCAGAAACTTACACAAAACGACAAAATTCAAAACCGAGAAGTCCAACCAGCCATTCAACCTAGTAAGTCAAATTCTGACAACATTACAAGTCTTAACACCTTTCTGTCAAAAGATACCCTCTTTACCCGACAACCTAGTATGCACACTAACCAAAATTCATAGGATACCAAAGCAAACAAAACCCCTTTTTTCTGACACCCTTGCATCTGTCTCTATTGATTGGCCTTTTCTAAGTGTCCAATCTTACCGGAAGTGTATCGGGTCAACTGTAGCCTAGCATTGGTGAGTTATGGTCGTATCACACATGAATCTAGTCGAGTACCAAAGTCGGTATCGTTCTTAGATTAGGTCAACACAACTACTGAATGTGGTGATTTTTCAGATACCGGTTTTACAAACTAAATATACACAAAAGAAATATTTAAAACTATATAAAAGAGATAGCCGAGCTATGATCCAATCTACTACTCACAAACCCTACATAAGTCCCGAGGTATTCTTGATTCACCTAAACGTTCTCGATGTCAAGTAGGATGTCATTTCCTGGCTTTGAGAATAGACATTATTTCAATAATCTACCCTCCTATGTCAGGTTCAACAGTCCGCTGACCAGATTTAACTGACCTCACACGGTCTACGATCAATGAAACGCTCGACAAGTCGATACAAACCTCACACACGAAACCGAATCTGAACAACTCAGTCGGTTTTACAGGGTGATCCTAGAACCCTGGTTCCCGTATCCTCTCGCAAAATACATATGTAAAGACGATACGTGTGATACGATTATCAAATGGCCAATTTAACAAGCGTGATAAGAATAAGCTCTAGAAATACCGTAACATCGAGAATCAACAATCAAACTTCAAGAATACCATATGAACAAGCTACGGCTCGATTTCATAGACTATCACATAACTCGACTATCGAGAAATTAGCTACTCATTCTAACAACAAAATAAAAGAAATCAACATAGCATAAATCAAGATTGAAAGCAAGAACAAGAAAGGAAATTGAAATACCGAATATATATAGCCGTAGAAAATCGAATCTCCGAAGGAAATTTTGTAAATAACACGTCAAGCTATCACCGAGATCCTCCGTATTACAACAATCTACAACTAAACTAAGCTAATCTACCTACAAACTAATCTAAACTAAGGAAGATGAAGAAAAACGCAGAAAAAAGCTGTGAAAACCAATTTATATCTATATATATGAAAATGGGGGGTTTTTTATAGTGTTTTGGCAGATATGGATGCTAGGCATGCGGCTCGGATTTTCTAGGAGTATGCCTAGCATGCTGAAAACACGAACTGAAAATTTCTGGACCAATTTAACTGACAGGCGTGCGCCTAGCATTTATCAAGCGCGCGCCTAGCTGACACACCCTCAGTAAATCGACCATAACTTTGTGTATAGACCTCCGATTTGAGTGATTCAAGATGCGTTGGAAAGATCATTCAATTATATACAACTTTCATGAATATGTCCAGCCCATAAAATGCCTCTAAGGTGGATCAATATTCAGATAAATGGAAGGTACGGTTGTAGTACCAATGCGTTTTGATCCGTTTGAACGTTTAAGCTTCGGGCACACGTTCCAATCCTCGTATCTCGCCTTCCGGTCATCTTGAACACCTAATACCTGTACAAAATCACAAAAAATACCACACGTAATCCCTACGGGACACTAGGGTGGCCGAGAATGTATTAAAACACCGAAAAATAATGAGATTTCCGGACTTTTTGTTCTAGGTCTCGAATTGATAAACAAGGTGTAAAATACATCAAAATACAAACAAATGTCTCCGGAAACATATAAAACGAGGTATAAACGGGTCATAATCACATAGTAAATGATAGCCAAGTTGACTCTCATCATCTGTCTGTTAGGTGTAGTGCCCGAAAGACAATTATGTAATTGTTTTAGGACAGAATTAATAATTCATCTTATTATATGCATGTGTGCTTATAATTAAGACACTACTGAAAACCCTAAGTACCTCGTTTATGTAATCACATAACTCAGTGTATGGCTATACACAAGAGGATTGAGTTAGTGAGATGTACTTAAAATTAACTTAGTCCGTAGCGTTGATTAATCTGAGTACGGGTCTCATGATTAATATGCTAATAATGCGCCCAGAACATTTTACGGTGTGACAGTCTTATCCGGACTATCGGTAATAGGGTACCTAGTGGGGCATTTATATATGATGATAATCATATAGGGCTGGACCGATTTGATTTGAGTTCTCGATATAATTCCGTAATCGAGAAGTCTCATCGAATCACAAGATGATTATATATGGATTAATCTCAATCCTGAGGTGGTCACAGACAACTGCTTAGACTAGGGTAGAGTTTGATGTGTTAGTAAGGATCACTTCGCAGTATGTGGTCCAACACTTCTCGTTGGCTCTATTCTAGAATGAGTGAGTAGTCTGTGTTATCTGAATATGGAATCCATTCCTTCCTCGGGAAGTAGACAGACGATTCCTTTATTTGTTAACCCTAGAAACTGATCGATCGGCCAAGTTCATATTATATTGGATATGAACTAATTGATCACTAGGGGGTTAATGGTAAATAAGGATAATATGTTTCGAGAAGGGTTTACGGAAATATCCCGAATCGAAATGAACAGTCTATGGAGGATTTATCCGTATGTAATGATTATATCAGTGGACGCTTTCGACTCATAAATTGAGTGTAAGTTATCTATATTTGATAAAGTTCAGTTTCGGGTTTATGGTGGTGTAATCCCGGAATTAATGGGTTGGATATAATTATTCTGTCTGATGAATAATTTTATTAAATTTATTGTAGCTACTGAATATAGGTCCATGGTCCCCGACGTGGCTCCCAAAATAGCATAATTAGTTTTCTCGTCGTTTCACCTCAATTATAATTAAATAGTGGATTGGGCTATTTAATTTGATATGTGGATTAATTGTTTAGTTGAACTAGATAATTAAATACATGAAAATACATTTTTCGTGGACTCGGCCCAAGGTGTGGAAAAATGCGCATGGACATTATTTAATTTAGGTTGGGGCGCATGTTTCATTAATTATTTGTCAAGGAATTAGTTTTCTTGGATAATTATTTATGTGTGATTTATCTTTTATTTGTTATTTGATAATTCATGGAATATTAGATAATAATATGATTTATCCTAATTTGTTTGGGATAATTATTTTATTTATCTTTTATTTGGAATAAGGGTTAATCTAATAATTATCTCTTAATTATTTAATCCTTGGGGCTTAAGTTTTACTCTCCTATATAAAGAGAGTTCTCCCAAGCCTTTTGACATCACATACAACACGCCATTCTTAGTGTATTATAGCTTGGAATTTTCGGCTATAATACTTGGGTTCGAGTTTAGAAAACTTCGGGTTTTCTAGGTAGCATAACAAGGAGGTCCGGCGGAGGGAAACACCATCCACTTGGTGTTGCTGGGAGACACACGTTGGAAGGCTATGGCTGCTCATACACGTGTTCTAGGAGACTTTTGATCTTGGAGTTAAGCACCATAAAAAGGTTGGCTCCTAAACCCCATTGTAGGTTTAGATTTTTAATTTATGTTCTTTGTTTTGTTTAGATCTAGATCTGATGCATTCCGCTGCGTAATCGGGTCAATCTTTGATTGATCCGGCGATATTACATCTAACACTATCAACCCTGAACCACCTACTATGCATCACTAATAGCCAATGTCCTAGTTAGCCCTGTGCCCCACACCAAGCATCGGTCCTCCCCTTCTGCAAAATGAAGAAAAAAATCCATGGTAGTCTCTAAACAAGAAAATTTCAAAAATTCTAGAAACCCACTAAACCAAAAATAAACCCTTCTACTGGATCTGAACCCCCTCCCCACTCTGAACTGGAAACTTTTTCCCAACATGATCACTTAAATGCTCTTCCTCCCTCTCCTCACATCTTATCCACTACTATCCTACCCCATAATAATCCTACACCTGAAACACAAACCATACTGGAAACCCTTTCATCTACTGAAAACAATAGCCAAATTCATTACAAAGGTACTTATAGGAAGCTGCCACAAAAGGCTGAAAGAACTCTGAATTATATTTCAAATCTTGACCCATGTCTGGGAAAGAGGAAAAAAGAAGGACAAGAAAATGCTTCTCCTAAGAAGCAAATAATGAAGCATCAATCTGGAAAGGTGGAGTCTGTTGCACAGCTCCACCAAGAGCAATGAATCTTATATGCTGGAACTGCAGGGGATTGGGCAACCCTAAGGTAGTTTTAGTCGTAAAAGCATGGTACAAGAATTCTCTCCCTCTCTTATCTTTCTTTCTGAAACCAAACTCTTCTCTTCTGCAATGAACAAAGTTAAATACAAGCTTGGGTTTGCCTCTGGTTTTCATGTCTCTAGTGAGGAAACTAGAGGTGGACTCTCTTTTCTCTTGAATGATGATGTTTCCGTAAATATTTTGGGCGGCTCTCTTGGTTACATAGACTCTTTAATCACTGTCAAGGGCAAGACTTTCAGGTTTACTGGCTTTTATGGGAACCCCACCATGCTCTTAGGCACAACTCTTGGACCTTTCTCAGAACAATGTATTCTATTAGCAACCAGCCTTGGTTCTGTGCTGGTGATTTCAATGAAATTCTGCATACTAATGAAAAGACAGGTGATGTCCCTAAGCCTCGATATTTAATGGAGAAATTTAAGAGGGCCCTATCTGATTGCGAGTTATCTAATTTGGGCTTTTCTGGTGCAAAGTATACCTAGGATAATGGCTGACCTATTGGTAATGTCAAGGCAAGACTGGATAGGGCAGTGGAAAATAAGTATTGTATTTCTCTCTTTCCAAAATTATGTGTAACTCATCTTACGACATCCAGAAGCGATCATGTACCAATTCTAATCATTGATAAGGCATTTGAAAGGAAAAATGCAAAACAAGAGGGAGCATACCTAGACTTGACCCTTTTTGGCTTAATGACCCTGAATGTTTGGAGATCTCAGAAAAGGCCTGGTGTAGTACTACTCATGATACTGACATTGATTGTGCTCAATGTATAAGGGCTGTCAGGGATACTCTTCGCAATTTGAGCTCCAATAAGTATGGTAAACTAAAGAAAAAGATCAGCCTTTTGCAAGACAAACTCTATCTTTTGCAGCAGCAGGATTCTACTAATGTTAATGAAGAAAAGTCTCTTATGAAGGTAATTGATATGCTCTTAAATATGCAAGAGGATTATTGGAAACAAAGAGGAAGGTGTGACTGGCTCAAGTCTGGGGTTAGGAATACCTCTTATTTTCATGTGAAAAGAAGGCAGACAAAAAATAGAATTGATTCTCTTACAATTGAAGATGAATATATCCTTACCAAACCTGAAGATCTGAGGAACTATGCAAAAAACTTTTACACTAATCTTTTTGCTTCTTGTGCAGGAAATGTAAACTTAAGTATCATTAACAGGCTGCCTTTTAATCAGATTACTGGGAATCATTTTTCCAATCTTATGGAGCCTTTCACTGAGGATGAAGTTTTCAAGGCACTTAAACAATTGCATAGAAGAAAGAGTCCGGGGCCTGATGGAATGCAGGCAATTTTTTTTTGTAGAAACACTGGAATCTTTACAAGGATAATATCCTGGACTTTGTACTCAAGGTGTTAAATGAAGGAGCTGATTTTTTTGGGATTAATGATACCTACATCACTCTAGTTCCAAAAATTTCTCAAGCTTGCACTCTCAAGGAATTTAGGCCTATAAGTCTCAGTAATACCATTTACAAGATCATATCCAAGACTCTAGCCAATAGACTTAAGAAGACTCTTGATTGTGTAATTGATTCCTCTCAAAGTGCCTTTCAGAAGGGAAGGCTTATTATAGACAATGCCATTGCAGCTTTTGAGGCTTTCCATACCCTTAATAGGGGAGGAAGGAACAACAGTCAACAGATGGCCTTGAAGCTTGACATGGTCAAGTCATATGATAGGATTGAATGGGGGTATCTTGAGCATATTTTGAGAAGAATGAACTACCCTCTTAAATTTATTGAGCTAATTATGAGGTGTGTCACCACAGCCTCCTTCTGTGTCCTAGTTGGGAAACCCTCCAGCCAATTTAGGCCCACCAGAGGTATTAGACAAGGGGATCCTTTGTCTCTCTTTCATTTCATCTTATGTACTGAGGGACTTACTGTCCTTATCAACCAGTTAGTTTTAGATGGTGATCTTACCCCCTTTAGATTTGGAAAGGATGGCCCTTGTTTGACTCATCTCCATTTTGTAGATGACAGTATTTTATTTGCAAAGGTTGATCTTTGTAATGCTATTGAGATTAAAAGAATTTTGGAGTGCTATGAGACACTTTCTGGGCAACAGGTAAATCTCTAAAAATCTAATATTTACTTCAACAAGTTTCTGGGTCTACTCTGATGGATGTATAACTCTTTGTTTGGGTATTCCTATTGGCCAGTCTAAGGGGAAGTATCTTGGGCTTTCTTTTTTATTGGCAAATCTAGATATAAGATTTTCAAATACCTTAAGGACAAAATTTGGAAGAGGCTCAATGGTTGGAGATCAATGCATCTTACTCAAGCTTTCAAAGAAGTCATAATTAAGGCTGTCATACAGGCTATTCCTACCTATGTGATGGAATGCTTTTACCTTCCTAAGAAACTGCTCAATGAGATCCTGACTATAGTTAGAAGATTCTGGTGGGATAAGGATGGTGACAAGAATCTGTTGCTTGGATAGCTTTGGAGAAGATATGCAGGCCTAAATATCAGGGAGCATGTGGTTTAAAGATCTAAACTTGTTCAATAAAGCTATGTTAGCAAAGCAATGCTGGAGAATAATGAGCAACCCACATTCCCTTGTCAAACTCTATTCTGAAATTCAAATATCATAAGAAGCTAACCTTTCTTGAAGCCAAAAGTTGGTCTAGGCCCTCATTCATCTGGAGGAGTATTCTTGCTGGAATTGACCTTTTCAAGAAAGGGATAAGATGGTCTGTGGGAAAGGGTGATAAGATCAATATCTGGTAACAGCCTTGGGTTCCTCTGGAACCAAGCATCTCTATATCCAAGATAACTTCTAATCCAGAAGTTCATACTGTTAATCAACTTATGACCAATGGTCAATGGAACAAAGACCTACTAGTTAATCTATTCCTTCCACATGAGGTTGATGCTATCCTTTCCATCCCTATCTACCAATCACAACACCAAGATCGTCTAATTTGGAATTTTGAAAAGAAGGGTGTTTACAGTGTCAAATCTGGATACAAACTTGCTTTGGCTTTACAGGAAAAGGAAAAATGCAAATAGGAGTCTTCCACTAATAAAGCAAACAAAAGCGCATGGAATTACCTGTGGAGAATTAATGTCCCGCCCAAGATTAAAGCCTTTCTAAGGAAGATTGCAACGAATTCACTTCTTGTTGCCTACAATTTGAATAAGAGATGCTTATCTGATGGCCTCTGTCCTCTCTGCCTGGGAGTTGCAAAACTTGACAACATTGTTTTTTCTACTGCTCTTGGATCAGGGATTATTAGGAAAATGACTCTACCTTTGGGCACCTAGCACGATTGCAACACCGATCCTTCATTGACTTCTGCTACTATCTTGCTAATACTCACATTCAGAATATTGAACTTTTCTTCACCCAAATTAGGTTTAATTGGCTTGAACGGAATAACGCCATCTTTCGACCGGGATCGCGGTGTCGTCTAGAATCTCCCTTCTTGTTGAATCTCTAAATTCGGAATTCCAAAGAGCGGATGCCATAGATGGGTCTACTTTTTGCACCGAGCCTCTTCCCTTGCATTGGACTAAACCTCCTGCCATTGGTTCTATTGAAAGAGAAATTCGAAGAGCCAGCTGTTTTTCAGTTCTTGTACTTTTAATTTCACTAGCAAAATGCACGTGCGTTGCACGTGTAATGCATTGTTAAATACGTGTTTAATTAATAAAATAATAGTATAGTGTACCATGATAATCTTACAACATAATTTAATCTAGCAGGATTATAAAAAAAATGGATACTGAAAAAATCTCTAGACCGGACAAATCTCTGGACATGTATGAGGGTTGGATTCAAAGGCAATGAGATACCTCCCACCAATTGTTCTTTGTAAATGGTCATAAAACTTTCATAGGGTTCATTGGCCCTCTCATCAGATGACGGGAGGCGAGTTATGAATATTTTCAGGTCGATATCATAAGTCCAGCAAATCTCCTCCATGGCAGTGTCAATGGTAAGAGAGGATCGAATATCCTCCACACCACGAAGTACTACCATAACCTTAAATGATTTTGTACCTTTCTTTTGTGTGGATTGAGGACTTTTAAATGGACCCAAAAATTCTGGAATTGAGGTACCTTAATCTCCAATAGAAGCCATTGAGATTTCGGGGAGGATTTCGGCTTCAAAAGAAGAAGTGAACGACCTTGTTGATAATGCGCATACTCTGAAAAATAAAGGACTTTGATTATAATGAAAAAATGAAAGAAAGATTCAGATCGAAGGAGTTTTATTTTATAATGGTGATGTCAGAGAGACGTCTTGATTACATGATTTAATGATTAGTACTTATGCCAAGGTGTAGGTGAATTGGGATCTCAAAATTTTATAATGGAGATTTAAATTTCAAAAGACAGCCGGAAAACGCATTCATGTCACAGAACTTTGGGTTCCCGCCTCTTAAGAAGTGCCACATCATCTCCAATCAGGCCTAACCTATGACCCCCGTTCTAGCTCAGGTCAGTGGGGCTTTTGACGTGGGTATGGCTCGACGTCATACACGTACCACCTAATGGGCTATATCAGATCCTCTTACCATATGAGCCACATAAGTTTAGCCCAATTTATGTCCTCGTACTTTACATAACTTTGATGAATATGTCTCAAGTAATAATATTTATAAACCGGTTAACCTCAAGTATAAGGATCGTAGTACAGAGGTTAATGCCGGGTCGATCCTACGGGGAACTGACGAATGTGAATCCTAGTTTTTGCTTTAAACTAACTATGTCACGAATCTAACCTAAACAAATATGCAGAAAAAGTAACTAGACAGAGGATTGCTCCAATGCTAGGCAAGATTGAAAGCGATAAAAACTAAACTAAAGTGCAGAAAAATAAATTAACTAATCTAAACTAAGCTATGAGGATTGTAAATCAAGTTTATAAAAGACAAACGAGGATTGATCCACCTATCAACATGCATTGATCTATTATCTCGATTTTACGTGGTATTTACTTAGGTTGTGATTCACCTTACCTAAACATGAATTCCTAATTCCTTAGGCAATCCATCTATTAACCTAGTATCTTCCAATACTAATTTAACACGTTAAAAAGATCAAAGGTGTCAACTTTCACGTTAACGATCTAGTTTTTAGACTTACTAACTTCCGTTAATATAAATCTAATGAACTATTCTTATCTATGGTGATCTATGCTATTCAAGATTTCCATCAAACAATAACATATCAAGCATACAACATATCTCCCAATATAATTGCATTAAAACAAGAATATGCATAGATAAGAAACAACCGTAGTAAATACTCACAGTAAAAGTCGAAATAAATAGATCAATTCAATGCTGATGGCTTCACAATTCTCGTTTGAAGGAGGTTCTAGCCTCGAGCATCCTCAACAACCTAAAAGCGAGAAAAATAACATACTACTAGCCTACTTTGATCGAATTTAAAGTTGCATAAAGCTGGAAATAAAAAGTGTAAAATCATGACCAAAGCGCCCTAGAAATTTAGGGTTCGAATTGTATGTTTAGGGTTTGGGAAATCGCGCCTATTTATAGATTTTTAGGTCGGTTTATTTGAGTCGGTGCCGTGGACGCCCGTCCACTATCTTGGACCTTTCGTCCAGCCTCTATGAACGGAGAATGAATGCTCGTTCGTAACGCTGCGTCGAACTCTCTGAATGTAAAATACGATTCTGGACGCCAGTTCACTTTTATGGACGCCCGTCCACTACCTTGCTCCAGTATTTTGCTCATAACTTCACTTCTAGGGCTCCAAATGAGGTGATTCAACATGCGTTGGAAAGCTATTTCAATCCTCTACAACTTCCATCAAGACAACTTTCCCTGAAAGTGCCTACAAGTGTGGACAAAATCCCCATGAAGTGCCTGGTTCCGGTTTCTTCAATGATTCTTCACCTAAACATCTTTCAACTCTTCCATCTTTATCCTTCTTTTCTCATCTCTATCTCGATTTAGCTTGAATTATATCAACATTTGATCATCAATTTAGCCTCCAACATGTATCTACATCACATTAAGACATCGCAAAACGTAACACAATCCAAATACTCATAAAACCATAATCAAAACACGTACACAACCTCATTTTGCGAATAAACTAATTAAAATCTCACTTGCTTAATAAATCATTTAAAACCACATTTCCTATGCAAATCATATGAATTATGGGGGAGAACATCATAAAATACAACGTTATAAAACGTATAAATTCACCCTTAACAATGTCTCAGTCTGATATGAAGTGTCTCAGCACGGGGAAGATTATCATCAATGACTTCATGTTTCTGAGATGACCGGTCAGGTAATTTTGCATACTATAATGCCTCCATGATTCTCACTCCATTATGGCACGAACTATGAACCATCCTACGGTTTCAGTCATGTCTCCAATCCTGTGCCCAAAGACACCTTCTTCAGAAAGAGGATGCTATAAAAAGGATTCACTCCTCACGAATTCAAAGCTCTATTAATAGCTTGATCCCAAATCCTCTAGCTACGTAGGCAATCAAGCACATTGACTCAGCTACAAAGTCCACCAGTCAAGTAATTGGATTATCCTCACGAAGCCTAATTACTCACATAACGATCTAATTTCATCATTGACGATTTCAGATATCGTCAAATACTATTGTGGATTTCAAGATAAACACAAAAGCGTACGAAGTTGAATATATATAAAATTGTGGAAATATTACCTTATTATTTCATGTAACACTTTACTTGTATACATTATTTGTAACTTGACATATTAATTGTATTGTATAAACAATTAATATGTCATAAAGTAACTCTATTTTGTCCTATTATGTAATAGCCGCCCATAGGAGTATCTAGCCGCCCATAGTACTTAATACTCTACTAGGACCTCTCACCTTCATGCTTGTATCTATTAATACTCATTCTTTTATCTTGAATAAACAAGTTGAGTTTACTCAAGTACTATTGCTTTCTCAAACTCTCTTCATGGTATCAGAGACATAATCTCCTTTAAATCCGCTGCAAAATCTCCTATCGTATCAAGAATGTCTTTAATATCCGAAGCCTCTTCACTCTCAGTAGAGCCCCAGCAGCCTCAACAGGCTGGGATCACTGAAAACTCTTCTTTTACAAATCACAGACTTGATGGCAACAACTACCTGTTAAAGGTCAAGATCTATAAAAATGTACGTCTCCGGCCAGAGCAAGATAGGATACTTGTCTGGTTCCAAACCTGCCCCTGCTGAAACTGACCACAAGTTTGAAGCATGGGATATAGAAAATAACCAAGTCATGACCATCTTCACGAGGTCAATGACAAAAGAGATCAGTGAGAACTTCATGATGTATGACACTGCTAAGGACATCTAGGATAATGCCAGAGACCTTTACTCCAAAAAGGACAATACATCTGAGGTCTATGATCTTGAAGCCCAAATCCAAAATTGCAGACAATGTAATCTGTCTGTAACTCAGCACTTCAAACAACTATCTAAGGCATGGCAACACTTAGATATGTTAGAAACTCACCCATGGAAGGATGTAGAGGATGCTACCGTATACAAGGATATCATTGAGAAGAAGAGGGTATTCAAGTTTCTTACTGGACTGAACCCATCTCTTGATGATGTTAGAGGAAGAGTCCTTGCTACTAAACCTCTCCCCAACCTCAAATCTGTGTTTGCTGAAGTCAAACATGAGGAAAGCATGAGAAAAGTGATCTTTGCCAAAGCAACCTGTGATCACTCTACCGAGAGCTCAAAGATCGATGGTGGTCGGGAAGCTCACCGATGCCACCGAGACCTGAGAATGCCCTCACGAGAACACAGGAAAGTTGTTCTGTGACCATTGCAAACGAACAAATCACACCAATGACACTTGCTGGAAACTACATGGTAAGCCTAACTCCTCTAAACCCTCCAAACCAACCAGGGAGAGTCAGGGCAGACATGTCAGTGAAGAAGGGAACAAGGACACTACTTTGGATGCTCCGTTTGCTGCCTTCAAAGCCTTCCTTACTCAACAAAAGGAAGTTAGTTCTATCACTGACATAGCTACTCATGCTAAAACATGTATATTCCACTCACCTCTCAGAAGTGATACTTGGATTGTTGATTCCGGGGCATCATCCCATATGACTGGTAACAAGAGGCTCATAACTCACTTTAAGCCCTGTCATCATACCCACAATATTAAGATTGCAGATGGATCTATTTCCTGTGAACAAGGTTTTAGAAATGTTAAACTTACTGATAAGATCTATTTACAGGATGTCTTATTTGTTCCAAAATTAGACTGTAACCTTATATCTGTCAGTAGACTCACTAAAGACCTAAATTGGACAGTCATGTTTAATAACAAGCAGTGTATATTCCAGGATCTTTCTTCACATGAAGTGATTGGAAGAGCTAAAGCCTGCTCATGATTGTTTATGGTCAACCCTACTGATGATAGAAGATTGAAGACTGAAACTGCCTCAGCAGCCTGCAACCAAACCTTAGTCAATACCATATTATGGCATTATAGACTAGGTCATCCAAGTTTTGGTTATTTAAAGTCTTTATTTCCTGAATTGTTTAAAGGATGTAACCTCAGTGACCTTCAATGTGATATTTGTCAGTTTGCCAAACTTACTAAATCTGTGTATACTAAAATATCTTACTTACCCTCCACACCTTTCACTTTGGTTCATAGTGATGTATGGGGACCTTCAAGAGTTAAAAGCATAACAGGAAAGAGGTGGTTTGTCACCTTCATAGATGACCACACCAGGATCACATGGCTGTTTTTTATGAAAGATAAATCCGAAGTTGGAACCATCTTCCAAGAGTTCTATAACATGGTATACACTCAATTTGACACTAAGATTAAAATCTTAAAAACAGATAATGCCCTGGAATACTATGAGTCCAACCTCAGCACCTTCCTGAATGATAAGGGAATTGTTCACATCAGTAGTTGTGTAGAGACACCTCAGCAGAATGGGGTTGCTGAGAGAAAGAACATGCATTTATTAGAGATGGCTGGAGCAGTTATGTTCAACACACATGTGCCAAAATACATGTGGGGTGAAGCTATATTAACAGCCACATATCTGATCCACAGGTTACCCAGCAGAGTGTTAGATTTCAAGACTCCCATCCAAACCCTACTGACAACTCATCCCTGTCCTCATCTCATTGCTGACTTGCCTCTAAAAATCTTTGGATGTACTGTGTTTGTCTATATTCATGCCCAACACAGAAGCAAACTTGACCCCAAAGCTCATAAGTGTATTTTCCTAGGTTATACCAAAGACAGAAAGGGCTACAAGAGTTATTCTCCCACTGACAAAAGGTTCTACAATTCTATGGATGTAAAATTCTTTGAAAAAACCCCATACTACAGTAAACCTACTGAGACAGTCACAGATGGAAACCTTATTGAAATAGAAGCATTTCCCCCTTCTCATAGTCCTCTAACTCCCACTACATCCTCAGTTGAGGAAATTGAGCCCATTCCAATGCCTCAGCCAACTTCTAACATTCAAACAGCTCCTCAGCAGATTCCTGACCTTCAGCAGCCTTCTAAGACTCATCAGCCTCCTGAACCTACTGAACCTCAGCAACCTGCTGATACTCCTCAACCTCAGCTACCTGCTGATACTCCTCAACCTGCTGAACCTACTGAACCTCAGCAGCCTTCTACTAATATTGATGACAGACCTATTGCTGTCAGAAAGGGAAAGAGATCATGCACTGATAACTCTATTCATAATTATGTGTCATATGATCACTTGTCTCCTAGTTTTTGCTATGTTTACACAGGACTTGGATACTTATTCCATTCCTAAGAATATTCAGGAAGCTCTCAAACATGACAGGTGGAAGACTACTGTCAAAACTGAAATGACTGCTCTTCTTGACAACCATACTTGGGATCTCACCACTCTCTCACAAGGAAAGAAGACAGTCAGTGTGGATTTCTAGAAAGATGTTTTCTCTCAACCGGCTTCATCTTCCCCTTAGATGAGCTTGTCAAATCCCTTCTTTTGCTGTGTTCTAGCTCTTGTTACTTGTTCGATTGCTTTCTTGTTACCTTTCTTCTTCTTCTCTGATTTTACAGACTCTGTTTTGATCTATGGCTCGCAAAAATAAGAAAACTATTGCTGATGGCACTGTTCATGAATCGGATCCTGAAAAAGCTGAGTCTTCAGGTGATCTACAGGTTGCAGCAGCCCCTAAAGCCATTGTTGCTCTTCCTGCAGATCCTATTGAAGATCAGAATGATGTGGTTAAGATTGCCTCGAAGGAACCCCCTGTCACTTTGTGCAACTCTTTGAAGTTGTTATTCGCTTCGAGCCTGCTTGCATGTACATTCTGTGATGGAGGAAAAGAAGGAACCTGCTTCTAAATGTTGCAATCCTAGAGTTTATGAAGCAATGAGGTTGAAATCTGGGAGGTTAGTTACACCTGCTCCTTCCATCTTGAAGAAGAAGACTGTCCTGACTGAAGGTGATTCAGTAGGTATTTCAACACTTTCTGAGTTGTTAGAAGTTGAAAAACAAGCTGATAATGTTTCCATTGATAGCTTAAAGATTGGTGGTATGTCTGAAAGGACTATTGAGAGTGTTAGTGCACCTGTTGGGCAGGTTCCTGCTTCTGTAGAGCCTGTTTCTGATGATGGTGTGATAGAACATGGCTCTTCAGTTGTGGAGCTTGTTTCTGAAGGTGTTACTGGCACTTTAGGACCTGGTGGTGTGATAGAACAGGGGACTCAAGTAGAGGTGGATCCTAGTTCTTGCAAGTAAGGAAAAACAATTTGGTGTTAACCCTGCTGAAGCTAACCCTGCTGATGCTGATGTTAACCCTACTGATACTGATGTTAACCCTACTGATACCCCTGCTGGAGACTTTTTGGGAAAGAATGCTGAAAAGGCTGTTGAGGATGTTGCTTCTTGGGCACAAATGGTAAAAAAGAATAGGGAACCTACTGATGAAGTTTGTTATCTTGACAGATCATGTGGAATGTGTTTCACAGGACACTGTGTTTTTGGAAGAAGAAGACTTAAATGATGACTCCATGGAAAAGTTGAGTTTGATTGGCATCTTTCCATCTAAATTCCCAAGGAGAGATGCTGTTGAGAAAATTGTTAATGCTTGGCCAAGGAGGTGCAGATACCATTATCACAATTCTGGGTGGATTGTGTTCATTTTTGAACAAGAAACTGATCTTAATGAGGTTTTGCAGGCTGGTCCTTACTATGCCTTTGGAAATCCCTTGTTGTTGAAAAAGATGCATGTCATGTTTAATTTTAGTAAAGATTCTTGTACTGTTGTTCCAGTTTGGATTCAGTTACCTAATCTACCTTTAAGGCTTTGGAAGGACAGGGCATTAAGTAAGATTTGTTCCTTTTTGGGGAGTCCTCAGTATACTGATAAGGTCACTGCTTCCAGGAAATGTTTGAGTTTTGCAAAATGTCTTGTGGAGATTGATTTAAAGATGGAACTGCCTTCTGTCATTCCTATAACTATGCATGATAGGAAGATTTTAATGCAGCCTGTTTTATATAAGGAAAGGCCCAAGTTCTGCTCCATATGCAATAAACTAGGGCATAATGAAGAAGGTCATGATGAATCCAAGAATGAAACTCCTGCTTTGTATGTGGCAAGGTCAAAAAAGCCTGGTGTTTCTAAACCTAATCCACCAAAGAAGAAGAAAGTGATTGTTCTTGATGCTGATGATAAAATTGATGATGATCCTGTTGTTAATAAGGCTGCTAGTGTTGTTGGTGGTTCTGGTGATGCTGCCACTTCAATAAAAACAATGGATTCTAGTAACAAAGGGAAAGATGTTGACAAACCTGCTACTCCTGTTGCTAATACTTTTGATGTTTTATCTCCTGACAAGAATAAAACTTGGGCAGATGAGGCAGAAGATGATGATCTTGCACATAAGGGTGGAACTGTTGCTTCTGGCTCCAAAATTTCTAGGAAGAAAAAGAAAAACAACAGGCATAACACCTCTGGTGTTTCTGGAAATGTTAAAAACAGGAATGATAGTGTCTCTAGAGGTAGATCACCTCTAGGTAGGCAAAAATGATAGGGTTTTGGAATGTTAGAGGGTTCAATAAGGCACTTAAACAATCTGTTGTTGTCAATTTCCTTAGGCAACATCAGATTTCCTTATTTGGAATCCTTGAGACAAAGCTGTCTCAAAATAGTTTTGATCACTTTATCTCTAGGAAGGTGCCTTCCTGGAAGTTTGTGGATAATTTTGATGTACATAATAGCAAGAGGATGTTAGTGATCTGGGATCCTACTTTTTTGGAGGTGGATGTTCAATGGATTCACTGTAAAGTGAGGATTTTGGTTTCTGGTGATATTTTTCTGGTCACCTTTGTTTATGGCTTGCATACTACTGGTGACAGAAGGTCCATGTGGGACAGAATCAGGGAGCTCAGTGTCTGTTCCAGCTTGTCTTGGATGGTGCTGGGGGATTTCAATGTTGTTCTTTCTGTTGATGATAAGATGAATGGGACTGTTCCTTCTGAGTATAATCTCCAAGATGGTGTTGATTGTTGTCTGGATGCTAATCTCTGTGATCTGAATTCCTCTGGGAGTTTTTCACTTGGAATTCTGCTGGGGTTTTGTTAAGGGTCAATTTGTAGTGTTTTATAAGGATATATTTTATATCAATATTCCCCATATATGGATGTTTTTCGTAGAATTCGAGCTTATAATCGATTAATTGAGCAAATGACGTTTTGAATAGTTAAAATGCAAAATCGAGTAAATATCGTGGTTTTATTATCTATTTTGTATGGTTTTACGTTTTGCTCGGTTTTGTCATCTTTTAGGTGCACAAATGTGGAATGGAAGAGGTCTAAATGATGTTTGATTGAAGATTAAAGTGGAAAGAAGGAGATACAAGAGGATGAAGATGAAATAAAGCTTGGGAAAATCCCGAAAACGACTCGTGTCTGACGGACGGGCTAATCAAAAGGCGTTTTCGAAGAAGAGTCCTTAATGAAAGTTGTAGAGTTTTCCGAGAGCTTTTTATGACATTCGGATCATAATTTTTGGAGGTCTACAACTCAAGATATGGATTTTAGAAGTTTTATGCCAATAAATATTCCATGCACAGCAAAGAGGTGAACCAGCGTTCAGAATTGTAAACCAGCGTCCAGGAGGCAAAAACATGTACAGAGTCTTCAGCTTGAGCATGAACCAGCGTTCACTCTCCGTCCATGGAGCAAGGACGAGCGTCCGCCACCGCCATGCACAGCCGCCTCACTTTTTAATTACAGCCGCATGCAAATTCTTTTTGGAAAAAGAATTATTCAGCCGACATACATAATGCAAAATCCTAATTAAATTAGGATTATTTTCAGCCGCAAAAAGCAAAGGAACGGCTGCCTTAGTTGACCTATAAATACATGCATGTATTAAAAACCTAAATCCAATTATTCATACACAATTCATTCAGCCGCAATTCTCACAGCAGCATCGGCAGCTCTGAGGGCAGTTCAATGCCGGTCACCCGAGCCTTGTGCTCGGGTGATCCGGGTTAGATTAGGATGTCGTTTTTCTTCCGTTTTAGATTCATGGATTCAATCATGTACCAAACTACGTGAGTTTATTTATTTAATTTATTCAGTCCTTATTCATTTTTTATGATCTTTAATTTATTTTGTATCGTTCTATGATTTTGATGCTATGATGTGAATTAGTTCGAGAGATCAGTTTGCTATTGATACGTTTACAACATACGGAAGTTGCGTAGACTAGATCACCATAGAAAGATAGGATCTTTAATCATTAATTATGTGACAAATTAGTTGGTTAGATTTCTAGGTTGTTAGGTTCTAAAATACGGAAGTTAACCTGAATCTACACCGAGTTTTGTTTGGTAAATCGATCTCAACATTCGAAAGATGAGAGACTGATAAATTGGACTCACTAAGGAATTAGGAATCCATAGCTTGAGATTAAATTCACTAAGGAATTAGGGATTTGTATCTCGTGTAAAGGTGAAACTACAATTTGAATTAAAATCATGAGATGAACTAGGATTGAAATCACTTGGTTTGTGCACTGTTTGATCCCATGTATCTTTAGTTTAGTTTAGGTTGTGTTATTTTATTTCGTAGGTTAGATTTATTTTAATTGCTTTTTCGTTTATTTTATTTGTTCTTTCGTTTATTCGTTTTTCCTAAGTAACAATTGAAAGGAATTAGTGAAATTAGATTCAACATCCCTTTTCCCTGAGAATCGATACCCGTACTTATCCAACTTTACTAGCAACTACCCGGTATTCGGCCGGTTAGGAGGTAGTTTTGCATGGTAGTATAGGTTTTATAAATTTTCTTTTGTTTTAATGATGCAAAATCTCTCCAACAAAAGTGGCGCCGTTGCCGGGGAATAGTTGTAATGTTGAATCTGATCTTGTTATTTCTCGATTTTGTTACGTTTATTTTTCGTTTTAATAAAAGTAGCGTTTACCAAATCGAGAGTTTTTATTTTGCCGTGTTTCGATGACCATAAGGTTAAGAATGTGCAAAAGTTTTTACTCGATTTGTTTTAAGCGTGAAGTATGTGTTTATGTGTTTTCGATCTAACCTCTTTGTGCTTTAATTGAAAGTGGTGCTTTGTGATCTGTGTTAATATGTGTTTTAAGTTTTTAGGGTTTGTCTGCGTTTTCTGCGCTCTGCTTTGTGTATTCGTTGTATGGACGAGCGTTCAAGTTAGTGAACGCCCGTCCGATTCTTTAGCTATGATTAAGCGAAGCGTTAGAAAGTATTGGGACGCCGTCCGTTCAAATATTTTCGACTGCATTCGTTTAAAGGACCGCACGAGCGTCTATGCTTTACGAACGTCCGTCCGGTTGGTTTTCAAGTCAAACGAAGCGTTTGTTTCTTTGAACGCTTCGTCCAAAGTCTGTATTTTGAGGTGAGCGCCCGTCATTGTGCTGAAGCGCCGATTCGTAGTCAAGTTTTTCTTGATCTCATTCCTAATGCTTTTATTTAGTATGGATTGCTTACATTCGAGCATCTGTGGCCTATTTATTTTTACATAGATGTCACGAATATGAATGTTATACCTTTCCATCTATGAATTCATGCTAAGTAAATGATCTTATTCCTTATACATGATTCATCTATGCAAGTTATAATTCTTGTCGGTTCTCGTATGCTATAACCGGTCTTCGTGTTAATTAGTAGCTAATGTCGGTTTCCGTATGCTACATACGGCGTGATGAATCTTGTGAGCTTTGAGACTTATGTGCTTCCTTGTTATTTTTATAACTCATTTGGGTAGTAACTGTCGGTTTTCCGTTGCTACGATGGAAACCTTATGAGTTATATCTGTTTAGTATAGCTAACTGTTGGTTTTCCATAATGCTATCACCTTTGACGAGTCTTAAAGCGCGCCTACACTCGCATGTAATGAAACGATCTTCATCGTTTATCGTAACCTGTCATTATCTGGTAGACGTTTATTATATACATGTCGTGTTGCTAATTAGTGGGCTAGTTTTCTTTCTTTTATTTTTGCATATCATATAGATGCATATCATTTAGTTGCATGTCATCTAGTTGCATTGTTTTTCTATTTTTTTCTTTTATTTTTCTTGAGCATAGTTAACTGTCGGTTTCCGTAATACTACCTCGTTTTCTTTATTTTTAGTTTCTGCATAGGCCGTAGTCACTGTAGAGTTGTCAGGGATCAACTTGCTCAGCTTGAGCCTGTCAAAATTTATTTTTTTATTTATTTTATTTTTAGGATTGCATATCATGTAGATTGCATTGTAGTATATTTTCATATAGTTGCACCTAGCCTACGACTTTGTAGTATTTCATGTATAGTATTCAATCTTTAGTTGAGCTTAAGTTGAAAAATCTCTATGATCCTTTTCTTCATGTGCTTTATATATGTAATCTTTTCTTTTTCCCCGAAGACTCTTTTTGCACTAATCAAGTCTGCAGGATACTTTATATAGCTATTGTGCACTTTAAAGATGTATTCGGTTGTCTGTGATGCTCCACGCTTCATCGAGCTATGCAAGCAATCCTCGGTTCTTGTTGGTTCCTCCGAACTGCCGACATCCAATCGCCTAAGTTCTCTAATTTATTATTTCTGTATAACTTGAGGACAAGTTGCAATCTAAGTGTGGGGAAGGGATAGATGATTTATGTGTCTACTTTCGTTTGCTCATATTTTTAGTATTTCTATGAAAAGTGCTTAATTTTCAAATATTTTGTTATATCCGAGTAGACAAAGGCATATCTTTGCTTGAGTTTATATCATTTTTGCTATATTCGTATATTTAGTAATTTTAGTTGTTTCACCCGACACTCTTTTCACATGCCATAGTAAATGATGAGCTAAATGTTGAAAGCCTACCCCATTTTAGTTGGAGATTTTTGATGATTATAGCATGTTTCTTTGCTTATGTACAATTCTTGAAAATTTTAGTAGTTTGTATTCTAGGATTAAAGTATGACATCTTGTGAATATCTGTAAGTTTGAATGTGATAAGTGAAACGTGATTAAGTCTTTGCAATAGTAATAAATTGTTTACTTGAGGTGTTATGCTCGGTGGTGCGTGCTACTAGAAAATAATCTTTTCCACCGCCCGATGTAAATCTCTAAGTAAACATAATTGTAATTGTGTGTGTCGGAAGTTTGGTTTATGATTTGGGTGAGGTAGGGTGTACCACGTATGTCCTATTCCACTATGATGACCAAAAGCTCACGACGGTCGGTTTATAGTTGCCTTATGATTGGAGTAAGGTAGGGATTATCTTGAAATGTCCTATTCTCGCTATGAGGCAAAAGCTTATTCGATGTGTGTTAGAAAAGTGTGAAAAAGTGAAAATATTGAAATATATTATTATGAATAAGTAAGGACTTAGTTATCGTTAATCTTATACCCAGTATAAATGAAGGATATGTTGTAGGGATTATCCTCTGAGTCCATGTCGAAATGTTTTAGATATTCTCTACTATTTCTTTTTGGGATATGTATGTTTTGTAAAGTGCCTGTTATAATTTTTGAATATTTCTAACTTAGATGGGAAACCGGGCTAGTTTTGGTTTGAATAACTTTCAAATTGTGGAACTTAGTGGAAGTTTATTATGGCTATGCACACACTACACGGGTGAACTTCTAAGTTATTGAATATACTTCATATTTGTATGGATGTTTATTTGTCTCGAGTTTGACTTTGTTTTGTTTTGCTCGGGACGAGCAAAAGATAAGTGTGGGGGAGTTGTTAAGGGTCAATTTGTAGTGTTTCATAAGGATATATTTTATATCAATATTCCCCATATATGGATGTTTTCCGTAGAATTCGAGCTTATAATCGATTAATTGAGCAAATGACGTTTTGAATAGTTAAAATGCAAAATCGAGTAAATATCGTGGTTTTATTATCTATTTTGTATGGTTTTACGTTTTGCTCGGTTTTGTCATCTTTTAGGTGCACAAATGTGGAATGGAAGAGGTCTAAATGATGTTTGATTGAAGATTAAAGTGGAAAGAAAGAGATACAAGAGGATGAAGATGAAATAAAGCTTGGGAAAATCCCGAAAACGACTCGTAATACGACGGGCTAATCAAAAGGCGTTTCAAGAAGAAGAGTCCTTAATGAAAGTTGTAGAGTTTTCCGAGAGCTTTTTATGACATTCGGATCATAATTTTTGGAGGTCTACAACTCAAGATATGGATTTTAGAAGTTTTATGCCAATAAATATTCCATGCACAGCAAAGAGGTGAACCGGCGTTCGAATTGTAAACCCGGCGTCCAGGAGGCAAAAACATGTACTGAGTCTTGACTTGAGCATGAACGGCGTTCACTCTCCGTCCATGGAGCAAGGGCGGCGTCCGCCACCGCCGCCATGCGGCCGCCTCACTTTTTAATTACGGCCGCATGCAAATTCTTTTTGAAAAAGAATTATTCGGTGACATACATAATGCAAAATCCTAATTAAATTAGGATTATTTTCAGCCGCAAAAAGCAAAGGAACAGCCGCCTTAGTTGACCTATAAATACATGCATGTATTAAAAACCTAAATCCAATTATTCATACACAATTCATTCAGCCGCGCATTCTCTCAAAGAGTTGGCGCTACGAGGGAAGCGATTCAAGGCGGTCACCCGAGCCTTGTGCTCGGGTGATCCGGGTTAGATTAGGATGTCGTTTTTCTTCCGTTTTCGATTCATGGATTCAATCATGTACCAAACTACGTGAGTTTATTTATTTAATTTATTCAATCCTTATTCGTTTTTTATGATCTTTAATTTATTTTGTATCGTTCTATGATTTTGATGCTATGATGTGAATTAGATCGAGAGATCAGTTTGCTATTGATACGTTTACAACATACGGAAGTTGCGTAGACTAGATCACCATAGAAAGATAGGATCTTTAATCATTAATTATGTGACAAATTAGTTGGTTAGATTTCTAGGTTGTTAGGTTCTAAAATACGGAAGTTAACCTGAATCTACACCGAGTTTTGTTTGGTAAATCGATCTCAACATTCGGAAGATGAGAGATTGATAAATTGGACTCACTAAGGAATTAGGAATCCATAGCTTGAGATTAAATTCACTAAGGAATTAGGGATTTGTATCTCGTGTAAAGGTGAAACTACAATTTGAATTAAAATCATGAGATGAACTAGGATTGAAATCACTTGGTTTGTCCACTGTTTGATCCCATGTATCTTTAGTTTAGTTTAGGTTGTGTTATTTTATTTCGTAGGTTAGATTTATTTTAATTGCTTTTTCGTTTATTTTATTTGTTCTTTCGTTTATTCGTTTTTCCTAAGTAACAATTGAAAGGAATTAGTGAAATTAGATTCAACATCCCTTTTCCCTGAGGATCGATACCCGTACTTATCCAACTTTACTAGCAACTACCCGGTATTCGGCCGGTTAGGAGGTAGTTTTGCATGGTAGTATAGGTTTTATAAATTTTCTTTTGTTTTAATGATGCAAAATCTCTCCAACAGGTTTTTTTCCAGGATTGATAGGGTCTTGGTTAATACTTCTTGGTATGATTGGAATCTGGATGCTTTGGCTTTTTTTGATCCCCCTAGTCTTCATTCTGATCATTCTCCCTGTAGAATTGCTTTATCTACTGACTCTTTGGCCAGAAAGAAGCCCTTCAAGTTTTTCAATATGTGGTTGCAACATGAGAGCTATAATGAGATATTGACAGAGAGTTGGGGGCCAGATATTGCTGGAACTGCTATGTATCAACTGTGTAAAAGGCTAAAAAGACTTAAACAGCCCCTGAAAGTCTTGAACAAGAAACACTTTGCACACATTTCTGTTAGGTCAGAAATTGCTCAGATCCTGCTTGGAAACTTATAGTCTCAGTATAATTTGGGGCCCACAGTTTTGCTGGCTTCTCAGATTGTGGATCAGAAGAGGATTTGCAGTGAGTTGGAGGCTGCTGAGGCTTCTTTTCTTTCTCAAAAAGCTAAAGGTCTTTATTTGAAGACAGTGACAGGAGGTCAAAAATTTTCCACTCTTTGGTGAAAAGGAATAATGCCATGAGGCACATTTCATCTCTCAAGCTTGCTGATGGATCTTTTACTACTTCCTATGATCAGGTGGGAGAGGTTTTTGTGGATTTCTATACTGAGCTTTTAGGGACACTGTCCTCTTTGCTTCTATTAATGAAGATGTTGTTAATGCTGGTCCTAAGGTTCCTGTTTGCTTTTGATAGTCTTCTTAGAGATGTTACTGCAGTTGATATCAATGATGCCTTGTTTTCTTTCTCTAATGATAAGTCCCCTGGTCCAGATGGATTTTCTGCTGGTTTTTTTAAAAAATCTTGGGATGTTGTTGGTGCTGGCTTCAATAATGCGATCTTTGGAATTTTTCAAAATGATGCATTGTTAAAACAGATCAATTATCTTTGTCATTGCCTTGATTCCTAAATCTACTCATGCTTCTTACATTTGGTGACTACAGGCCTATCTCTTGTTGTAATATTACTTACAAGGTGATCTCCAAGATCTTGGCTAACAGACTGTCTCCCTGTCTTCATGATCATATAGATGTTGCACAAACTGGTTTTGTTGATGGCAGGTCTATGGCTGATAACATATTCTTGTGTCAAGAGTTGATCAGACATTATGGAGTTAAAAGGGGACCCCCTAGATGCTTGATTAAGGTGGACATCAAGAAGGCATTTGATTACATTCTTTGGTTTTCTTAGAAGTCATTTTAAGGGTTTTGGTTTCCCAGACAGGTTTGTTAAGTGGATTATGCTGTGTGTTACCACTGCTTCTTACTCCCTATCTGTTAATGGTGAAATGAAAGGGTTCTTTCCTGGAAAAAGAGGCTTGAGGCAAGGTGATCCACTGTCTCCCTTTCTTTTTGTTATTGGTATGGAGTACTTCTCTAGAATGCTTAGGATTCTAGGTGAAGATTCTGAGTTTAACTTTCATGCTGGTTGTCATATTCTGAAGATAAATCATCTAGCTTTTGATGATGATTTGATCTTTGTTTGCTAGAGGATCTATCTCTGTTACCCTCTTGATGAAATTTATTTATCTTCTTTTGGAGAATGCTCTGGTTTGGCTGTTAATCTTTCTAAGTCTGATATGTTCTGTGCTGGTCTAAATGAAGATAATAAGGCTAACATGTTTGATATTACTGGCTTGAAGGAAGGTTTTTTTTCCTATCAGATATCTTGGAATTCCCTTATGTGCTGTCAGATTGAATGTTGGTCACTATGATCCTTTGTTCACTTCTTTGAGGAATTACTTCTGTAGCTGGAAAGGTGCAACTCTATCTTATGCTGGCAGGTTGAGCTTATTCTCTCAGTCATTCAAGGTGTTCATTGTTTCTTGTTAGGCATCTATCCCATTATTGGCAGTGTCAAGTTAAAAATGGAAATGCTTTGTAGGAGATTTTTGTGGGGAGGTTCTTGTGATTCCTCTAGGAAATCCCTTGTTGGTTGGGATGAGGTGTGTGTTCCTAAAACTAAAGGTGGCCTGGGGATTTTTCAGTTGGATGCATGGAATTTGTCTCTTCTGTGTAGAATTCTGTGGAATTTCCAATGCAAAAAGGACTGCCTTTGGGTGAAATGGATCAGTGAAGAGTATTTGAAGGATGTAGATATCTGGGATTATCAATATAAGCATGGGGACTCAGCTTTGATTAAGGCTTTGTTCAGAATTAGAGATTTGATTTTGGATAACATAGGCTCTACTGCTACTGCTGTAATTCTGATGCAATCTTGGTATGTTGGCTCTTCTCTAAAGCCTAGACTGGCTTATGACTTCTTTAGAAGAAAAGGGACTAAAGTTTGGTGGTGCAGAACTGTCTAGAATTCTAGGGCTACTCCTAAACAATGCTTTATTTTGTGGATGGCTTTGAAAAACTCTTTACTTACTTCTGACAGGTTGGTTTTTGATGATAGGACCTGCCCCCTTTGTGGTCTGGCTATTGAGTCTGTTTCTCATCTGTTTTTCCAGTGTCCTATCTCTTGTATGGTTTGGGGTAAAATCAGACTGTGGCTTGGTTTTAATAGGAGGCTGGAGACCTTGATTAGTTCTGTCAGATGGATTGGCAGAAAGTGTAGAGGAACTTCTCATGGGAATGTGGCTAGGGCAGCTTCTGTTTCAGTGGTGGTTTATTGGATTTGGCACATGAGAAACAAAAAAAGATTTGAAGGCTCTCTGATGAAGATTCCTGATGTTCTGCATTGTATTAAGCTTCACATCTTCTATATAATGCAAGCAGCTTTTCCTTTGTACACTTTTACCCCATGATGTTAGGGTTGTGTATTGCTTTTGTGCTTTCTTTTGGTAGTTGTTGGTGGTTGTTTGAGATAATTTTTTTCTCTACACACCAAGGGACAGGCTCTGTGAGTTATGCTCTCATAAGACCCCTTTTGCAGTTTTTGAGTGTTGATAGGGGTTTAGTGGCTGTTGTTTCTAGTAGCGTATAACCTCAGGGGTCTTATGCTCCTTGAAATCAACAAATCTAACCTCTTCTCAAAATTTTGTAGATACTAGACTAGATCTTTTGTTTACGATGTAGCTCTTGAATTTTGCATACCTTGGTTTAATATATTTACATTTAACCACAAAAAAAAGACAGTCAGCTGTAAATGGCTATTCACCATCAAGTACAATGCTGATGGTACTATTGACAAGTACAAATCGAGACTGGTCGCAAGTGGCTTCACTCAAACATATGGAATTGACTATAAAGAGACATTTGCACCTGTGGCAAAACTAAACACAGTCAGCGTGCTGCTGTCCAACTTGACTGGCCACTCCACCAATTGGACATCAAGAATGCCTTCCTAAATGGTGACCTCACTGAGGAAGTATATATGACTGTTGATGGAGGTCAAGTTAAATTATTAACTCGATGCCTACTAACACACTAGCAAGAGAACTAGGTTCAATTGTAGTATAGTTAGATAGAGTCGAGGTCGATCCCACAGAGACTCGGCACAAATAAAACACAACTTTATCCTATTAGAACTAAATTGAAAGGGCGGTCTATGACCAACTAAATGCAGTAAATAAAATAGTGACAACCACAAGACACAAAAGACCACAAAGATAAACTAAAGACTACTAAAACACGGATAATACGGTTGATATTGTCTAAAAAAATAGTATTGATTACGCTAGTAGATTATAACTCCCCTATGTGAATTAGGATGATAACGAGATAAAACAAATGTTAAAGATTAATTATTATGACTACGGGAGTCATCCCCTAAGGTAGATTTAGCTCCGGTTAGGCCCTCTAAATCATCGTGCCTCCATTACGTGACTTCGCTTTTTAATGCCTCCATCTCATATAACCCGACACAATTACGAGGCGGGATGCGGTATAAACCGTAACCTCATCTAAGCAACATTCCTAGGGTAAGGCGTACTTCTTAGATGCCGATTCAATCTATATCCTAAGTAACAATCACTTTTTGGGTTTCATGTTAAATTATGATGACAAATAATTAAGTTGATCAGGTTTAATTACTCGTTTTAATTCTAAATCAGAGAATCTGACGTAGTCGAAGCCGGTCATAATATTGCCCTACACATTACCACACTCGGTCGACCGAACGACAGCACTCGGGCGACCGAATGACATGTCTAGGTCGACCGAACACAGTTCTGTGTCGGAACAAATCATGATTACTTCTTAACGTTTCTAACCTAAACACATGGGTTCGTAAATTAATCTACATCACGCAATCAATACAAGAAAAACTACTCCATAATAAAATATATCAGATCTACGAATAAAGATTGCATAATTGAATAGTCATACCCGAAGAGGCGAGTGACTCCACTCTTTAATCGCGCTCCTAATCGGAGAATCCGATGAATCCACAATGAACGAACATAAAGAAAATAAAACTAAAAACTTAAAAGCTAAAATTGTATGAATTGTTTTGTGTTGTAGTGGTGTGTGTTCTCAATTTCGTAGCTGCTGCTTATATAGGAGTTGTAGCCGACATAGGGAGAATCCAGAAGATATGCACGCATTAATCTGATTAGGCTCGGGTGACCGAACAGTTACGCTCGGTCGACCGAATGGCATGGCTCGATCGACCGAGCCTCCTCTTTCTGGCGTTTTCAATTTGGCCGTCGACTTGTTCCCCACTCCATGCTTTTGAATTGATCTGATTAATCTTTTCTTCAATGCTCCGATTTTCTTCTCTTTTATCTTGAGATTTCTCGATTGCGTGATAATTATCTTCCCGATTCGTCATGATCTGCAAAATCAGTATTTATCACACAATTAATTGCTCTTTTATAATAAAAATAGCTAAATACCAATTATCACATTAATAATCACTTATCATTAAATAATAAATATAAACACGTGATTTAATACGAAATATATATAATTAACTCCGATTTAAGGTTATAATTGATGACATAAATAGGTATATTTTAACTGTCATCAAAATGCCCCCCACTTAAACTTTGCTTCGTCCCGAACAAAGCATCAATAAATCATTCCCCAAGCCAACATTTTCCTTGGTCATCTCATACTTACACAAGAAACCCGAGTCAACTCATACCAGTCATGCTCATCAGATAAGCATTATTCACTACTCGCTATGAATCGAAGTGATTGTGTGCATGTGCATTGGTTTTATATAAATGTAGCAAGATTAGAGCTTATCTGGACTTCATATCAAAATTCACCAACATCGACATTCATACTTCTTATGCCTCGCAATGGTTAAAGCACTAGAACAATAAGCAAGAGCGTATTCATAGGGTTTTGGACTTGGAGACCGAGTACTACTCAAAGCCTCTAAAAATTCGAAATTTTTTTCAATTTTGCATATTTTTCGAATACTACTAATCTCAAGGAAGAAAACTTTTCATAGAGTATCCCCTATCTTAGATTAAGCATAGCATCGAATATTACCACAAGCACGGGGCTACTTTGGTAATGTTACTACAAGCCCAGTGTTTTAATGCATTGTCAAAACACAGGTACGTCCCAAGCTTATTACTCCGCTTTTGTTGGCTAGAAGATCAGAATACATCAGTCGACCAATATCGACACTAGGTCCTCATAACCAATTATCTACGCAATGTACACATACTTCTTTCAATTATTATAACTCATGCGGTACTAAACGATTCACATGTTGAGTAATTGAACAATACCTAACTACTTGCAATTGTTGGCATGAATATCCTTAAGTCTACTAACAATTTATCGCAAAAGTATAATATGACCACGTACTCACGCAACTTGGTTCATTTCCTATTAATTCTAAGTATAAGAACTTCACAAGTTTAAGGGTACGAGTTAAACAACTTGGCATTTATCCATAAAAAAATTTTTTTTTTTTAAATTTGGTTCAATATTGTCTTAGTATTCCGTTCCCCTTGACTTTTTCAACATATAGCACAATATATAGCTAAGTCCCCTGCCCCCCACTTAAACATGGCATTGTCCACAATGACAAAAATAAATGAGTTCAAGATGAAAGACTTAGCTCGGAAACGGCTCCCAAGTAAAGGAACAATATCGGAGTAATCATCGGCCTGCGTGGAGAGAGAGCAGACACATCTGTATAAACAAACAAGCTCCACGAAATCGTCAAATACCATGTCTATGGAAGTTATAAAATAATGTGGCAGTAATTAGATATAGATATCTAAAAACAGTTTAAGCCACTTTACCTTATACTGCCATGGACAAGACCAAAAGGTGTATTAAACCTAAATAAAAACTCACATGACGGCTATCAAGGAAAAAACCTCGTTTATTCCGAACTTAGACTCAGAACATGGCGAGATGAAAAAAACCGTGATAGGCGCATGCTACTTTATTAAAAAGAAAAACGAAAAAGATAGGTATAGGTAGTAGTTCTAAGTTTATAGTCGCTAGCTCGACTCAGTTCAAGATGGTTTATTCATAGACAGGGTCATCGAGGTACAAAACCTCCTCCTCAAAGAAGAAGGGAAGCCCGTGATAATGCTTAATCGATGTCCATTGACCACAAATCTGGACTCGTCTTTGAAATTGAATAGCTCCACCGCTCAGGAAGGAAAGACTTGTTGTACTTGAAATGGGCCACACCATCTTGATTTCAACTTACCGGGAAGAGTCTTAGCGCGAATTGTACAAGAGAACCGGATCACCCTCTTGAAAGGTCCTATCCGAGAATCTTCTTGTCATGGAACTTCTTCGTGCGCTTCTTGAAAATCTTGGCATTCTCGTATGCCTCTAAGCGAAACTCCTCGAGGCGAGTTAATTCTAACATCCTCTTCTCACGGCCAACGTCTCATCAAAATTTAGCATCCTTGTTGCCCACATGGCCCGGTGTTCGATTCCACAGTAGATGACATGCCTTTCCAAAAACAATCCTATACGGTGACATTCCAATCGAGGTTTTATATGCGATCCTATAAGCCCATAAAGCGTCATCTAAGCGTATCGACCAATCCTTCCTAGTCGTATTGTGATTTTCTCCAGGATACGCTTTATCTCTCGATTGGTGACTTCTACACATCCCACTAGTGCAGGGGTGATATGCGGTTGCTAGCTTATGTCGAACCCCATACTTAATCATTAGCCTTTCAAAAGGTTTATTACAAAAATGACTACCATTGTCGCATAATTGCCCTAGGCGTCCCAAACCTTGTAAAAATATTCTTTTTCAAGAATCTAACCACAACCCTAGCATCGTTAGTAGGGAAGCAATGGCCTCAACCCATTTGGATACATAAATCAGCGACAACTAAGATATATCGGTTAGATAATGATGAAGTGAAGGGTCCAGCGAAATCTATTCCCCAAGCGTCAAAAATTTCTACTTCTAAGATGCTCTTGAGTGGCATCTCATTCCTCCGTGAAATATTACCTGTCATTTGACAAGCATGACATGCCTTTGCATATTGGTGTGCATCCTTAAACAATGTCGGCCAATAAAAACCGCATTGGAGGACCTTAGCGCGGTTTTTCTCCCCGTAGTGTCCTCCAACTTCATAAGAATGACAATGTTTGAGGATATCATTATACTCTTCTTGGGCACACACCTTGAAAAATATTATCAGATCTAGCCTAAACAAATAAGGCTCATCCCAATAATAGTGTCTAAGATCTTTAAAGAATTTTTTCCTTTCTTGGGCCGGTGAGATTCGGTGGTAGGTATTTTGCGGATAGATAATTGACAAACAAACTAAACCATGGTTGCTTCTTCTCCTTCACAACCTCATTCGCGAAGAAAGCTGCAAAGCACAATCATTATGTCCCACGATGGTGGTGATGGAGAAAAGTTGTTCATCGAGGAAAAGATTCTCCTATCTCGGGTAATTCCTCACCATCCTCTAATTGTAAGCGCGATAGATGATCGGCCACCACGTTCTCACTTCCTTTCTTATCTCGGATTTCTACGTCAAATTCTTGCGGCGGTAGAATCCATCTCAACGATCTCGGCTTTGAATCTTGCTTTGCTAGGAGATACTTAAGAGCGCGCATGGTCGATCCCACGGTGACTTTAGATCCCACTAAGTAAGATCTAAACTTGTCAAAAGCAAAGATAACGGCCAAAAGTTCCTTCTCCGTTGTGGCGTAATTTCTTTGGGCAGCATTCAAAGTCCGGCTTGCATAATAAATGGGCCTAAAAATCTTATCTTTTCTCTGACCCAAAGCGGCTCCAACAGCAGTATCACTTGCATCACACATCAGTTCGAACGGAAGATCCCAATCCGGTGCGACCAGAACTGGTGCAGTGATCAGTCTACTTTTTATTTCGTTGAAAGCTTTTATGCACTCATTAGAAAACCCGAATGGCACATCCTTGGCCAATAATTCGGTAAGAGGTCTAGAGATTAAGGAAAATTCCTTGATAAACCTACGATAAAATCCAGCGTGGCCTAAAAAACCTCGCAAAGTTTTAAGATTAGTAGGTGGAGGTAATTTCTCGATCACCTCGACTTTGGCTCTATCCACCTCTATACCGTTCTTTGATATCACGGTGGCCTAGTACTATACCTTCCGTAACCATCAAATGACATTTCTCGATTAAGCACAAGATTCGTCTCTTCACATCTCTTGATACTCGTGCTAGATGTGTGAGACATGAATAAAATCGTCTCAAACACGGAGAAATCATCCATAAAGATTTCAAGAATTCTTCCACCATATCCGCAAATAATGACATCATACATCGTTGAAATGTCGCGGGGCGTTACACAATCCAAATGGCATTCGATTATACTCAAATGTCCCATATGGGCAAGTAAGCGTTGTTTTCTCACGATCTTGGGCGAGATGTGGATTTGATAGTATCCGAATACCCGTCAAGAAAACAATAGAAAGCATGCCCGCTCAGTCTCTCGAGCATTTGATCGATGAAGGGAAGAGGAAAATGGTCCTTACGAGTCGCATCTTTTAGTTTTCTAAAGTCTATGCATACTCGATGACCAGTGATTAGCCTCACAAGAATTAACTCATTCAACTCATTGGCTTGCACCGTCAATCCTCCCTTCTTGGGAACTACGTGGATAGGGCTTACCCATTCGCTATCAGCAATTGGAAATATAATTCCCATTTCTAACATTTTTATAACCTCATCCCTAACCACTTCCTTTAATTGTGGGGTTAAGCGCCTCGAGGTTGTGCAACCGCTTTCTTTTAGGGTCCACGGAGATCTTGTGCATACATACGCTAGGACTAATGCCCTTAACGTCGGCTATGGTCCATCCAAATGCTCCATGGTACTCTCTCGAGAACTCTCATTAGTTTCTCCTCTTGTAAGTCCGTCAAAGATGAAGATATAATTAGCGGCAAAGTCTCATCTTGAAGAAACACATACTTCAAATTCGCAGGAAGAGGTTTTAAAGTCAAATTTGTGGGAGGTTCTTCCAAAGAGGTCTTCAACTTTTGACCAGTGAGTTTGAGTTTGAAGTACTTATGCCACGTTGGTCTATGATAGAATCTTTCAATCTCCGCAGCACTTACTTCCTCTACAGGCCTTGGGGTCCCTCTACTACATCCTGGCCATATCATATTCTCCTCCTCACTACTCACGTACTTGACTTCATCTTCTTCTTCTAAGACAGCATCCAAGAAATCCTTGATACTTTCATGTTGTTGAAATTCTTGAACGATCCTATCAATGGAATCTAACATGAAACATGCATCCTCTCCATCATCAGGTTGCTTCATAGTGTCGAAGACATTGAATGCAACTCTCTCTTCATTCACTCTTAACACCAACTCGCCTTTGTAAACATCAATTAGCGTTCTACTAGTGGCCATGAAAGGTCTCCCTAATATCAATGGTACTTCGTAGTTAGCTTCCATATCTAATACCACAAAGTCGACAGGAAATACAAACTTTTCAACCCTCACTAGCACATCCTCAACCACTCCACATGGTTCCTTGACAGAACGGTCAGCTAATTGCAATGTGATTGAGGTCTTCTTAAGATCTTTCATGCCTAGCTTCCGAAAAATAGATAGTGGCATCAAGTTCACGCTTGCTCTAGATCACACAAAGCTTTGTTCGGACATCGTTACCTATAGTGCGGGGAATGAGAAAGCTTCCCGGATCTTTGCATTTTGGGGGTAACTTATGTTGAAGAATGGGTGAACACTCCTCATTAAGGCATATGGTCTCTAAATCGAAAGTTTCCTTTTAGTTGAGGCTGCGTCTTTTAAAAACTTGGTGTACTCGGGCATTTGACTAGTGCTTCAACTAGGGGTATATTGATTTGTAACTTACTAAACATATCCACGAATTTCTTATACCTCTTATTATCAAACTTAGGCTTCGGCTTTGGTGGAGGATAAGGTAGAGTTGAAGGATCGACATCGGTGAAAATTGGATACTTGTTATCGTAAAGTTCAACTCTACAGGGCGGCGAGGTTCTTTATCGTTCTTTGCTTAGGCAAAGACTCGGAAGTATTAGTCTCATTGCTTGGCTCACCATCCTTATTCTTTGTGATTTTCTCTTTATCTTGCAGGGATGGTGGAGTTACTTCTTTTCCACTCCTTGTCATGATCGCATTCAAAACCTTAGGGTTCTTCTCAGTGTTGCTTGGTAACCCTCCGGGAGAGTCTAGTTGAGACTTGCTCGGCTAGTTGTCCTATCACAGTGCGTGAGGTTTTGGACTAGAGCTTCTTGATTGGTCACCTTAGCATCGGTCTTACGACAATATTGGCTAAAGTTAGTGGCTAATTCAGCCATAGATTTTGAAAGTTGTCCCATATTGTCGGTGGCGACATTACTCGATTTTTCTATCGCGACTTCCTAACCAAAAGTTTTAGTCTGCGTTGGTACATAAGTGGTAGGCGGTTTAGGCCTTTCTCTGCATTAATGTCACTATATCGGAATCCGGGATGGTTATGATTAGGCTGTACCCTCCCCGATATAATTGGCTTCTTGATGCCAGCATTCTCACTTTGAGGTGCTACCTCGATTCCGACCCCCTTTCTCTACTCTTGTCATCCTCTCTTGCATCCCATCTACCTTATTGTTGATAACAGAAAGTTGTTCTAAGATTTTGGTAGATGCACTATCATCAAATATGTCGTGACCATCTTCACATGAGTTATGTCATTGCCTCCCATTGGCTATTCATCGCTATTTGCTCCATCTTCCCTTGTGCCTCCTCGGAGATAAAGAACAAAGCGCTCCATTCTTTGGAGGCGTCTACTCTAATTTTCTCAGTCTCTCTCAACCCATGGTAAAAATTTTGCATTAGCAACCAAAGAGAAATGTCATGATGAGGACACTTCTCTCATAGCTTCCTTAAAAGCGCTCCCAAGCTTGATCAAAACTCTCCCAGGTTGTTGCTTAAATCCTAGGATGTCTTGGCGTAACTTAAAGGTTTTTCCCAAGGAAATACTTATTCATGAATTTTGCAACAATTGTTCCCAAGTAGTGATAGATCCGACCTCTAAAGAGAGAAGCCATTGCTTAGCTTTATCTTTCAAGGTGAAAGGAAAAGCTTAAGGCGAATGTTACCCTCGGGATTAATTGCGGTTTCTTTGTGCTAACGATTTCCAAGAAATTCGTCACGTGAACACCAGGATCCTCGTTTTGGATTCCATGAAAAGTGGAATAGTTGGTCACCATTTGAATTACATTAGGCCTAGGGTGATAGACTTCCGCGACATCTTGCGGTGCTACGATAAGCGGGAATGAATTGTTCAATAGTTGGCGTTGCATAACTTTGCAAAATGCGCCTCGCTCCTTTGACTAGGGCTTGGTTCTCATTATTAGCATTTGCATTCACATTATTGGCATTATTGATAACAGGATTAATAACAGGATTAGGTACCTGGTTTGGATTGACCGGATTGCCTTCCATTTCTGTTTCAGATTCGGAATGTTCAGAATGATCGGTTGTATGTCCTCTTTCCACTCCTTGCTCGCTTTCCTCAAGATTTGGATCCTCTTCTCCTTGTTTAGCCAGTTCCCTAGCTAACTTCCTATTCCTTCTCACAAATTTCTCTATTTTAGGATTATAAGGCTCAAGCGGTTCCTTCGATTTCCGAGTAGCGTACTATAAAATAGTAAACAACAATAAAACAATTAATCACTAGTAAAGGCTAGGCCTTTAACTAACTAAATAAAACTAAAACAGGCTCGTAATAAGTTTGAGAACATAAATAAAACAGAAGCTGAATATCATAAAACTAATACTGAGCGAAACAAAAAAACTAACTCTCGATCGACCGAGAAGCGTAGTTCGATCGATCGAACCTTTTTTTTTTTTTTTTTACGACACTATTTAATATCTGAGACTCTTATTCACGAGAATATCACGAATCGATTCTAACAAAATAAGCTATATCTTAATTTAATGACTCAAGTCCCGATAGCGGCACCAAAAACTTGATGGAGGTCAAGTTAAATTATTAACTTCGATGCCTACTAACACACTAGCAAGAGAACTAGGTTCAATTGTAGTATAGTTAGATAAAGTAGAAGTCGATCCCTGAGAGACTCGGCACAAATAAAATACAACTTTATCTATTAGAACTAAATTGAAAGGCGGTCATGACCAACTAAATGCGATAAATAAAATAGTGACAACCACAAGACACAAAAGACCACAAAGACAAACTAAAGACTACTAAAACACGGATAATACGGTTGATATTGTCTAAACAAATAGTATTGATTACGCTAGATTATAACTCCCCATGTGAATTAGGATGATAACGAGATAAAACAAGCGTTAAAGATTAATTATTATGACTACGGAGTCATCCCTAAGGTAGATTTAGCTCGGTTAGGCCCTACAAATCATCGTGCCTCATTACGTGACTTCGCTTTTTAATGCCTCCATCTCATATAACCCGACACAATTACGAGACTAGGGATGCGGTATAAACCGTAACCTCATCTAAGCAACATTCTAGGGTAAGGCGTACTTCTTAGATGCCGATTCAATCTATATCTAAGTAACAATCACTTTTTGGGTTTCATGTTAAATTATGATGACAAATAATTAAGTTGATCGGAGTTTAATTATTCGTTTTAATTCCAAATCGGAGAATCGGCGTAGTGAAGCCGATCATAATATTGCCTACACATTACCACACTCGGTCGGTGAGCGGCGACACTCAGGCGACCGAATGACAAGTCTGAGTCGACCGAACACGATTACGTGTCGGAACAAATCATGATTACTTCTTAACGTTTCTAACCTAAACACATGGGTTCGTAAATTAATCTACATCACATAATCAATACAAGAAAAACTACTCCATAATAAAATATATCGGATCTACGAATAAAGATTGCATAATTGAATAGTCATACCTCGAAGGCGAGAGTGACTCCCACTCTTTTCGCGCTCCTAATCGGAGAATCCGATGAATCCACAATGAGCGAACATAAAGAAAATAAAACTAAAAACTTAAAAGCTAAAATTGTATGAATTGTTTTGTGTTGTAGTGGTGTGTGTTCTCAATTTCGTAGGCTGCTTTGCTTATATAGGAGTTGTAGCCGACATAGGAGAATCGAGAAGATATGCACGCATTAATCGATTAGGCTCGGGTGACCGAACGATTCACGCTCGGTCGACCGAATGGCATCTTTCGGTCGACCGAGCCTCCTCTTCTGGCGTTTTCAATTTGGCCCGTCGACTTGTTCCCCACTCCATGCTTTTGAATTGATCGATTAATCTTTTCTTCAATGCTCCGATTTTCTTCTCTTTTATCTTGAGATTTTCGATTGCGTGATAATTATCTTCCCGATTCGTCATGATCGCAAAATCGAGTATTTATCACACAATTAATTGCTCTTTTATAATAAAAATAGCTAAATACCAATTATCACATTAATAATCACTTATCATTAAATAATAAATATAAACACGTGATTTAATACGAAATATATATAATTAACTCCGATTTAAGGTTATAATTGATGACATAAATAGTTATATTTTCTTGTCATCAAGCTGTCCCCTCTGGTTTCACCAATACTCACACTAAAGGAAAGTTTGCAAGCGAGGAAATCTCTATATGGCACAGGCGGTCTCAAGAGCATGGTTTGGCAAACTTACTCTTGTGGTTAAAGGCTGCTTTGGATATCATCGAGTGCAACTCGAGATCACACCATTTTTATCAAAATAATCAATAAGAAGATCCATCCTTATTGTACATGTGGATGATATCATCCTTCTTGGTGATGACCCTGCGAGATCCAAAATTGAAGACCCTACTTGGCAAAAGTGTTTCAAGTTAAAGATTTGGGCTACCTCAAGTACTTCCTTGGCATGGAAATAGCGAAGCTTGACGAGGGTATCTCGGTCTCATGGAGGAAGTGTGTGTTGGACTGTTGAAGGAAGCGGCATGCTCGGGTGCAAACCGGCTATCTCTCAGATGAGACCCAGGTAATCCACTAGTGCATGGTAATATTCTTTGTAAGAAATGAACAATATCGAGGCTTGTAGGAAACTCATTTACCTCTCCCATACAAGACTGATATTGCTTATAATCGACCTTGTCGGTCGATTCATGCATTGCCCCACCGAGCAACATTGGGATCTTTGTACATAGAATCTTGAGGTACTTAAAGTCAACTCTGGCCAAGGCTTACATTTCACTAAGTCTCTTGAGAGATCGGTTAAGGTCTATCTTGATCTTGGTGGTGGTTGCCACGTTGAGGAGATCACCCCACAGGCTATTGCTCGTATGTATGGGGTAACCTTGTCACTTGAAGAAGCAAGAAAGCGACCCTCTTGTCTCTAGAAGCGATCTTGGTGAACTCAGGGCACTGTTTTGGGCATTTGTGAAGCACTTTGGCTAAAAAGAGTCCTTCTTGAACTTGACAACCCGCCCTGACACCTATCACACTCTGCGGCGACAATAATTGACATTATGCATGGCGAGAGGATCACATTCATCATGATTAGACAAAACATGTGGACATTGACAGAAATTTCCTTAAAGAGAAGATTGATGCCCAGATAATTCAACTTCAATATGTTCCCTCAGCAGACCAGAATGTTGATATTCTCATAAAGGCCATTCCACCACTTATGTTCAGCAGACTGAGTAGCAAACTTGGCTGTATAGACATATACAACCCATTTTGAGGGGGGTGTAGAAATATTACCTTATTATTTCGTGTAACACTTTACTTGTATACATTATTTGTAATTTGACATATTAATTGTATTGTATAAACAATTAATATGTCATAAAGTAACTCTATTTTGTCATATTATGTAATAGCCGCCCATAGGAGTATCTAGCCGCCCATAGCACTTAATACTCTACTAGGACCTCTCACCTTCATGTTTGTATCTATTAATACTCATTATTTTATCTTGGATAAACAAGTTGAGTTTACTCAAGTATTATTGCTTTCTCAAACTCTCTTAAAAAATAAAACAATAGAAATTTATAGAAATATAAAATTTCACTTTGGAACTCAATGCTTAATGATGCAATAGTCGATACTGTGATCTTCCATTCTCCATGTGTCATCCTCTTCCATAGCACAAATTGGGTTATTAATAAGTGTAAAAACTTTGTGTTTTTTCGTTCTTCATGAAGAAGGGTCATCGTTTTTTAAAAGAACTCATAAGAGTAAGTATGAATTATTTAATGAATATAAAAGAATAATGATATTAAAGGAATATAATATTTACGTATCATACTGTAGAACTTGTTTGTATATTATATTTTTTGTACATCTGTGGGTGTTATCTAGTTGATATTAAAGTTCTCTGTGAAAGTGCAACATATAGTTATCCATGAGAGAACACTGGTCGAGGCAATCAAACTCTTAAATATGGTTTTGTTTGTCCTTGTGTTTTATTGATCGTCATTGCAAAGCAAGACACATATGATATTACTTTCTTGTAAAATGAAACGGGTATCCTTCGTTTTCTGCCGGTGAGAATGGAATATGTGGTATTAAACCATGCTTTCCATAATGTCGCCCAACTGTGATTTCAGCATGAATCATGCTTTCTTTTACCATTTACATATCATCTTTGTACCATTGCATAATCCTTTTTCTAGATCTAAGTTCCTGAACAACATTACCGGTGAATGCTTTTTTTAACACTAATTAGTGAGGAGGCAATTCGTTTGGTGTCAAAGTGTTAAGAAATTCTTCTTGATAATAATAATTAGTATCATCAATAGTATTGGCAAAGCTGTTGAAACAATATCAATCCCTTGAAAAGGTTGATATCAATTTTTCTTTCAACTTATCAACATGTACAGTAGTCGTGGCCAGTATTGCTTTGCATGTAATGTATTCTACTAAGAATTCATTCTCATGTATAGATGGAAAGATATAGCGATTAAATGATTTTCGAAAACCTCATCATCGTTTTCATCATATTCAATGATCATTTCTTTTGGTAACTCTATGTTTCATTTAGTGTTTTTGGTTCTTCTCTACAACACACCCTTAATAAATATTGACTAAAATATAGATATTCTCTTTCTTTCATATTTTTAGAAAGATAATTTTCATCATTGGCCATAAATATAACTTTACCAAGTTTTCTCTATTGTTTATAGTATCTTTCATTTGGAACATGAAGCACTTGTCTAAAATCACCTCTAAATACAATCTTTCTTCCAAATGCGTTAACATTTCTCAAGATGTGATGTGATCCGGTTCATGCTCGGAGGATACCATCATTCGTGCTATTTATGAATATTATTTAATTAATTAGGAGTTGGTTTTATTTTATATTGGATTTTATTGACTTTATTTATTTATTCTTTTAGCCGATAGGGACGTTTCGTTTTAGACTGATAGGAGATAAGGCATTTTATTTGTGGGAATTTCTCCCACGTTGATTTTTCCTTGTTAGTTTCTTTTATTTGTAGTTCTATATAAAGTGAAAGCATGCACTTTTCATTCAACAGACAATTATTATATGAGAAAATCAAATTATTGAGTTTTACTCAACCAAGCGTGTGAGAGTTATAACCCGTAGTAGAGATTTAATGGCTAAAATTCTGGCGTCGTGAGAATTTGTTGGGTGTTCTTACCTATGATCTTGATTGGATTATCGAGGTCTAGGGTTTTGTTCGTTATTATTATTCCCTAGAATTCTTACTGGGCAAAGCATCGGATGTGATTAGCCAGGAATCGCGTCGATTAATGTGAAATTTCAAAGAACCGGTGAGCTTAAATATCCCTTTTATTTTTGTTTGCTTTATTCAATAATTCCGAAAACTTTTCTGTTCTTAATTGTTCCTGTGTTCGTTCATCATCTTGTTAAAAAAAATTTTATGTTCTTCACTGTTCGATCATAATCACAAAAAAAGAAAAAAAAATGATCTACTTTCCTTCCAAGCCCGCATAGTCGTGAATTGCATCCATATTACAAAAAAGAAAAAAAAAAATCCCAGTTTTTGGATCCTTTGTTAATTGTTTGATCCCACCTGCCGTACAAAAAAAAAAGGAAGGGGGCTGAAACGTGTTCTTGATATTTATTCATCGTAGTGTTCATCATCCTTGTTGATTTTAATACCATCAGCTTTGCTCATCCATTTTTGGCGGAAAATCAAGGTTTGGCCTAGTTATATTTTATTTCTTTCCAGCAAAAGTTTCGGCCTAACAAAAATAAATAAATTTTTGGCCGCATTTTGGACGAGAATATCACACCCAAGTGTGAAAATTTTCAGCATCAAGTGAAACATTCACGTCCTTTAATTTCATTCTTTTAAAGTGTCTTTACTTCTCACCTTTCATATCACATTTAGCAACTCTTCACACATTATCCCCTCACTCATACTGCTACAAAAAAGCTTGCTTTATTTAGCGGCGGATTTTAACGGTGGATTTTACGTTCAGCCATTAGTGGCGTTGTTTAGCGGTGGTTTTATACGTCCGTAAACAAAACAAATAGGGTATTCTTTCTTGAATTCGTCGTGGCGAACTTTGAAAAGCGCGCATTAATGATAATCTTTCTGGTGGATTTTTATCTTCGTAGTAAATAAATATAATGGTAGTTGATAAAATATATATATCAATTCGTTTCAAATATTAGTTGATAAATTTGTTGTTATTAGCGGCGGCTTATTAAAATCCACCGTTGATGACGTTATTTTACCGGAGGTTTTCATGTCTCGCGAGTAAAGGTTTTATGCTATATTATTATAAACAAATAGAATGATTTGACAAAAAAATTTATTTCTAGCTCCAAGTATTTCTTAGGTCTTTATGGCCTCTTCTCTTTCGCGTATTTTAGGGCCTTTTCTTCCTTAATCGATTCTGCAAACCTCACCCGTCTCACTCCGCCGTGCGTCCATGCTACCACATCAATGACGGCGAGATCTCCGGCCACTCGTTTCAACCGTTTGGCCAGAATCAAAAGCCGACGGCTAGGCCACCGAAGGTCGGATTCTGGTAGATTTTGTCGATTCCAAAACTTCACAACCGGATTCCGCTCTTAAGATTCAGAAAGTATTCTGAGGATTTTTAGTCCGAAGGAGAGTCAAGAAGATTTTGCAATTGAAGGAGGCTGAGGAGATCAAACAATGGATGTTGAGAAGCTATACTCTAGAATCGATTCAATGAGATCAGAGAGAGAGGTTGAGGATTAATGAGATGCTAATGGCACTGCTTTTTAAGCTTGATTTCTGGAGTTTGAAGTCGGCATTAGGGATTACAAAAAAGTTGTTATCAAAAAGGTTATGAAATTCATGATACTGTTCTCTCTAATTCTGCAGATGGATCAAATCCAAAAAGTTGGTCAAGTGCACATCACATGTTCGACGAAATGACTTAAGAATGGTCAGTTCCTTTCCTCCTTGTTTGTCTGTTCTAGGCTTGATGTTTTAGCACTTTGGTCCACAATGGATTTGGAATATAAACACGTACCTTATGTAATAATTACACGTTAAAGCACAATTTATCTCTTCTACTTTATCAATAATGTTCCTTTCCACTGTAATACTCTTCAACTGCTCTAAAAGTTTCGTTAAATAAATTCTTGTGGTTGTTACATTGATATTCAACCTATTTTATAGGTAAATAAGCAAAAAAATTCCCACAATATCAATTTTATTATCTTTGGTGAAGAACACAGTCCAAATCCTTTAGCTCATGTCAATCACGTTGCTGAAATAAGCCAATCCCAAGTCCCTTACGAACGAGGTATGCTTAATGGACATTCATACTTTTCATCTGATTAGTTTCTTGTGGATGAGTTCTTAGAAATGGTCTTGCTCTTTTGTGCTTGTCATTTTACTAGGGTCAATATGCTTGCACACTTCCTGTTTATGTTAAAATATTATGTTTACATCATACGATTTCCTCTGTTTTGACTTGGGTGCAATTTTATGGGTCCACAATGTGCTTGCATGTGTATTTTTCTCCATGAATGATGAAGGTTATGTTTGTATATGACTATTATTTTTTTGGTTCAGTTCTTTTTGGATATTTTAATACATGATTGTTTATGGTTCAAACTTTCACTCTACAATCCCCTGCCCTTCAAAATAAAATAAAAATCATGGAAATCTATCAACTTTGACACCCTTCAGCCATCTCAAACTTGTTCAGAGCTTCTCCTACTTCTTTGTGCATCATTTTTCCCCTCTTTCCCGGTTCGACATTGGATAACAGTCAGTAAATTCATCATGAAAGATACTATCAGAGCTTGTCTGAATGTTTGGTTAAAGTCAGATGGTCTTAACATGTGGCCTTTTTATGTGCTTATCTGGTGCCAAATTATGTTTGAGTGAACCTTTTCATGAGCCCTGTTTTGCCTAAGTGTTCGTGTCTGATTCTGTCAGGTTAGTTGTCTGCTCTGGTCTTATTTTCAGGTCTGCCTTAAAGCTAGTGTCATTCCAAGGTTTCCAATGCTCTGTTTGCTTCAGGTATGTCTTTCCTTGCATGGGAAATGCATGAAAATCATAATGGACTCAAGTTCGGGATCAACTTCATTTTCAGGATAGTTAGTAAAGATTTCCAAGGTGTTTACATCCCTCTATTTATGTTAAAATCATACGATTCCTCTGTTTTGACTTACTGTAACTCTGTGCCATACTTCCAGATAAATGCACTATCCATTGTTGAAGCAAAAAAGAGGTTTGAATTCTTGGGTTATTAATTTAGAAAGTTATTATCATACTAATAGCTTCTATTGAAGCTGGCACGTTTTCGGGATGTATGCAGCTCGAACGCATTCCATGCTTGGACAACTCGATCGGTCGATCGAATGATATAAACAAGGACTGAAGATACCTTTTTCGTCCTGCTGGGCTCTTTAGTTGTTGTTTCTTCGACTCCTCTCTGTATGAAGCTTATCCTTTGTTTCGTCTTTACATCCCTTTGACTGGATTTATCGATTGATGTTTACTAGATTTGCAGGGCCTTGAGGATGTTTTCGTGCAGTGACGCTGTAAATGAAATTTGTGTCAAAAGTTTGCTTTATTAGGCATTCAATATCTTGAGCTCGCCGGTTTTTGGTTTATGGGTTTCAGCCTTTCTTAATGTAATTCTTTTTCAATAAAGTGTGGTGAATTTGTAGCTTGATTGAATGGCAGCTGAATTTGCAAGGAGGCAAAGAACTGAAGCTGCTGATATCTTATGTATCCTTTATATTTGTGGTCCTTTATCTTGGTAAATGAAGATTATTTTTGTGCTTTATGCAGATGAGTTACTATGGTGAATGAGATGGCAAGGGTTCAAGGGCATCTGTCAATTTCCAAGTAAGTGGATCCTTAGTGTCTGAAATCTAAATATGAGAAGATTCTTGATTATAGGGTTAAGCCTCTTGGATTGAGTCTGCAAGTTTTCTTGTGTTTTAAAAGGTGTTAAGTAACTCCCATAACTTGTCACTGCTCCACCACCATTTGTAGGGTTTGGAGGCCACTGCTCCACCACCATTTGTAGCTCCTGTGGATGCTCTACCTCCATTAACTGGTGGTGCTACTGGCTGGTAGTAGGCATTTATTTTTCCCATTGAAGTATGTGTTTTTTGTTATGTTTTTTTAGAGCCGGATAACTTGAAGTTATTGAGACAATTTTGCATGTACCTCCTATGAGCATCTTGATGGTCACAATGACATAGTTCACAAGCTGTTACATCGTAATGACATTGTTTCTGTTCTGAAGCTAATGCTTTCCTTGATTGCAGGGAAGTAGTTTGGTTACATGCTGCATGTACTCACTTTGAATGCCCTGAGGTGAGTGTCAAAGTCGAAACTCTGTACTACCCCTGTTTTCGAAAATAGACCAAGAGGCCTTTTGATGTCCTTCATGTGGTATAATCCTTTGAATTATTTAATATGACTAATCTGAAGCAGGACTTGCTGGTACTTGAACAGAAGGTAAGAAAAAACATTGTATTATCATGTAAAACTTACTTATTCGATTTGGGAATACATATAAAGTTCATATTTTTCTCCCATATATATATATTGACTTATCTCTTTAAGGTTGCAGCCAAAACAGTGTTTGGAAATTCACACAAATCTACCTTACCGTCTTACAGTATGACCAGTCTTTGAGTGTCCCGGACATGTCCAGGACTTGACTAGGACATGTCCATACCCTGCCCAGCTGTGCCTTATGCTTTACATTGGTTTTAGATATTGTTAGAATCATGTTTTAGGTTGTCTTGTTCAAGTCTGGTTGGTTTTGGACTTTGCCCAGATCTTGTTTGGAGCTTGTCCAGGGCATGCCCAGGACTGTCCAACAGACTTGGTGTGATTAGTCTTCGTCGACGAGTTGGCATGTTGTTTCAGCTTCATGCTCTCTTTGAAGGTATGGTTTCTCAATTCCAATCATGGACAAAGTTTTGGTTATTAGTTTTGTTTCATGGCTGAATCCCACCTGCCTGATTTGATCATAAAAACTTGCTTTTTAACTCTCTGTGTGTGTTTGGGCATTTTAATAATTAACTCTCTGTGTATGTTTTTTTTTATTTTTAAATGATGGTTTATTTAGTGCAGTCCAGTACTAAATTGCCAAAAGTGCATTTTTTAATTAATGCCATTGGTTTTTTTGTATAAAACAACTGTATTTGAATTACTTGATAAAATTTCTAATGCTATTATCAACTGCGTATCGAAGAGCTGGAAACTTTGTTAGCTTGTCGACAAAAGCATGTAACATGATCTAATGAAAAGAACCATGCAACTTTCTTCAAGCTTTACTGTTAGTTTGGGACTTACGAATCTAGTAAAATTGTGTTTCTCCTTTCTTTGGTAAGAATCAGCTTTTTGTTTCATGTTTTTTCTCTTTTAGTTAGCTTTATGATGATGATGATGATGATCACAGGGGTTGGGTTTTTCCTGCTTCAAGCACAGTATTTGCCCTCAAGTTTCCTCCACTCCAATCTTTCTCCTTCGTGTAAATTTTCTTTAGTAGATGAATAGTCCTAGACCATGTAATTATTTGTGTTTTGGAAATAAAATGTGGTGTTTTTGTGTTGAGATTCATGTTAGAATCAATGTTCTTAAATTTTATTTTTATTTCTATTTATATTTGTATTTATTTTTATTTTTATTTTTCTGGATTCGCGGTGGGTGAAAATCCGCCGCCAAAACCTCTATTTTCCTCTTGTGATGGGTTGAGTATTCCTGGCGGAAAATTGAGTAATTGCTGGCGGATAATAACCGCCACAAAAAAATCTTAGCGGTGGACCCAAATATCCGCCAGGAAAGGGCCTAAAACTTTTAGCGGTGAAGGCAAATACGGCGGATTTTATACCGCCGCGAAAAATCTTTAACGGCGGATTATCAGCTTTAGCGGTGGAAAAAATCCGCCGCTAAAAGCATGTTTTTGTAGTGTACCTTTCAACCTATTCTCAAGTGCGAACACCTAGTGTTCTTACAGAAGTCGGTTTTGATTCTTTATTTACTCTTGCTTGCTTTTAGTTCGTTTGACAAGGGTGCTTTATCGACTTAGAAAGAGGAGTGTAAAACACAGTGATAGTGAAGCGTCGTGGTCGGATGTGGATTAGTTGTTGAGGAGGTACATGAAATTTTGGATGAAAAATTAAGGGAGCAGGGCGAAGCTTAGAACGCTGAATTGACACGACAGTTAGAAGCAGTGAAGCAGGAAGTATCTGACGAGTTGCATAATACATTTGCACCATTCACGTGAGGAGATCGTCAGTTAAGTGATGCACTTGCTACTACTCTGTTTCTTTGGTGCAAACCGAGGTGATGATAGGGAGGTAGAGAGCTAGATGTGGTAGAGGTGGTCAAGTGCTGTGTCAAAATGAGGAGGCTGAGAGGATGGTGGAAGAGAGGTCGAAGAAAGAAGAACATAGGAAGCAAGAAGCTGAACTAAAATCAAATAAAGCATTAGACCTGCTTTGGGAGGATTATAAACAACGGTGTGTTGTAGTTTGATTTGAAAAAAATTGAGAGAGGCCAAGAACACACGGTATGTGGCCACTTGCTCTACTGTTGAGGAGTTGAATTGTGTCGATGTGGAAGAGGTAATTACAGGTAGATCGTTGGTTGATGTTCTGATGAGCATAGTGAGTGTGTTGTCACTTCTGAGGTTGTAGTTGTTGTTCATGATGGTACAGAGGTTGAGATCGTTGCTGAGAATGCGGAGGCAACCATGCTCACCATTGAGCCACTCTTGTATTGTGTTGCCCTGGCATTTTCTTTGCAGGTACATGCTCTTGTGTTGGGCGTTGACAATGTTGCTTGATCAATTTGGGTCACTTGTGAACTTAAAAGATATACAAGCGACACATATTTATCAAGATCCATTTTTGGTGCATAGTCGTCCTTTCGATTTTGTGGTTGCTGATTATTATGTTGACCCCGTTCGTTTGCACAAGAGGCTAGGTACTAAAGTGTTCACATCCATACTTTTCTGGATGTACTTCACTTTATGAGGCCTACTCACGTATGTTCGCCACGCTTACTATTCGATCCAGATGACGAATCCTTTCGAACCGGGAGGGAATGATGTGATCCGGTTCATGCTCGGAGGATACCATCATTCGTGCTATTTATGAATATTATTTAATTAATTAGGAGTTGGTTTTATTTCATATTGGATTTTCAGCAATTTATTTATTTATTGTTTTATTAGCCAATAGGAACATTTCGTTTCTGGCCAATAGGAGGTAGAGGCATTTTATCAGTGGGAATTTCTCCCACATTGCTTTTTCCTTGTTAGTTCTTTTATTTGTAAGCCTATATAAGGCAAACACCAACTTTTGGTTATTTTGACAATTATGATGATATAAAATTTGGCTTCTTAGCTTTTATTGGAGTCTTAACGACTTTGATTTATCACATCGTGTGAGAGTTCTCTTCGTAGTAGAGGATTCTACCGCTTTAAATTTACCCGACATCGTGAGTATTTGTTGGGCGTTCTTACTACGATCTTGATTGGATTATCGAGGTGCAGGGTTTTAGCTCGTTATTGTTCCCTAGTTACTTCCTTGGCAAAACATCGGTTTGATTCCAACGGAATCACATCAAGATGTCCTTTAAGCTTATGTCAAATGTCTCGATTGCCCGTTTCATTTGCGATTGGAGCTTCATCTATATTATTAGACTTGCTTTTCATAGTAACTCATTTCCACTCTGCATTGGAATATTGCACATATTTGTTTAAATGCGCCTTAATTCAATTTTAATATGTGAATGAAGCGGTTCAACCTCTCGAGCATAATTTTATTGCAACTCACGATATGAATGTTCTTTATAGCTATCTATTGTCTCGTTCTTTGACTTGCTAGCAGAGCCTTATATGATTCTTTGTGCTACACGCCCATCAATAAAAAGCGAGTATTGTGGCCATTATAAACCTTATAGAAATTTTTAGAATATTTGTTGTTTAGGATTAAATATTTGTTATAAAGCGTAATCTTCTTTGGAATCGCTATAGACAATTCATCATGAATCACCTTTAGTATATTTCTACAATGTTGTTGCGATCTTTTTGTATACTTGGCAAATCGTAAGATGTCAAGTTTTACTCATGCATTCCACAAAATAATTTATGGATTCCAAAATTTTAGCCATAATTGATTTGACCGACATTGTATAATTTCGCATGAAATCTTCGATATTGGTTCCCAACATGTATCCCATGGTTGTCGAATGTTTGTTGGTTGTGATAGACTAATAGAATTGCAATCGATCTTCTTAATTGTTTAGGTATTTGAATGACAACAACCGTATGTAAGCATTCAAGATGCTGCTGGTGGATTCTAATAAACCTCTTTTCTCTGACTTCTTTGAAGCTGGTGAAATAACATAATAGACTTGACTCACATGAATGTTTATGCAATTGATGTAGATAAAGCGATGAGGTTATGGCATTTGACATGCTTGTTTCATTACGATATTTTTGTTTTTCTTATTATTTTTGTTGTTTCTTTCTTTTGCTCAAGTCTTTGACGGTGTGTGATGACACCGTCAATCATTACTAACGTTGATATCCCATTTATATGGGGTGATGGGAATGTTATATATATGTTCTACTTTGTGTTATATGAATGTATTTTTATATAATAACTAAAAGGATTTAGTCATATTTTGAAGAAATCTTCACATACCACATTGCGATTTAGACCATGTATCCGATTAAAGCGATAATAACGAAGATGATAATTAAAAAGAATAATCTACTTTCATTCCACACGTGTATGATGAAAATTTCATATTATGCTTAGCTATGTTGTAAATTTAAAAAAATTAATTTCCACATCACGGATATCGGTCGAAATGAGATATAATGTGTTACATTATTGAGAGAGTTAAGTATGTATTTGTTTAGAGTTAACTATATATTTGTTTGGTTTAATTGCTAATGTACAATAATAAATATTTTTGGTTTTTAATGTATTTTCGTATTAATAATGATTTTCGATTTTTAATAATGTATTTTAGTATTAATAATGATTTTCGGTTTTTAACTTATTTCATTTATTATTAAACCAATGTTTTTATATTTTTTCTTTCTATTTTAATTAATTAATGATGATTAAATAATCAACAATCAATCAAGGATTTCGATGATTTTGATTATTTATGTTTTTATATTTTTAATTTTGTTTTTCTATATTTATTTAATTAATAATCAAACAAGATTTTAATGAATTTCGTTTTTATATTTTTATTTAAAACTAATCAATTAAGAATCTTGTTTGATTTTGTATATAATTTTTTATGGTTTTTCTGTGTTGTGGTTATATTTTAATTATTTTGTGGTTATATTTTTAGTTGATTTTCATCAATCATATTTGATTTTGTTTATAAATTTTAAGATATTTGTTTTCAGATTTTTTATTTCGAATTTCTATTTTAGGAATTTTTTTTTATATTATGAATCAAATGATCTTTTTATATTTGGAATTAAGATGCACACGCATATTTAGTTACGTTTTTTTAATTATTTTATAATTATATTTTACAATAATGTATTTCCGTATTAATAATGATTTTTGGTTTTTAACTTATTTCATTTATTATTAAACCAATGTCTTTTTATATATTTTCGTTTTTCTATTCTAATTAAATAATGATAATTAATTAATCAACAATCAATCAAGGATTTTGATGATTTTGATAATTAATTTTTATATTTTAATTTTGTTTCTTATATTTATTTAATTAATAATCAATCAATGATTTTAATGATTTTCGTTTTTATATTTTTATTTAAAACTAATCAATCAAGAATCTTGTTTGATTTTGTATATAAATTTTGATGGTTTTCGGTTTTATTGTTATATTTTAATTATTTTGTGGTTATATTTTTATTTTTTTATCAAGGATCTTTTTGATTTTCTTTATAAATTGTAAGATTTTTGTTTTTAGAATTTTATTTCGAATTTCTATTTTAGGATTTTTTTATATTATGAAGCAAATGACCATTTTATATTTAGAATTAAGATGCACACATAAATTTAATTAGGTTTTTAAATTATTTATAATTATATTTTACTTATTTCAATGATTTTAATTATTTAAGCGATGGAGAAGCGTTTTTGAGTGAAACACGGCGCATCTCGATATGATTAAGCGAACTTACATGTTATCTTATTAGTTTTACGACGAATTCATTTTGAATTCAAATATTGTTATTCATGATATTGATTCGATTCAAAACCATCTAGAGGTAATTCATCCATTGAATTGATAGGAGAGGGCTTGTCATCTCTATGGGATTAAATCCGGGTTATTGTTAAATTTGATTTTTTTTTATATTATGGAAGTCAATATTCTTGCATTTATTGCTACTGCACTATTCATTTTAATTCCTACCACCTTTTTACTTATCATTTATGTAAAAACAGTCAGTCAAAATTATTAATTTGAATTAAACTGAGTCTAATTCAAGAATTCACGATAGTAGAGATAGAGATAGAAATAGAGATTAGCAGATGTTGTAATTACCCGGCTGATGGGTTGGCCAAACTAGGGTTTTCTATCACTCCTGAAAAATCTAGATATTGTAATTGGGGTACTCAACCCCAGCCTCTAATCTCTCTAGCCTCTGCTATTTTGGCAGATGAAAAGTTCTAATGAATTTCCCCTTCAAAAAAAAAAAAAAAAGAATAGTGATACATCAAACTACTCGTTCTACAGTGATATCATATCTGTGATGATCAACAATGCGTATTTTATTGGGGACCGTCGCGATAAATAATTAAATCATTTTAATCGATGGATCTTAGCGTGTAGATCTTTATTTTATTTCTGGCATTTGTGTAGTCTGCGCATATCATTTTTAAAAAAAAATTGTTTTAGCTTAGAAACTATTTTCGTTTTTTAAAATTAAAAAAAAAAAAAAAAAAAAAAAACAAAACAACTGATCAAACTATATTATCTTCGTCCGTAGATACTTCGTTCATTCACTCTGCGACTCACCGAGTCTGTACGAAACAGTAAAAATTAGCAAACGTATTTGCGATGTCTTTGGTGGCATACGATGCATCCTCAGACGAAGAAAAAACGAAACAAATGTGCTGCCGGAATCTCATACAACAGTCCCGGCAAGAAAACCGGAGTACCGTTCAAGAGAAAGAATCACAACATCTCTCTCACTCCCGCTCTGCCAACTCGTAATTTATTCTTTCTTTCTTGTCCTTCTTTTTTTTTTTTTTTTTTTTTTTTGCGGAAATCGAAACCCTCAATTGTATTTGAGTTTTGTTTTTTACTAAGCATTTCTATCTTCTTGATGCTCAATTGACGGCTAATTTATATTGTGGCTTACTTTCTTGCTTCTTTTGTGAGTCTCCGATTTCTTAATTTTCTGAACGATTTGTTTCACTAACAGTTTTCTCGAAATAAATCCTTTTGAAGAACATACAATCATAGATTGTATCATCTCAAACCCGACACCAAATGGGGGAAAGTTCTCCCTAACTCTCTGTTCTTTAATTCACAAGGCTTGTGGATTCTAGACTTGCTTAAGAGACGCCAAGCTCATCCGGCTGTTGTTCTTTTTTCGATATTCATTAATTGGTTTTTTTCCGCCTTGTTATTCGTTATGTATGCTTTTGATTGGAAATTAAGGAATGAAAGAAATTGGATCATTAAGTAGCCCCGATGAGAAAGGATTTTTATTAATATGTGTTGGTATATCGAAATTATTTGCAGACTTTTTCAGTGGTTATCTGTTCTAATCTGTTTGTTTTGAAACTTTGGTTTTTGCTTTTGTAATCGAATAATTTGCACGAACCAGATGAATATTTTTTTCTTTCGGGTTTTGATTTATTATCTAGTGTACTTTATGCATCTTTAGGCTTGAGAGAAACACATGTTGCAGCACAAGTATACATTGGTGCTTTTATAAGCTGCTATATTGTCATGTGATTATTTTTGTGCTTTACGCATGAAGATTGGAATCAACTTCTGAAAGACCGGTGAAATACTCCAAACAGTCTGAGCTTCCTGCCTTAACACTTCCGGATGCATCTATGTTGTTGAATTCTCCTACCATGGCATCACACCTAGCCCATATGACAGATCATCGTCCCGAGTTGCTGCTGCAATGGCTGAGAATGCATCAAGGAAGAGAGACCTTACTGGGATTTCATCTTCTAGTTATCCAAGAAGTAAACTTCCAAAGGGAGATTGCCCCACCGAAGAACGTTCAGATACAGTAAATGGTCATTTACTTCCACCTCAACTTTCTGGAAGGTAAATTCGTTATACACAGCTTCCTTCAGCCCCCCATCTAGGAACTTTTGCTCATGCATTTCATTTCTTTTTATTCTGTAATATTTACTTTTATTAGTTGTTTCCATCCAAGGTCCTTGAAGCATTTTGTTATTGAAGATAAATACCAATATAGAAATGTTTGCAACATATCTACTCCTAAAATAGTAGATGAAAAACATTATTAATTTGTAAGTTTGTTCTGGATAGAGGTAGAGCTTGCTCTTTGTTGTTGGCTTGACATAGATGGTGCTGGTATGCTCTTTATAAAGTCTTCATGTGTTGTTCATTGGGGTAGGTATGATTGGCTCTCTGTGTGTGCTAGAGCGGATCTACCTTATCAAGGGTGTGGTCACGTGACCCATTTGAGATCCGAGAATTATTTTTAGTATTAAAACTATATAGTTTTGTTGTTAACAAAATGTTGTTTTGTCGTTGAAAAATGTAGTTTTAAGTTTCCGTGACCCCACTGGAACAAATTTTGGATAAAAAATGTAATTTTAGGCTCCGGTGACCCCATTGGAACAAATTCCTGGATTCGCCCTTGGTGTGTGCTCATCCTGTTTGAAATGATAGGAGAAAAGAAAGGAGAGGATTTGAAAGGAGTTGTGTCTAGCTAGGCTGTTTGGATTGTACTTTCACAAGAAAATGAAAGGAAAGTGGTGTAAATGTAGGGACTGGGTATTCCTAAAATTAGACAAAAGCGGTGGGAAACCACCTTATCTCTAGTAAATATTTAGTTCCTCCGTCTGTAATATAAGTCCTTTTAGTTTTTTTTTGGTAGTATCCCATAATATAACTCCGTCTGAGATGAATACAACATTTAATGCATTTTTTCTACTTCACCCGTATTATCTACCTCAAAGCAGCTCATTAGTCTGCTGTCTTTTGGTATTCAATGTATAAAAGCTGAAGGGTATTTTTGTCCCAGAATGCTACAAGATGGATCAACCCGGTAGCTTTCTTAAACTGTCGTCCACGCTAAAAAAGACTTGTAATTTGGGACGGAGGGAGTATGTTATAACAAAGCGACATGGATTGGAAACAATCTTTCAACTTATCAAAACATCAAGCATGTCTAAAAGGAAAAAATCACATAAAGCCATATCATTTCACTTCTTTCTTTAATTTTCCAACACACTATCTTGTATTTCCTTTCCTTTTCTTCCTTGTTAATCTCAAGAAAATAAGTATGATAATCATCTTTTTTCCTTACCTTTCTTTCTTTTACAATCTTTAGTTTTATATACCCTCATTTAGGGTTCTATGTGTTCTAGTTGGCAAGAATTTTACTTTCATGCTGGTTCCGCCATTTTAATTGAATAGCACGCTCTGGATATTCTTTTAAGTATTCGTTTATTGAGACACAGAAGAATCCCAAACTTCCTTGTACAGAAATCAGTCCTGATGGGGACTTGATATTTGCTCTCCACATCCTTTCTCGTTGTTTCAAACCAAAACCATTTTGGTCCTTTTTTATAGTCAGTTGATATGTATGAACCTGTAAGGTAACCACTTTTCCAGGGTTAAAGCAAAGCGACTTAGATACAAGTGAATAGAGCAACAGAAGCAGACACTTAATCCTGGAGCAATAATTGCTTATAATCTGTGCCTTTTGGCAAAGCTAATTATTATTTTATCTGAAAGATTGAGATGCTATGGTCATGTGCATAGTCGTTTTGTAGTTGCACCTCTTAGTTGTAACAAGATAGAAGAAGAAACTCATGTCAACTGCAGTAGAGTTAGACCATAGAAAAACATGGAGAGAAACAATTGAAAAGGATGGGTTATATTGATGTCATAAGGGATATAGTTTGTGAAAGATTGTGGCGGAGACATGTGATTCATATAGCGGATCCCACCTAGTGGGAGTAAGGTGTATGTGTTGTAATCTATGTTCTTCACTAAACTCTATGTTTGCACTAGAAAATTCTTGAAGCTATACCAACTGCTGAAATTAAAGTATAGCCCCATATAGGGATTTCTAGAAGTGTTTTAGGGCATTCTTCTTGGAATTTGGTTTTTGTGTGGTGCTCTCTGTGTTAACGGACTGTTGAGTCAAATGGAGACATTTTCTCTTTTAAGTATTATGAATAGTAAGAATGAAAAAGAGGACACATATCTAATAAATTGCTCCAAATCATGTGCATATGAGTAGGTGTCTTTGCCTTTATTTCAGTAATAGTGGATTCCTTGTGCGCTTTGCTTCTTTCTTCTTTGAAAGTCTTTTGATACCTTGTTCAGCTTGCTTCTCGAGTTTGACAACATTCTAGTAACCTTTGTGTTAGACCTTGAAAGACATTGTGTTTCTTTATTTTCGTTTCGTACTGTTTCCTTTCCTCGTAATGCGATTCTGTTTCATGTTACAGATGACCATAGTTGTTGATTCCTTAACAATGAATTTTGTAGGAGCAATATAGTGACAGAGGACTTGAGCAAGATTTTTGCAAAGAGAAACCATGGCTCTTCGATCCAGTAGATTACTCTTAACCTCTTGGCGTTTCTTGTAAGATTCAATTTTTTTCTTTTGTTTGGGTAGTGCTATCTAATGACCAAGATGTGGATGTTGTTATGAAGTTTTGGGCTTTCATGTCATGGCTTGATTAGCAGATTAGTAAGAGATGATAATCCGTGTAAGCTCGCTCTTGCACTTCTTCTGGTGCCAATAGTTATGTAAGATATTATTATTAGAAGTTAATGTATACCATTTAGTTGGTTGTGGTGCATGCATAAGGAAGGGATGTATAATGCTTGATCATGGATATATTATGTGTAGTTCACAGATTAACCCACACATCACTTTCACTCCAAGTGGAGTTACTACACAAAAATCTTCCTCCCGAAGCCGGTCATGATAAGTGCAAAGTGCATAACAAAGCCATCTTAAGTTATATCTTGTTCTTGTGAGTGTTAAAGTTTTCTCTGTCATATTATTTAGAATAAGTTGCTTGGATAACATTTTTTTCTCTGGTTTTATATATGACCATTGCTTTTATTTTTATTTTTAAAACATGATGACTAAATCTGCTAGATTGAAAAACCAAGTAGCTAGCTACTAGGCTAAACCTAAAAATACAATACCTGAAAAATTAAACTCTAAACATCCCATTCAAATGATCTTCATGCTGAGTATCTGCCAATGAATAGGATTGGCACATATTGTGTCACTACGTATTTATAGAATGTTGACCATACTGGAAGATATGAGTCGTACCCACTCATCAATGGTCTACACAATGTACTGACCGTATCATATTATCTACCACTGCCATAACACTTCAAACCGAGTCTGGTCCAGTGGGTAGAGGTTCATAGCCATCATGTTGTTGCTTAACATTGCTAATAGGCTTCTTTTCTCCTTCACTGAAACTGGTATGCATTTTAGTACAACTGCAATAAGCAAGCTTCCTGCTCCCATTAAGACACTGGCTAACCATAACTGCCAATTTAATGGCACCGTATCTGCAAGCGCACCTAGGAATTCTACTATGATAACCTGGAATGCCACAGTTGAGACTATCACTATCATGAATATCCAGCTCTGAAAAATCCCACGAAAAACGTTTATTTTCTCCATGTCACGGCTGTTGATTTCGTTGAATACCTGTTTTTATTCAACATACATTTCACCAACAGTGAACACTTAAAGCCATTAAAGGCTAATAGCAGTAGTTTGGTTTAGTTTAGGTACATACCTGACAGAACACAAATGTGTTGAATATTAGAGTATTGAGGATTGAGTTAGAATCTGAACCATTGAGATTGAAAAGTCTCTTCCCCTGGAACTCAAGTACACCTAGGATGGCCAATTGGTAGATACTCTGACCAATTATGTTTCTCCACATGATTTTCGTGATGAAACCGACGTTGCGCCCGATAGGCGGTTGTTTCATCAATGCATCATGTGGAGGTTCTGTAACAAGTGCAAGTGCCCCTAGAGTGTCCATTATCATATTCACCCATAGCAACTGAACAGTAGTTAGAGGTGCAGAACCTGTACCAAAAGAAAAACAGGATAATCAAAGAGAATAGAGGCAAGTATGATGATTTTAGATGGCTAACACGCACCGGAAATGCATGCCGACATGAAATTAGCCATGAGAGCGACGGCGTTCACCGTGAGCTGGAACTGTACAAACTTCTGGATGTTTATGTACACGGGCGTCCCCATTTAGCTAGGTTGACAATAGTACTGAAATTGTCATCCAAAATGACTACATCAGCACTTTCTTTTGCAACCTGCAAGTCATAGGAATACTCTTCAGGAATACGTATTTATACATGTACAACACAAACCGTTTTAGTAACGTATCTATAACATGCCAAGATAAACTTACCTCGGTTCCTGCTATTCCCATGGCTAGTCAATATCTGCCTCATGCAAAGCTGGAGCATCGTTAGTACCATCACCGGTTACTGCCACTACATCTTTGTATTCTTCCCTTAAGAAGTTTACGAGTTTGTGCTTGTCCAGTGGCATCGATCGGGCTAGTACCTATAGGAACAAGATCCAAACTTTGAATGCAAATAGACCATTTACTCAAGATTTTAGAGCATAATAATCTGAAGTTCTGAACCTGAAGCTTTGGTATTATCTCCTTAAGTTCTTCATTGCTTTTACTCTGAAATTCATCCCCTTCCATGGCTATACCTTCAGCAGTGTATATGCCACATTCTGTGCAATTGACTTGGCTGTCATTATGTTGTCACCAGTCACCATCCTAACAGTTATTCCTGCATCTAAACAGGTCCTGACAGCTTCCTTTACACCTCGGCGAAGTGGATCCTTAATGCCTATGATTGCAGCGAGTGTGTAGTTGTTGTTATCCGGGAGCGTATCTGCACTCAGTGTGTAAATGCGTCATTAAAGCGAAACAAAGGGTTCTGAGGATTCACTTGCAAAACCGTTGATAACATCTTTCAAGTAGTTTCTCTGTTCTTCATACAAAGGTACAGATTTCCCATCTTTATCAAGCATTTTGTCACACGTCTAGAGAATGAGTTCAGATGCTCCTTTGCAAAATGCTCGAACTCTTCCCCGGGGAAAGGACACGAAAACAGACATTTTCTTCTTGTTTGAATTGAAAGGCTCAACTTTTAGTATCTTTATTTCCTTTAACCTTGCAGCATGATTACCTCTTAGCAGCAGGAGCCGAGGCTCTAGTAAGGCTGTCTCGGTAAGCGAGCCTAACACGTTTTCTTTCCCGTCGTTCCTTTTACAATCTCAGCACTAGTATTCTTAAAGATTGATTGCAGAAGGGCGAATATCGCTGCTTCTGATATACAAGACTCGAGTGTTTTCTCGAGGTTATTCTGTTCATCAACCGTTTTAGTCTCTCCACATATCCATATCTTTCTAACAACCATGTGATTTGTAGTCAATGTGCCTGTTTTATCAGTACAAATGCAACTAACAGAACCCATAGTCTCACATGCTGACAGATGTCTAACGAGGGCCCGCTCGTTCATCAATTTCTTCATCGCGAAAGCAAGACACAGTGTCACTGCTAAAGGCAATCCTTCTGGTACCGCGACTACCAATATCGTCACTGCAATAGCAAAGAAGTTAAGTAGAGATAATGCATCATTCATAGACCATTTCGTAATTCCACCTTGAATTCTTCCCTTCGTGATGAGAAACCGAGCTGTGAGTATCAAGAATGTAAGAACGGCAAAACTCAACCCGATCTTCCCTATAATTGTCGCAACCCCATTAAGTTTCACTTGTAGCGGCGTCTCGTCTTCTCCCCCTGCGGTTAAAGTAGCCATCAATTTCCCCCATTCGGTACTCATACCTACAGACGTTACAAGCATCTTACCAGATCCATCTTGCACTTTAGTCCCTGATAAAAAAGCGGCCTCTCTTTGTTTTTGTTTACCGGCTCGCTCTCACCCGATAGGCTCGATTCATCCACTGCTAAACTGTAACCTGATACAAAAAGCCCATCAGCCGGAACTTGATCACCGATCGATAGATGAACAATATCTCCTACAACAACCTCAAAAATCGAAATCTTCTGTCTGCATCCGTTTCGTAGCGTGAACTTGCATGTTTACCTTTTCCTTATTCAAGTCTCTGAACTGCAAAGATTGCTTATAATCACTGATTGCAGTGACTATCACGACTAACAATATACAAAGAACGATACCTAACCCGTCATACATACCCTTTGGCCACCCTTCTGTAGAGATTCCGACAGCCACGGACGCTACAGCGCACACAATGAGAATAATCAGCGTCGTATCTTGTAGGGCATCCCATAGAAACAACAAAAAGGGCCTTGCAGGTTTCTCGATAAATTGGTTCACACCGAATATCTTGCTTCTACGCACTATACTGCTTGTATACACCCCATTTTCCAACAAAACAGATAGTTTTTAGCTATACCCTCCACTCCTCCATGAAGCTCCAAGGTCTCGATATCATGAGAGCGAACCATACAAGCAAGTTCGGTTGGATCAATACGATAACCGGCTTGTGCTACTTCATGGGATGGCTTTGGAGCTTCTGCATAACCTATTCCTTTAAAGAGTAACAAATTAGAAAGCAAAAAAAAAAAAAAAAAAAAAAAAAAAACAAAAACAAAAGTAGTAAAAGTAGTAAATTGCACAAAGCTCATACCCTGAATAAAAGCGCAATGCTGCGGTCTGAACATACAAAACAAGTCGCATATGTTCCTGGAGGCGATGGATACGAGGATTATTAAGCTATAAAAAAGAGTGAATCGTTGCAACGGTTCAAGAACATGAAACTGTGAAACAGTCTTTAATTACAGCTTTAACCACATTTTAGGAAGGTAATATCCTCAAGGTAAATTGATTTTAATGCGATTGACCATGTGAATATTTCAGGTCATTTGTTATATATGAACCCTCTTTCTGGAAAAGAAAAGCATAAGAATTGCAGGTGGCTTCATGTTGACTCTAATGACATAACCAAATTAGACCCTAGGGCTGTTAAAACAGTCTTTAATTACAGGGTATTCTTCTGCCCAGAAAGGTTATAAAAGCCTTAAACATAAATAAATAAATAAATAAAAACTCCATAAAATCCCATTTTTAAGTGTCCCCACTTTAAATATTCACATGTTTTATGAAAAGAATAGCTAATACTTTGAATCACACCAATTGACGTAAGATTTTACATGTGTTTACATCGGTGCCCTTGGTATTTGAGAGCTAATCCGGACAAAAACACTTTTGAAAGATCGAACTAGTATTTGGTTATACTAAGCCTACGATCTTGTGGATCCAATAATTTATTTTCACGAGGTCAAGAAATATTTTCAAAATAACTTTTTTTTCCCGGGGTCCAATTTTTTTTTTATCTATAAGTGGGGTCCATGGAACCCTATACCATGTATGTGCATCCGCCTCTGCTAAACCAACTTATTTGTTATGTGATGGTTATGCAACTATAAGTATCTCCAATAATCATGCCAAACATGATTGAATTAAGCATCTCGAGATAGACAAAATGAAACTTATATCTAAAAAATGAAACTTTTTTCTTATTTATTTTTGTGCCTAAACCAAGGGCGGACCTAGCTATGTGGGTTTGGGTGGGGCCAATGCGTCCACTCAGATCCGAAAACATTTTGTACTAAAAAAATGTAGATTTATTACTCCCTCCGATTCACAATCACGTATCGTATTCTGAAAAAAAATAACTTTTATTTTTTGGATGAACCTAGTTACTTTTTAGTTGAAGGTTAAGCATTTTTTGGATTAACTTGATCAATTACTCTTTTTTCAAATGCGACATATAATTAGGAACGTAGGGAGTACTAATTAAGAAAATTGTAAAAACACTACTAATGTTCCCATTGAGTTTTCGAATTTGCTTCGTTGCCTCTATTAAGAATTTTTCCGCCACTGGCCTACTTACCAAACTAGGGTAGAAAATATTAATGCCGAAATGTATTTTCTCTGAATTATGTATTTTCTGTTTTTAGATGATATTTTCCTCCAAAATTCTTTTTTTTTTCCACTGCATTTAATTAACATATCACATAAAGGTAAATGAATTCTTTAAGATTGCTTAATTATTTGCATAATGATACAAGTGCTTTGAATACATTAGAAAAGGGTATATATCTACAAATTACATTAAAATTGCTCTAATTAATGTGAATTATTCCAAACGTAACCTGAACCAAATTATTTATTCCAACACCTTGATTGACAATCTAGACAAATTAATTGAGGAAAATTAATTGTCAGCTACAAATTCTCCTTAAGGAATTAATATTCTCATTTGTTTACTTCCTTCGATCTTCCCATTCAACCCTTGACTCCCTTCCTATTCAAATTCTTCTTAAAAACGTATGTTTCTACTTTTCTTACATAAATGAACAACCTTTCAACTTCCAAACAGAATAACAAAAACTTAATTAAAAATATAATTTCGTCATGTTAAGTGATAAATATACATATAAAAATGGTTAGATTATTATTTTTTGGTAACTTTATTTCATTACAAACTTAATTAGTTCAATAATATTGTGGTCATGCTAGCTAATGATATATTAATACAATGATTGAAATTAACACTTTTTTAAACTTTTGATTATGTTGAGTCTTCTATCCGTCAATGGATTTATATATATATATATATATATATATATATATATATATATATATATGTGTGTGTGTGTGTGTGTGTGTGTGTGTGTGTGTGTGTTTACAGAGAGAACTAATTCAAAGTGGCATGTTAGATTAAAGGTGTTCGAGATTAAACTTCGAGTCCAAAACATGTTCATAAAGTAATTTGTAAAGAAGAAGAAGAAAACCAGAATACGCAGAGGAAATGAGGAACCGTTGTTTTGAAAATTATCTACGGAATCCATAAACTGAGAATAATTGTTTGAATGAGAGAAAATATGGAATTAATGCAAAAGAGAGAAAACATACTAGTGGTGGTGGATTCATGGATGTTGGCAGCAGCATAGTATACAAAGATGATGATCCCAAGTTCCCCCATGCAAAAGATGAAATGAATACAAAACAAGCAGCAAGATGAATATTATTTAAATTGTTTCCACCAATATAATATATATCTCTCTATATTTATTTTAATCTCCTTAATAAATGGCCGGATAAAGCTTATAATATTGGCAACTCTCTTTACATATATATATATGTATATTACATCATATCCTCCGTACTCTTGTACCCTAAGAAATTTCGTACTACATTCCTATTTAAACAGAAAGGGATTCCTTTTAGGGAAATAAAATGATACGTGCACTACTTATTTATACAAAATGCACTACTCTTTTAGGGATTCCTCATATAGGACTTGTTAATGAAAGATTTTATTGTGCAACGGTTGTATATACATGAAGATTTTACCTCTTTCACATATAATAATACAACTTTTATCGTATGTGAGATATTGGAAAAAAATGTTGTAATGCATGTCACTTGGTACAACTTTAATACAACGGTTGTATAATAAATTTTTCCCTTATTAAGGGTGTCTTTAAATGCTTCACACTAAATTCACCATTGCCTTTAAAAGACACGTACCTAGCTCATCATATGTCCATTTTTGAAATTGATGTGGTGTCTCAGGTAGTTTTAGTGGGGTGTTCTTGTCTTCTTGAAGACCCCTTATTAATCTTGATGTGTCTACTATAATCAAGGTGAAAAGTTTCTTGTGTCATTAGTTGTGCCACAACTGTTATGGTAATGCATTACCCTTTCATTAAATACCATCTTAGCATTGAATGTGTTATTATACATGTGTGATGATACACATCCACTACACTTTTATCCACAATATTCTCCACAACACTATCAACACTATCGGTTGTGTTGGGGTCCATAACAATAAATGGTTTATCATGTAGTAACAATGATACTACACAAATGTGTAGTGTACATATCATTTCTCATTAAACATAGAGAAAAGTTATGATACAACGGTGATTTATGGGTTGTATAAAGTGGACGACTGTGATGAATCCAAATCGCCCCTACACACCACTACTGTGTGTGAGATGGTGTATAAGAATTCATCATAGCCGTCCATTTTGTACAACTCATAAATCACTGTTGTACCATAACTCTTCCCAAACATATAGTAAACATCGTGGTGCATTTATGCATCATTATCCTATTTGTGTCCTTATTCAAAAGATAGTCCGGTTTTTTATAATATAAACTTTAAATGACTCCGGCTCTTTATAATCTCAATATCCACCAAGACAATATTGTTTAAGCTTATGACTCGTTCTTACGGGCTGAACCAATTTGTGTCCCACAAGACACTACTTATAAGGTTTGTGATGCGTTTTTTTTAAAATAAAAAATAAAAAGATGAGAGAGAAGTTCTTGGGATAGTTCATGCTTATTCTATCATTGTGCATAGCCCTTATCATATTGCACATAAGCCGAAAAATGGTGGCCTAATAAGGCCTAAAGTAGTGACATATGAGAAACTCTATTTCGGGTTTTGGTTCCGTTTTATGATCCTCACCAGAAGAGTTAGTGTACGGATGTGTTGATGTGTCGTAACAAACATACTACTACCTCCGTTCCAAAATAAGTCGATCGTCTTAGGAGTTTTACACAGATTAAGAAAGTGGTTAAATGTCATAAATTTGAAGGTTAATGTTTAAAATGTCCCTTGACTATCATTAATGCAATAGTTGTTATGGAATGAAAAGTGGTTGGATTGATAATAAATTAAGGGTAGGATAGAAAATATGGTAATAAATGTTGCATTGGTAATAGAGAATGACTTATATTGTGAGACAAATCTAAAAATATATGATGACTTATATTTTGGAACGAGGTAGTAGTTAGTTTTTTTTTAATGGTAAGAAAGATACTAGTGAAAGATGACCAACACAACACACTTTCATTTCCAGATTCTTCTAACTAGTTACTTATACAAAATGATAGGTTTTAATCATTTCGTTTACATGATTAACAATCAACGGGACGGATGTTTCTGTTTTATTGGATTTTGTATTTATTGTTTATTTAAAATATATGGCTAAGATGGCACAAATACTTAATAACACAAACACCCTTTAATTTACCTAATTTACTTTTCATTCTTCCTCAAATTTAATGGTGGTGAAACCACACTAAGCTTGCTTCTGAGTTGCAGAAAATGAGAGCTTTTGGTCATAATGTCTGCAACTTGATCATGAGAAGAATGTAGTTGACTAGAAATTGGCCTCCAAGAACTTGATTTCGAACATAAAGAACATCAAGTTCACTATGTTTAGTGCGGGCATGATAATCTGAATTTTTGAGCCAAAAGGATGACGCACCAGTGTTGTGAACCCAGGCAACTAGTTTACTAGAGATAGACTGTTGAAGTTCTCTGAAGATTGGACAATCAACTGCAATTCTGCGGAGAGGTTGGCTAAGGAACAATACTCAGACTCAGTACTGGACCTGGAGACATCATTCTACTTCTTGGCACTCTAAGATATTATGGAATCACCAAGATAAACACAATAACCTCCTAAAGACTTCCTATTATAGGGATAACATGCCCAATCAGCATCAAAAAAACTTGTGAGGGTTAGAATTGGATCACAAGCTTTGAGGAACAGTCCATAAGTAAGAATACCAGAAACATGTCTCGGAAGACGTATGAGTGCTTGCCGGTGAAGAAGTATTGGAGTTTGCATAAACTGGCTAAGATAGTTAACAAAGAATGTGAGGTCAAGCCTTGTCAGAGTGAGATATTTTAGACCCTCAATCAGGGTTGTGTAGTCCTTTGGATCAGACATAAGTGCACTAGTTGTATGAGATAAATGTTAACCAGCTACCATAAGAATAAGACAAGGTTTGAGATGATCCAACCTAGCCTTTTGGAGAAGTTGATAACTTGATATGCATATTGGCATTGACTAAAATACAAACCATCAGAAATCCTGGGAGCCTAAATTCCAAGGAAACGAGTCAAAGAACCCAAATCTTTGAGAGCAAATTTAGAGTTTAGCAAGCCTGTGAACTGTTGTACAATTTAGAATGATTTGCCTATCACCAAAATATCATCAACATAAACAAAAACATACAGTAAGAAATGATTATCGTGAGGATAAGTACGGAGGAATCAGCTTGAGAATGGTGAAATCCCCCATTGTAACATATGTTGTTTCAAGTCATCAAACCATGACCTAGGTATCTACTTCAACCCATACAAAGCTTTATTAAGTTTGCATACAAAATGAGGTTTGACTAGATCCACAAAACCCTCAGGTTGAGGCATATATATAGATATGTTAAATGACCATTAAGGAAGGCATGATAATGTTTACCTGCTTAATCACCCAATTTTGAGACACAACAATAACTAGAATTACTCTGATAGTGAAGGCTTTGGCAACTGGATTGATTGTCTCAGTAAAGTCAACTTCATAGGCTTGATAGAATCCTTTGGCTACCAACATTGCATTGTGTTTAAGAATAGACCCGTCTGTCTTTAATTTAAGTTTTAAAACCCACCTATTACCAACCAAATGTCGAGTGGAAGAGGGAGCCACTAATTCCTATGTTTTATTCTTATAGAGGGCACACTACTTCCACCATGGCTTGTTTCCACTCTGATTGGCTCAGGGCATGTGAGGCAGTGATTAGTTTAATAAGCTATAAGTTTTTTGTTTAAAGATACAAATATTTTACCTAGTCTAACCAGGGGGTTTGTCTTAGACAAATGGGGCACTTACAGTCTCGGATTAAGAACCGGAATTAGAAGTAGGCATGAAGGGACTAAGGATCAGGAAAAACAAGCGGTGAAGAAAATACAATATAAAAAAGAATCAGATGTGGAATGGTGAGATAAGCTTTGATGTGAGGTAGGATTAGGGATAGAGTGACTAGATACTGAAGCGAGACTCTATGGAGTATGATTGGATTTTGGAGATTGAGAGAAATGAACATGTTGAATGACCACATAACAAGAATTAGATGTTTCTTTAGGAGGAATAATAAGGGAAGGCAATGGTGAAGTCAGATAGGTAGGAGTTGCGTCAGTAAGAACATATATATGTGGTCCTTGAGTGATGCCATGAGCACATAGGAAGTCAAATTCATTAAAAATAACATCCTTTGAAATAAAGATCTTGCCAGACTTGTCCATGCAATTGTATTCTTTGTGATGAGGATTGACTCAAAAGTATACACATTAAGTAGTATGGAATATGAGTTTATGGATATAAAATATTCTAAGTAGGGAAAATAGGCGCATCCAAGCACCTTTCTCGTGGAGTAATCTGGTGTGGACTGACACAAAACTTCAAAGGGAGTGAATTTTTCGAGGACATGAGTAGGTAAGGAATTGATATTGGACACAGACTCTTGGAAGGCACACCACAGAATTTGAGTGGCATAGAGTCTTGTGCTAGCAGGGTAAGACCAAGCTTTATAATGTGCTTGTGAATTTTTTTTTTGCACAGCCATCATGAGCATGACCATTGGGACATGAATTTTTAAAGTCATTACCATTATCTGCAAAGTAAGAGGAGAATATTATGTACTCTCCTCCCCAATCAGACTGTTTTGATGGTGACAGAGAATTGGTTTTCAACAAGTGTTTTGAATTTAATGAAGTTAGACAAGCCTTCAAGATTGGCCTTCAAAGGATAATCCAATTGAATCTAGAACAATCATCTACAAAGTGCACATAATAGCTATACCCTTCAGGAGATTTTTATTGGGAAGGTCCCCAGATATCTGAATGAACAAAGTCAGATATATTGCTAGCATGAGAATTGGAGTTAGCATAAGGTAAAGCATGAGCTTAGCGAAACTAGGAAGCTTCACAGAAGGTAAGGTTTTCATTCATTGGAACATTACATAATTTGAGAACTCTACTACGGACATGTTTGGAAGGATGACCGAATCTCCTATGCCAAACATCTAGACTTAGAGACCCAATCAAGGACTTAAGACAAAAGGGCACTACTAACAGAACTATACACAAAAGACTCTAGATCAGATGTTTGACCAGATACTTGACTATTGACGGGAACAAGGGCCTGGTTCTTGGATTGAAGGGATCTATTAGGCTTGTGCACTTTAGTTGGTGTTGGATCTTGTAGAGAACATCCTTGACGACTCATGTTAAAAGAGTTGCTCCTGAGATCTTGTCCTTAACAAACAGTGAAAGGCATTAAATTCAACAAGAACGGGGTTGTCATCGGTCAATTTGGAAATGCTTAAATATTTTTTTGTGATTTGAGAAACATGAAGAAGACAAATGAGATACAGCCCAGTATGATGAAAGAATACTATGACTTATATGTTTAATGATTAATTCCTCACCACTTCCCACGGCCAGTTCTCAGATCTTGTGTAACAAGAGCACAGCTGCCAGTTCTTTAGGTCAGCAGTGAATGATTGGTTTCTCCACTATTCAGGTACCATTGTCTAAGGTGTGGCTAGATTAGCTGATAGTTGTCTAGAGTTTTTCCCTTGAGTGTTTTGATTTGGCTAAAAATCTGCATCAAATTTGTACCAACAAGTAGTAACATTGTGCCCATTTTTCCACACAATTGGCACACCATCCTGTTACTTAGGGTATAATTACTTAAGGCCGGGTAGAAGGATGTGTAGAAGTAGAACCTTACTTAGGGTATTTGTAGCAGGGCTATAAAATTTATTCCTAAAATACTTTCTATTTAGGATCACTTTAAAAGACACCCTACAACAACATCTCTATCGTTATCTTTATACATTTTAAATACTATTAAATAATACATATTCTACTGTACAAGTCAATCCATACACCCTAAATATTTATTATTTCACTCTAGCAACATCCATATTCGTATCCCTATAATATTTTATATCAAATATGTTTAAGGACATTAATGATACATCGTTAAATACATGAATGCTCTATTCATATCGTAAAAATAAATAGAGATACATATACTGTTGTAGAAGACATTTGAGTGTTATAGAGACTCTGTTACGAATGTCTTTATAGCTTTGAGAGTAAAGAAGAACAAAACCAATTTTTCTAAAAGATCGAGCTCCAATACAAATAACGCCCACTATCATTCCCCTAGAGTTTTGTGGATATGGACGTATGCATGTTGTGCGCTGAGGGGTACTAAGCCTACCCAGCCCAATTCATTTTTATCTAAAATAGTAGGCAAGGCTGAAAACCATTACAACCAACGATGAAATATGGATTTTAAATGTTTTATTTAAACGAGTCCAATACTAAATTTTACTTCGTCCAATCTATTAACTTGTTTTACTCAATAAACTTGCTAATCATTTTACTCGGCTCAACCCAATTAAGCTATTGCCTATTGGTGCTCCTCATCATATGAATACTCATTGCTTCTTTTTATTGAAATTTAAAATTTTATGAAGAAATTACGTCGTAAAGTATCATTGCAAAAAAATAAGCCCACCCAATCCAGAAATTCTGACTCCGTCCTTATTTGTGGATAATGTAAATCAAAGTTATAATTCAGTGATCCAGGTTGCAAGGGCTTCATATACATCTTTTTATCTTACTAAGAAAAGTCAATAAAATTTATCGAACTTTCCTTATTTTTTTACCGCTAAGTTATACCCTTGCTGCCTAAATTTACTATATGTATAATTATATATATATATATAGATTGATTTTATTATTGTCAAAAAAATACATTCCACACATCATGCATTTGACAAAGATTCATGCATAGCTTTGTATAATTCAATGCTTACACCTAACTCTTTATTTTTATTTTATTTTATTTTGAAAATTACACATAACTTACATAATTTTAAAGTATGATTAACATCAATAACATCTAAAAAATTGTTAAACCCTAATAATGAGAGTCTCCACTTTTCATGTTTTACGGGATGAGTGGAAATATTAATCAGGTAATCTAGTTCTTCCACTTCCCATGTCCCACGGGATGAGTAAAGATGTTAATCAGGTAACCTAGTGTTTCAGAGCAACTGAAAGAAGTCTTCCATTTGTGGGGTTCGAATCTCCACACTCCAACTTAAGGTAGGTCAACATTATTTTAAAGAGACGATTTTGTCGTCCCTTTAAACATGTCTTTTGTTTAAAGGGACAAAGCTGAAGGGACGACTTTAAAGGGACGACGTTTCGTCCTTTTAAACATTTAATGGGACGACAGAGCCTTTAAAGGGGTTACAAAATATCGTTCCTTTAAATATAAATTCTTGTAGTGGGTGTAGCTGTCCTTTTAAATTACTCAAATCTTTTATCACTAGGTATCTCCTGGGAGGACATCAATAACATCTAGTTATCATTTATCATAGCTTATTGAGAGTAAAGAATCAAAATAAGCCATGAATGCAAGTGGTAAGTCACACTGCATGCAACAACAAAAGAGAAAATATATATAAGTTCGACAAAATAGGATCCATATATAATGTCACATGGAGATGTAAATAGTAATGTATATATTTGTATGAGAACGACTGGGGAAATCAAACCTTGATGCTCCGACGTTTCTTCTCTGCATCAGCACGTTTCGCCAGATTTGCAACCATTCTAAACCTCCGGCGAGGATTCTTCACCAGACAAACCGCCGATCTCCATCTTCTCAACGCTTCCTCCGACGGCCTCTTCGGTTCCACTTCGAAATTATTCTTCAAATACGTTTCCATTGAATCCATCTCTTTTACTCTTTCTCTCTCTATTTCTCTCAGATTAGAAGAAATTTCACAGAATTAATAACTGCGTATGCTTTTATAGCACTGAATCGACATTGAAGCTTGTGGAAAAAGCTAAAACAGATTTTTGTTCCCGAAATTAAGTAATCGTTGAAAACAGCAGCAGAATAAGAGTTATGGAAAGAATAATTTTATTAAGGGAAAGTTTCAAAGTATTTTCCGGAGAAGGCGCCAAAAAAACGGAATGGATTGGAAAAACCTTCCCGTTAACAGAATAATGATTAGATATATCAGATGACAATTTTGTTATATGTACGTCCGGCCCTTGTTTGCGTGACTCTGCATAACCTTACAAAATCTTGGGAAAAGTAATTATGCTAAATTTATTTTTGGCACTGTTATAAGTTATAACATATTTGCTTTTATATATTGATCGCGTGCAAAACACTTACTAGCAATAGGATTAGGTCTATCGTAAAAGAGTACTGGCGAGTTAAGGTCGAATCCCACAGAGACTCGTAAGAACGTCTAATTATCAAGATTGAGTTGTCACGATAACGGTCTACGACCAACTATAATGTATAGACAGTAGTATTGGTGCCTCAAACTAACAAAATTATGCAAGTTCAGATAATCAACCAGAGTTTCTAATGTATTAGTTCATTTATGAGTAATTAGTTATTTCCCCCACACATGCAACAGTCCTACCCTTTAGTGAATTTATTCATTGTTCAGCTACGGGTACAACTCCTAACCCTATCTACTTCGACAATGGAAGTAGACAATCTATACGCAAGTTACGTTCCTTAATTGGTCCGTAATAGACCATACGCATAAAGAACTAGAGCTGCCGATATTGAGTGTTACCTCATACCGCAAACCCGCCTAGACAGCTATCGACATTGACCAGCACGTTCCTAGGGCCCATTCTAGATAATGTCCTAATTAACACTTCACTTGCGGTCCTTCATGTTAATTTACGATAACATGCAAATAGTTGATCAGGCTACTAACATGTAAATTAAATCTATCGATCAACGTAGCTAGCGCCGATTATCATAAATTTGTAATTTACTAGGTATCCAGATCTAGCGATATAGACCGTCGCAGATCTGAAGAACACAACTACTATTTCATGATTTCATCACCAACGAATCAGATCTATAACACATGGGGTAAAATAAACTTACTATTACATAATTAAAATAAATAAGCAGTTAAAACATACTAGGCAAATATAACAATGATAGATTTACATCTTGGAAAAGATAGAAAATCATACCCTCGAAGACGAGCGTAGATCTCCCTCGGATCTCTCCCTAGGCGGTGACTCCGTCGTCTCTCCAACCAGAACTCATAAAATAAATAAAATAAAGAACAAAAAACTTTTATTGCATAATTTCCTTGAATAATTTGAGTACATTGTGTTCTGAGGCGAAGCCTCTTATTTATAGCTATCTAAACCGACTTAGGAACAACTAGTTCGACCCCTCGTCCAAGAAAACACGTTTCGGAAGATTCTAGACCATCGGTAAGTCGGCACCGACCCTCGGGTTACCGGGGGTACTTTTGTCTTTTTTCTTCAACCGACTTAACTTGGATGCTTCTGTTATACCCTAGGCCCATTCCTTTCGTCCAGTCCACTCCAGATTCGTCCATCATGCTCAGCCCAATGTTTCGCATCCTGAAAATCATCAAATAATGCACGAAATAATATCGAAATGGGGAAAATAAATGCTAAGTGCAGATTTCTCGACTCACGAACCCGACATGTGATATTCAACGTAAATGGTTCATATTTATAGGCCGAAACAACTATTTTTAGCTCATAATGGATAGAATTTCGATGCCGTAGGATAGCCTATTTTAACCGTCATCAACTACCCCCCACTAGCCTTACGCTTCGTCATGAGCCAGTATCAGCGGAATGTACCTCCAAGAACAATCCCCATCAACTACCACATATTCAATAAAGATTTCCGGCAGAAACATACATTGAGCCACAATCCATAAACTCCCCATTAATCACTACTTATCATGCATCAATGTGTCGTGTGATGAATCAGTCGTGATAGTGCGTTCGTGAGAAGAATCAAGTTGTATTAACCACACAATCTTAACTTGCTTGCGTATACACTCGCTCATCTTGCTTTCAGACTTGGTTACACAACTTGGTACCGATATTGGTTCGGGCAGACTCGGGGACTGAGCATCGCTCTTAAGTTCTCATTTGTTTCTTTTTATGCGAGGGTCGTGCCCATTTTACACGAGTTCCCTTCCCTCACTGCCTTTATTGCATTTCTTTTTTTCTTTTTTTTTTTCTTTTTTCTTTTTTTTTTCTGGCATATTTCCTCACTTTTTTCTCTCTCACTCACAAGTCCGTTTGTCCCGGTCACCTTTTGTCATCCAAGTTGCTTCCTTGTCTTACAACAATTTGTTAAAGTATATAGACAGAAAAATACTAATTCCCGGTTAAAACAATTCGTCATCTAATCTTAAACACTTCTCACTCAGATTATGTGCTCAAATATTGATTGCAATGATAGAATAATAATTAATAAGTTACTACTTCACGTAACATAACATATGCTCGTTCTTCCATACTAAATTGAATATGCTATAGCTCACTTCAAATTGAACTTGGGCTCCTTTTCTACCGATTCCTTACTCGAAAACGTGTAAATAAGCAAGCTAAAAACAGTGTTAAAATTTCAAAAATATTCCCTGTTTCGACTACAGGTGACTGAAGATATATGTGATGAAAAAAAACCTTGTGATTGTCATGCTACTTTATTGATTCAAAATAAAATAAACAAAAGAAATAAATAAGGGTTTAGAAATAGTTCTGAGTTTATAGTCGTTAGCTCGACTGTACTAATAGGGCTCCTTCATTCATTCTGGCTCCTCTAACGCAAAGTCTTCCAATTCAGGGTTATAATTGTGCTCTAGGTAATGTTTCAACCTGTGGCCGTTAACTATGAAAGTTTGCCCAGAGTGTTCATGTCTAACTTCACATGCTCCTGAATTGAAGACTTTCGTGACTACATGTGGTCCATACCATCTAGACTTCAACTTCCCAGGAAAAAGATGAAGACGCGAGTTGTATACCAGCACCTTATCTCCAACTTGAAATGTGCGGTTCAGAATCTTCTTATCATGCAAGCGTTTCGTTCTTTCCTTGTAAATCCTTGAATTCTCATACGCTTGAAGCCTAAACTCTTCCAATCTATTCAACTCTAGCATTCTTTTTTCACCGGCTAGATCCTCATCCATGTTTAGAAACCTCGTAGCCCACAGCGCTCGGTGCTCGAGTTCTACCGGTAAATGACATGCTTTTCCAAACACTATCATATATGGTGACATCCCAATCGTGGGTCTATAAGGTGCATTCCATGCGCCCAAAAGAGCGTCATCTAATTTCAAAGACCAATCTTTCCTCGGGGGATTCACAGTCTTCTCTAAGATCCTCTTAATCTCTCTATTCGTCACTTCTACTTGTCCACTCGGTTGAGGGTGATATGCTGCTGCAATCTTATGTCTAACCCCATATCTTATCATCAACTTCTCAAACAACCTATTACAGAAATGAATCCCTCCGTCACTAATTATGGCTCTGGGTACACCAAACCTCGTCAAAATTTTCTTCTTTAGAAATCTCAGGACAACCCTGGCATCATTAGTAGGTGAAGCCACTGCTTCCATCCATTTGGAAACATAATCGACTGCTACCAGGATGTAACGATTTGATTCTGACGATGTGAATGGCCCAACAAAATCAATTCCCCAAACATCGAATACTTCCACTTCTAAGATACTCTGCAGTGGCATCTTATTCAGCTTAGAAATATTACCAGTCATTTGACAGGAATGACAGGATCTTGTAAACTCATAAGCAAATTATGAATTGCTGGCCAATAGAATCCACACTGCAGTACCTTCGCTGCTGTCTTGTCTGGTCCATAGTGACCTCCAGCTTCTCTAGCATGACACATGTGAAAAATACTTGGAATCTCATCATCGTGGACGCATCTCCTAAGAATGGCATCAGGGCACAATTTGTATAGGTAGGGATCGTCCCAATGATAGTACTTCAAATATGTGAAGAACTTCTTCTTATCTGCATTATTGAATTCTGGTGGTAGGTACTTTCCTGCTAAGTAATTCACAATGTCAGCAAACCAAGGGTATAACTTGCCCACTCTTGATGTACGATGTCGGGTCTGAGATTCCACCTGAGCTACCACTGAGACGGCAAACAGTTGTTCATCAGGCAAGCTTTCCTTGATCTCAGTCGGTTGCTCTTCTTCTAGCAAAGTTAATCTTGACAGGTGGTCAGCCACCTGGTTCTCAGATCCCTTTTTATCTTTGATTTCCACCTCAAACTCTTGTAAGAGTAGAATCCATCTTAATAATCTTGGCTTGGAGTCTTGCTTGGTCAGAAGGTATTTCAAAGCTGCATGGTCAATAAATACAGTGACTTTCGATCCTATTAGATAAGGTCAAAACTTGTCAAATGCAAAGATGACAGCTAAGAGTTCCTTCTCCGTAGTCGCATAATTCCTCCAGGCCTTTGTTAAGGAATGCATTGGCGTAATAGATAGGCTTAAAGATGTTATCCTCCCTTTGTCCAGTGGTGCTCCAAGCGCCGTGTCGCTTGCATCACACATATGCTCAAAGGTTTGTTCCAATGCGGTGCTACGAGGTGGGGCGGTTATAAGCATTCGCTTCAATGTGTTGAATGCTTTCTTGCACTTGTCTCCAAATACAAAAGGTACATCTTTTGCAAACAATTCCGTCAAAGGTCTAGAAACTTTAGAGAAGTCCTTAATAAATCTCCTATAAAATCCTGTGTGGCCTAGAAAGGCTCGCAACGTCTTCAAGTTCGTTGGGTGGGGTAACTTCTCTATCACTTCTATCTTTGCTCTATCAACCTCCATTCCTTTCTTTGAAATTCTATGACCCAACACTATTCCTTCTATAACCACGAAATGACATTTTTCCCAGTTAAGTACAAGGTTGGTCTCTTCACATCTCTTCAACACTTTACTCAAATTGTCCAAGCATTTATCAAAGCTGTCTCCAAATATAGAGAAATCATCCATGAAAATCTCCAGAAAATCTTCCACCATGTCCGCAAATAGTGACATCATGCACCTTTGGAATGTTGCTGGTGCATTACATAACCCGAAAGACATGCGATTGTACGCAAATGTTCCATATGGACATGTGAAATTTGTTTTCTCTCGGTCCTCGGGGGCAATATGGATATGATAGTAACCAAAATATCCATCTAAGAAACAATAAAACGCATGACCGCTTAATCTCTCCAACATCTAATCAATGAATGGTAGGGGAAAATGATCTTTACGAGTTGCATCATTCAGTTTCCTGAAGTCTATGCAAACTCGATGTCCAGTAATTAATATCACATGGATTAGCTCATCAAACTCATTAGGTTGTACAATGAATCCTCCTTTCTTGGGCACCACATGAATCGGGCTTACCCAGTCACTGTCTGCAATTGGGAAAATGATTCCCATCTCCAACATCTTTATGATCTCTTCCTTAACTACATCCTTGATTTGTGGTGTCAACCTCCTTTGAGGTTGTGCTCTCGCTTTCTTCTCGTGGTCTCTGAGAGATCTTATGCATGCACTTGATGGCCTTATTCCTTTTTATATACGCAATCGTCCATCCAAGCGCTCCTTGTGCTCTCAAGTATTCTCAAAATTTCTCCTCCTCTAAGGATGATAATGACGCTAAAATTATAAGGGGGAGAGTATCATCTTGTAAGTACACGTACTTCAGGTGAGAAGGCAAAGGTTTTAACATTAAGTTCCTTGGTGGTTCTTCTAACGACGATCTTAACAACTTACCAGTCAATTGCAAATCAAAGAACTTGTGCCAGAAAGGTCTGTGAATGGTTCCTCCTAAATCCACAGAGGATATAGGCTCTATTTCTCGCATTTGACCTTCACTACACCCAGGCCAGGTTTCCTCATAACTTTCTTCATCCTTCAGGAGTAAAGTTTCTGCTACTTCAGGGTCTAGCACTTGCTGATATAATTCCAAAAAAAGCTCGTCTATGGCATCTAGCATGTAGCATGCTTCTCCTTCATCTTGAGCATATCTCATTGAATTCATCACATTGAACACTACTTTGTCCTCATTCACTCTCAGAATCAGCTCACCCTTATGAGCATCTATCAATGTTTTGCTCGTAGCTAGGAAAGGTCTTCCTAAGATCAATGGAACATCGTGATTAGCTTCCATGTCTAGCACCACAAAATCTATAGGGAAAACAAACTTATCAACTTTCACCAAAACATCCTCCACCACTCCACAAGGTTGCTTCATAGACCTATCTGCTAATTGAAGGGTTATAGACGTTACATTCAACTCCTTCATGCCTAATTTATGAAAGATGGAGAGTGGCATCAGATTGACACTGGCTCCAAGATCACATAATGCTTTGTGCAGGCATACTCCTCCAATTGTGCATGGTATGAGAAGCTCCGGGATCTTTACTTTAGAAGCGGTTTGCGTTGCAAAGCGCCGAGCATTCCTCGTTAAGGCATATAGTCTCAAGGTCCAACAATTTTCTCTTGGTAGAGATGGCTTCTTTCAAGAATTTTGCATACTCTGGCATTCCGGCCAGAGTTTCTACCAAAGGTATATTCACTTACAACTTTTTAAACATCTCTATAAACTTTTTATAACGCGCATCATCTTTATTCGGCTTATACTTCCTAGGGGGATATGGTAAAGTAGCAGGATTAATAGTTACAATTCATGAAGACTTACCTGTTGACTGCTGCTGCTCTGCTTGCTTGTCTGCTGCATTTTCAGACTCCCGGTTTACCGAAGCATTGTCTTGGGTTACCGGCCCCTCTTTTTCTCCAGATTTTGTTGCGTTCTGCTGCTGACTGCTTTCTGATTCTTGCTGGATAGTTGGTATAACTGGTCCAGGCAATTCCTTTCCGCTTCTAGTCATAATTGCATTCACGTCCTTCAGATTTTTCTCAGTATTACTTGGCAATCTTCCCGGAGGACGAGCTGACACTTGTTCTGCAATCTGTCCCACTTGGTGCGACAGATTCTGCACAAAGGCTTCTTGATTGGTCAGTCTGGTATCATTCTTCTGACAATATATGGTGAAGTTTGTATTCAGCTCAGTCATAGATTTCGTAAGTTGATTGACCGTGTCGGTCACAGTTGAGCTCATTTTATCCATTGCTGCTTCCCAACCACCAGACTTATTGAATTGAGGCAGGAATCCACCAGTTGTCTCGGTCTCTCTCCACCGTTTGAATCACTTTGTCGAAAACCCTCATTAGGGTCGCTCAGTCTAAAACCAGGGTGGTCGTGAGAACCTGGGCGATATCCGTCCCCATAAGGATTCTTTGCCTCCCGATATAGTTCACGTCCTCAGTGTTGGTTGTTTCAATCTCTTGAACTTTCTCAACCTTGGCTATGCGATCTTGCATGCCATCTATCTTTTCGTTTATTGCCATTAGTTGGTATAAGATCTTTTGAGAACTATCTTCTCCAAATACGCCTTCAGCTACTTTGGCCGTTTCAACTTGGTGTGTTCCTCATTGACTTGTAAGCGCAATTTGCTCCAATTTCTCTTCGGTTTCTTCAGGTGATAGCAATGCAAAACATCCGTTGCTTGATGCATCAACTCTCATTTGTTCACTTTGCCGCAATCCGTGATAGAAACTATGCATTCGTACTGGCAAAGTGATGTCATGATGAGGACATCTCCTCTGTGCTTCTTTGAATCTTTCCCAAGCCTCTTCAAATGTTTCAGTGGGCCTCTGGTTGAAATTCATGATATCTTGTCTCATCTGTAGTGACTTCCCAGGTGGGCAGTACTTATTCATAAACTTCTGCAACAGATCGGTCCAAGTTTGAATCGATCCTAGTGCTAGAGACAATAGCCATATCTTTGCTTTTTTCTTTCAGAGTGAATGGAAACAATTTCAGCTTAATATTGTCTCATGGTACTCCTACTGGCTTAACCGTGTTGACTATTTCCAGAAAGTTGGTGACGTGTACACTAGATCCTCGTTCATTACTCAATGAAAAGTAGTGTAGTTAGTCACCATTTGTTTAACATTCGGTTTAGGGTGAAATACCTCAGCTGCATCCTCAGGCTGAACAATTGCTGGCACAAATTGCTCAATCGTTGGCATTTCATAGAACTGTAGAGTTCTCCTATCTGCTTGTACCAAAACTCCTGCTCCATTCTGTCCGTTCTGTCCATTCTGCGCCATGTTGTTTTCCGTATCTTCCAAAGGTGGAATCTCTTCTTCCCTCTTGCTGTGATCTTCTTCGTTCGAAACCACGTCATCCGCCAGCCTAACAGATCTCTCTCGAGTTTCCTTTCACTTTTGTCTAGCAAAATTTTCAATCTCAGGAATGAATCTGTCGAGTTTGGCTGATGAACTACGTGTAGCGTACTACAAGACACAAAAAGACAAATAAAAGGGTTAGTAACTTTCCTCGGCATTTTGTTACACTCTTTGTAGACTCAAAAATACTGAGACCACGACTCACCGACCTAACATCGAACAAGCGAAAGCGATTCTAGCGAGAATTTAGACCCTCGGTTTATCGGGGTGGACCCTCGATGGCTGGTGGTAATTTTTTCAGAATTCATGAATCGACTGCATGCGACTACAGTATAAACAGACTATAAAATAGGCTCAAATAAACAGACTGAAAATATATATAGCAAACTCAATTTTAAATAAAAAGTATTCTTGACACGAGTCCCCAGCAACGGTGCCAAAAATCTTGATCGCGTGCAAAGCACTTACTAGCAATAGGACTAGGTCTATCGTAGTAGAGTACTGGCTAGTCAAGCTCGAACCCCATAGAGACTCGTAAGAACGTCTAATTATCAAGATTGAGTTCTCACGATAACGGTCTACGACCAACTATAATGTATTGACAGTAGTATTGGTGCCTCAAACTAACAAGATTGTGCAAGTTCAACTAAGCAACCAGAGTTTCTAATGTATTAGTTCAATTATGAGTAATTAGTTATTTCCCCCACACATGCAACAGTCCTACCCTTTGGTGAATTTATTCATTGTTCAGCTACGGATACAACTCCTAACCCTATCTACTCCGACAATGGCAGTAGACAATCTATACGCAAGCTACCCTCCTTAATTGGTCCGTAATAGCCCATACGCATAAAGAACTAGAGCTGCCGATATTGAGTGTTACCTCATACCGCAAACCCGCCTAGACAGCTGTCGACATTGACCAACACGTTTCTAGGGTCCGTTCTAGATAATGTCCTTATTAACACTTCACTTGTGGTCCTTCATGTTAATTTACGATAACATGCAAATAGTTGATCAGGCAACTAACATGTAAATTAAATCTATCGATCAACGTAGCTGGCGCCGATTATCATGAATTAGTAATTTACTAGGTATCCAGATCTAGCGATATAGACCGTCGCAGATCTGAAGAACGCAACTACTATTTTATGATTTCTTCACCAACGAATCAGATCTATAACACATGGGGTAAAATAAACTAACTAGTACATAATTAAACTAAATAAAAATTAAAACATACAAGTCAAACATAACAACGATATGTCTACATATTGGAAAAGATAGAAAATCATACCCTCGAAGACGAGCGTAGATCTCTCTCGGATCTCTCCCTAGGCGGCGACTCCGTCGTCTCTCCGACCAAAACTCATAAAATAAATAAAATAAAGAACAAAGAACTTTTATTGCATAATTTCCTTGAATAATTTGAGTACATTGTGTTCTGAGGCGAAGCCTCTTGTTTATAGCTATCTAAACCGATGTAGGAACAACTAGTTCGACCCCTCGTCCAAGAAAACGCGTTTCGGAAGATTCTGGACCCTCGGTAAGTCGGCACCGACCCTCGGGTTACCGGGGGTACTTTTGTCTTTTTTCTTCAACCGACTTAACTTGGATGCTTCTGGTATACCCTAGGCCCATTCCTTTCGTCCAGTCCACTCCAGAATCGTCCATCATGCTCAGCCCAATATTTCGTATCCTGGAAATCATCAAATAATGCACGAAATAATATCGAAATGGGGAAAATAAACGCTAAGTGCAGATTTCTCGACTCACGAACCCGACATATGATATTCAACATAAATGGTTCATATTTATAGGTCGAAACAACTATTTTTAGCTCATAATGGATAGAATATTGATGCCGTAGGATAGACTATTTTAACCGTCATCATATATATACTTGTAACGCCCCGTTCTTGGATACCGAGTACTTATCCGAAAAAGAAACGTTCAGCACGTATAATATTAAATAAATTCAATATTATACGTAAGCCTCTACTACGTCGTATCGAGTTTATCAAACGGAAGCTAAAAAGACTCGGAAAACATAATAAATGATACTAAGAAAAGATACAAACCAACTAAAAAGCTAGGTTATCCTTACAACAACGAAAAGAAACTTACAACGTACGATGTCTAAAAGAAAGGTACAACACTTGTCTTACAAACTTGAAATAAAAGTACAATATAATCCAGTACAACATTTAATAGAAAGGTAAAGGGAAAGCATCATTATCGCATCAACGTCATCAAACATCGTCAAACTCCTCATTGAGCTCAAGATCTACATGTTCATCTTCTCAACCTACAAAGCATACAACAAAATGTATTGTTGGTAAGTACAACATACTTAGCAAGAGTAAGAAGCTAATGTATAATTAAGTCTTACAACGAAAGGTTCATTAGTTATTATTAAATTATCTTTATGACACCGACTCGATTCTAGGGTTCACTTCATTCTCATCAACATGTCGTGACTAACTGTTTCTAGCTTAGCTTATCTCTGTTACATCATTCAAGGCACTACGCATGGTGTTCACTCACCACAAAGTATCTGAGTGCAACATATTGGTGGATCACACCAATAACCACGGGGCAAAGCCCGATAGTGTACACGCTCGGCGGAGTTCCTCCGTACGTAGGGTCTCGGACTTACGGTGTGGTGTTCCTCCGTACGTAGGGTCCACAGACTTACGCAGTTATCCACTTTATCTGAATGCCCACACATCGCGATATAGACTTGTGCCTTACCAAGAATGGATTGATGTTTAGTCTTTTAACTACACAAGCACATTTGTCATTATGTTGTTAACTAACCACCTAACTGTTTTCAAGTAAGCTCCTCACATATACTACTCTCTTACTTAGACCCCTAGACATAGACAAGGCCTATCACATACAAAGACATTGATTAATACTAATTCATCAAACCACAAGCCATTCATACCCTTTCGACTGTCCCAAACTTCAACTCTATGGAAGAGTACATCCGGTGCCGGAACTAAACGCGTCAGAAGCTTAATCGAGGCTTGTTCATGTTAATTTAATGTTATTAGGTCAAGAAACAACATTTAAAACTAGACTCAAGGCTCAAAACTGACTAAACACAAAAAAAGACATGTCCGTACACACCAAGATTGGCTTCAGTGGCGCTTGCACCGCCAAACAGAGACTTCTGCCCGGTGGTGTGTGCTTGACTGGATTCAGTGTGCCCCGTCGCGGCTCAGTGCGCCAAGCATTGGATTCAGTGCGCTGCACCAGGCCTCTGAATGTAAAGACGGACTTTCTGACTCCTTGGTGTGCCCGTACCGGATCTGGTGTGCCCGCACCAAGCATAGAAACTCCCAAAAACTCACTTTTATGCATCTAAACGATCCCCACTCGATTCTAAACAAGTTTAACATCAATAGGCACAGCAAAACAGCAGAAAAACATCACTTTTACATAACTAAACATCACCTACTTCTCTAATACAAAAAGGCATGATTTCAATCATTAAAACACCACAAATTATACCCAAAACACAACTTTAACAACATAAGACCTTAATTAAACATTAGGAAGAGCCCCTTACTTGATTAAAGTTGTTAGGAAATCGATGCGGGAACGCAGCGGAATTCAAAAATTTGATTTCCTTTTACCCAAGATCGAATTCATTTAAGCAACACGCATAAAAGAAGTAGACAAAAGATTACCTTGGTTGATCCAATTGGATCGACGCTTTGTCTACGGTTGTAGTTTCTGCACGAAGCCGCCCAAGCATTCCGCCTCTACCGGTGATCCACACGAACACCTCACCGGAATCCCATCATTGATTGCTACCAGAAAAATTCGGCTGCTAGACCGACTTTTTCTCTCTCACAAATCTCTCTCTAGAAAGCTCTCTATTTTGCACAAAAACTATTAGCTCTTGGAATTGTGATGTACAAAAGAGCTAGCCAAGCCTCCCTATTTATAAGGTGACTTGCCCCCTATTGTTCCCAATCTGATTGTGATTAGCTTCCTAATAGATTGAGGAGAAAGAAAACATTTTCCTAATAAAATAAGGAAAATATCCTTGATTGATTTATCTAATTTAATATTCAATATCTTATATTAAATAGTTTCTCCAAGATATATATTGACAATATCTTATATTGAATATATCTTTATCTTATTACCATAAATCTATTTTTTCAAAATCAATTAATATCTAATATTAATATTATGGTAATCTTATTAATTAAAGGGAATATTAGGTTTTAGTCCACTTTCCGCCCTCTAAATAAATTTTAACCCACACACTCTTTTTTTTGTTAATTTAAGGACAAAACATTTTACTTCGGACTAAATTACCCCTAAACAACTCTGTCACCATTCTATCCTCCACTTTCCCTTCTTTATTCAGACTCCAGCGCTACTTCCAATCCCTTCCTCCCCCGACAGTTGTCCGGCAAAAACGGAACGGCTCCACCACCGGAGGGCTCTCACCCTACAACACTACAAAGACACACAATGACCTCATCTTTTTCTATTTTTCTGCCTTCTATAAGAATCGGGTCAACCCTCCTCTCTTCTTGTTTGCTCGATTCAGCTCCTCCTCCTCCACTTGGTGTTTTGGCACGGCGTCAGGCGGCTCCTCCTTGTCTGTAGGCAGCTCCTGTTCATCAGAGAGTTAATAATCCATTTCCAAACTCAAACTTCCAAATTCCAACTTCTAACTTTCAAGTTTTTTATCATGTTCAAAGACTTAAATTCTGCTGTAACGCCCCGTTCCCGGACACCGAGTCCTTATCCGGAAAGAGCGCTCGGCACAAAAATTATCAAATAAATTCAATAATATATGTAAGCCTTACTTCACACATCAGAACTAAAACGACATGGAAGATAAAATGACTCGGGAAACAAAAGATCGAACACATGGTTTTCAACGCTGCGAAATTAAATCCAATGGAGAAAACTAAATCATCCAACATTCAAAACCAAAAGAACTCAAACGAAACTAATCCAAAAGAAAGACAACATTGTTTGAACTTGAATCAACAACTTTATTGAAAGAAACCAAAACTATAGAAACTAAGTCTTCGAGAGCTTCATCTCACACGTCATCGTCGAAGAACTCATCAACATTGGAAACCTGTTCATCTTCTTTGGGGAAAGAGAAAGACAAACATAAAGTAACGGGGTAAGTACATAAGTACTTAGTAACACGTAGAAGATCGTATAACGTCGGTCTCATAAAGAAATAAAAGCAACACCGTCTTTTATTAATTCATTCCATTATTAGCTTGAACTAACTATCATATTATGTTCATAGCATAACATGAGGTTCCAATGTTATCTAGCTTATCTCAAGTTGGTTACATCATGAATAACAAGGGCACTACGCCTAGTAATAGGATGTACTAGGACAACTGGGTGCAACCTACTTAGAGACACACTCTAGTAGCCCTGGGAATATCTGAGTCCCGATAGTGTGATGACCGGCTGAGTGCACCAGGCGCTTTATCTAGCCAATCGATTGACCGGCGTGGGTACAGTCTACTTTGTCTAGTCAGAGGACACATCGCGATATTGTACTATGCCTTACCAAGCATTGCATGATGTTTAATATTATTAATCTAACACATACGTTTGATTAGATGTTTAACTAGCCACCTAAGTTGATTCACATAAAAGGCTCACATATCGATCTACTCCTCTTCTTAATACCACTAGACTACAACAAAACCTAGCACATATAATCGACATCGATAAACCCTAGCTTATCGAAGCACAAGCCAAATCCGAAGCTTTCGACGGTCCCACACTTCATCTTTTGAGGGAATCCATATGGTGCCGGAACTAAACGCATCAAAAGCTTGTTCAAGGCTTTTTCACATAGGGTTAAGCAGTAAGGACATGATTATAAAGCCTGAAACCAAGCTGACACGACAAAACAAAAAAAACGGAATAAACAGGTCAAATGCACGTTTGACATCCTGTAAACGCGCGTTTGCCTCAAACGAACGTTTACTGCTCCCCAAACTCTCGTTCGTGAAAAATGGCCACATCCTGTATCAAATGTCCAACACTCAAACGCCCGTCTATAAACCCCAAACGCTCATTTGAGTGGCAACGATCGCAAACGCCCGTCTGCCCTTGTGCAAACGCTCGTTTGCCTGTGTTTTTCCTTGAAATATGCAACTGTCAAAATACGACCTCTAATGAGCTTTAATTTACCCTCCAAAAACAATTTATAAAAACTCGAAACCATGGGCAAACTAACTCTCTAACCGGCAGTGTACCGGGTCGATTGCTAGCATAGCTACAGGAGTACGAGGTCAAACCCAAATGAATATGGTTGTGAATACCAAAGCAAACTTGAAACTTAGTCTAGGCGATCCAGATTTTAAGGTGTTTTATAACTACAATGACAATTAAGCATTTAAATTAACAAGTCTAGAGATAAGAGAAGAAAAAGAAACTCACGAGAGGATTATATTAAGGATTACGAGCATAGCGAACCATGATCCCACTAGTTCTTGGCGCCCCTCGAGTGACTTAACCGGGAGTGTGCATTTACCGACCAACCATAACCAAAGGTGCTTAGCGAATATTCAAGGGTAACGGTTTCTAAACCTGGTGATGCTATCTCGAACAACTCTCCTTCATCACCCTATGCTAGGCTAACCAATTCCCCCTTAAGGAAACCAGAAACCCCAACACGATAAGCTCTAAACCGATTAAACGTTAAAACGTGTAACCTCACTTTGGGCCCAGGCTCAACAACTAAGCTGGGTCTACTCTGCGATCCTAGAACCCCTTTTCCCACATCTCTCTATCTGAACAACTCTTTAGATTGATGTGTGTGACTTTGACCTAGGTGATCAATCTAGCCCAAATATGTTAAAACAAGTTCTAAGACAAGAATAAAACATTAAAGCATGAAAATAAGCACTACCCACTCCCAATTTCATCAATCTAGGGACATTTCACTAGTGTTCACATGATTCGACTATGTTAAGGATTTAGCTACTCATTATAGATGTTAAAGCATACAAGGAACAATAAATTAAAGACATAATAAGAGAAAGAAAAGAGAAATTTACCATAGAAACGAGAATTTCGAATTTGAGATCCAAAAAGTACACTTTGAAGAACTAACTAAAAGATGGTCTCTTAGTGTTTGGAATAGAAATCTAAGCTAAGAAATGGAAAGATTGAGCTGAGATTATACTACTTTAAGCTAAAAGAAAGTATTCCAAGCTATTACAAAAAGAGAAGTCAAAAGGGGTAGGGTTTTGCTAAGAAAAAGACTTGGTTCTTGAAATGGTCTAAGAGTTGGTATTTATGGGTGGGGAAAAACTATAGATTTTCGTCTTCAAACGCGCGTTTAGATACTGTAAACTGGCGTTTTGCTTGGTCAAACGTGCGTTTCGCATAGGGCAAACGCGCGTTTCGCTTCATTTCTGGGTAGGTTCTTGCTTGTTCTTCAACTGAAACGCGCGTTTAGGGCAGTTTGAAACGCCAGTTTGGGAGGTTCAAACGCGCGTTTAGGAGGGCTTGAAACGCGTGTTTAGAGCAGGTGCATCCTGTCCAAAATCATGCTTTTGAAACGCCAGTTTGGGGGGTTGAAACGCGCGTTTGAACCCCATATGTACCAAAACTTCATCTTTTCTCCCTTTTGATCACTCATAACGCCTCGATCATGCTTCTCACCATGAATCATCACCTTCCGGGTCCTCGAGACACCTAGACCCTACAATCTCATGAACGAACAAAACACACAAACGATTCCGGAGGGTAAAAGTGCTCTGAATGGGGTTAATATCAATAAAAATGAGGCTTTACCATCAAAAGATGATAAAAGCCCTTGTGCTCTAAAACATGTGATACCAACCCGTTTTGAGACCTTAATGTGTCAAAATATACCAAATATGCATCAAAATGGGGGCTAAAAGAGTGCCGGAGTCATGCAAAGTTGACTCCTATCAACCTCCATACCAATTCCACCCCAAACTCCGACTTAAACAGATTATAAACCACGAAAATAACCATACAAATTACTCTATAACTTTACAACACCTTAATCATACGATAAGAACACCACGTTACCTTAAATTGCGAGCTACTACGATCCATGCTACCAAAACCTTGAAAAGGTTAAACTTTAGAACTCCGAACCTACAACGATTCAAACCAAAACTGATTACTACGAAAATTAACTCAGAAAAACTCAACCTTAACAATGGTGATTAAACCCTAATCACCAAGAACGATGAGGGGAAAACTTACGTTAACGGATTTAGGGATTGTTGGTATCCAAACGATCCTCTCCTTCCATAGATTATTTTCCTCTTGATACGTCTGTTGAAAAGAACAATGGATTAGCCTCGAAATTCAAAAGTCTCTTCTCTTCTTTTTTTTTCAAAACTTGCGCCACTTTTCAGATGAGTTTTACACAGAACTTCAATTAGGTTAATTTAGGATTAGTTTTCCTTTTATAATCTCAATTTATTAATTAAATCCTTAAATACAATAAATCCTTGTTAACCCTTTTTTCTTCCTTAAATCCTTTAATTAAATAACATAATATTCTATTTTTTGCAAAAAGACCGAATTGCCCTTTTTCAAAAATCGGGATATTTCATTCCTCCCCCCTTAAGAGGAGTTTCGTCGTCGAAACTAGAACGTACCTGGTAGATGAGGGAACTCTGGGAACTCGTTGAACATGTCCGCTTCCACTTCCCAAGTGGCTTCAGTCGGTGCATGATTGCTCCATTGCACTAACACTAATGGGATCACTCGCCTCTTTATCATCTTTTCCTTTCTATCCAGAATCTTTATCGGCTTCTCCACGTATGAAAGATTATCTTGTAAAACTTCCGGATCAATCTCAGATTCCACATCCGCTTTAGATAGACACTTCCTAAGCATCGATACATGGAAGACATTGTGGACTCTAGACATCGATTCTGGTAACCGCAGCCTATAAGCCAACTTCCCAACTCTTTCGATGACATCAAAAGGTCCTACATACCTTGGACTTAGCTTTCCTTTCTGTCCGAACCTCTTGACACCCTTCATCGGAGACGCTTGATGGTAAACCCTATCCCCGACATCAAACTCTAGCGGTCTTCTTCTAACATCGGCCCAACACTTTTGACGATCTTGAGCGGCTTTAAGATTCTTCCTTATCAACTCGATCATCTCCTTGGCTCGCTGAACCATCTCCGGCCCTGTGATGTGTTTCTCTTCCCACTTCATCCCAGCAAAGTGGAGTTCTACACTTCCTACCGTACAAGGCCTCAAAAGGTGGCATTCCCAAACTAGCATGGTAACTATTGTTGTAAGAAAACTCAGCCAAATTGAGGTAATCTATCCATGATCCTCCGGCATCCAAAACACAAGCTCTAAGCATATCCTGGAGAGTCTAAATTGTTCACTCTGACTGCCCATCCGTCTGCGGATGAAACGCTGTACTCAAATCAGTATTCGTCCCAAAAGCTTTCTGTAAACCCTTCCAGAAGCGACTGATAAATCTAATATCCCTGTCGGATACAATGGATAAAGGAACACCATGAAGCTTTACTATATTGTCGATATACATAGTAGCGAACTTCCTTATAGGCATGTCCACTTTACATGGCAAGAAATAGGATGATTTTGTAAGTCTATCCACGATCACCCAAATCATGTCATGACCGCCCTTAGTCTTAGGTAAACCGGTGATGAAATCCATCGTGATATTCTCCCATTTCCATTCCGGTATCTCCAAGGGTTTCAACAAACCTCTTGGTCTTCTGTGTTCTGCTTTCACTCTCTGGCATGTATCACATCTTGCCACAAACTCTGCGATCCATAACTTCATACTAGGCCACCAATATCTCTCCTTGAGATCTCTATACATCTTAGTGGCTCTGGATGTACCATAAAAGCAATCTTATGAGCTTCATCCATAACCTTCTCCCCTTAGGCCATCCACATCGGGCACACACAAACGGTCTCCGTACCAAAGATGACCACTCTTGTCCAGCGATAGCTCATCAGAAGCTTCTCTCGAGCTACTCGCTTCAAATCAAACAACACATAGTCCTTATCTTGCTTAGCCCGAATCTCATCTAGCAAATCTGACCTTGCCATCAATGGCGCCAAAATCTGACCTTGCCATTTATGGTGGCGTAATCCCGGAATTAATAATTAATGTACTTATTCTGTTTGATGAATAATAATTATTGAGCTACCTGGTTATAGTCCATGGTCCCCGATGTGGCTTACGTAATTCGGACTAATAATCTTGTTATTTGGGCCTCATTGATAATTAATTGGTTTGGGCTAATTAATTGATATGCATGGATATTATTTAGTTGGGCTAAATAATATAATACACATAAAAGACATTTTATGTGGCTTCTAAACCCTAAAAAGTGGCGCTAAGGTCTCTAATTAGCACAAGAATTAATTTTCTTGTGTTATGGAAAATAAAAGATATTCTTGTTATATGATTGGTTGGATGACTTCTTATTTGATTTCCTATTGGTCAATACATGTCACAATTAGTTATTAAGGAAAATATTCTTTTATTTTATTTAATTAATTATTTGTTTAATTAATTAAAACTTGGAGACCAAGGATTTACTCTCCTATAAAAGGAGAGTTATTCCAAGTGTAAAATACAATGGAAATTTCGACCACCACATAGAAAAGGAGAGAAAAAATTAGTTTTCTTGTCTTGGGTTTTTAGAAGAAGAAAAACTCCAAGTTTTTCTTGGTGTTGCATATCGAGGAGGTTCGTGTATCAAGGAGGGTGTCCACCAACCATTGTTTGGAGAACACATCGGAAGATCAAGGCTTCTCTTCCCATTATTGGTAACATGATCTTAAACCCCCTTGTAGTTGTTTACGTCCTCTAATTATGAATTGTGTCATATAAGTCGTGATCCATCCGCTGCGCATAGATCTAACTCGTTTAGATCTAAGAACCTGCATCCTTCAATCGTCAGTTTATTCAGCTCTCTGTAGTCGATGCACAATCGCATACTCCCATCTTACTTTTTCACAAACAAGACCGGTGCTCCCCACGGTGATGTACTTGGCTGGATGATGTTTTTCTCTATCATCTCCTTAAGTTCAGTTTTCAACTCCTTCAACTCCGCTGGTGCCATCATATAAGGTGCTTTAGCTACTGGTGACGCTCATGCGATCAATTCGATCTCGAACTCTATGGCCTTATCTGGCATGTGTCCTGGCAAATCTTCTGGGAAAACTTCAGGAAAGTCCTTAACTACACGAGTCTCTCCTAACTCGGGTTTATGTTTTTCCTTATCTAACGCATAAACAACGAAACCCTGGCAACTCTTCTTCAAAGCTCTAAAGGCTTTAACTGCTGAGATAATCGGATGAAAACCCTTGCTAAGCTTGTATACATTACCTTGAAACGTCTTAGCTGATTTCCTTGGGGCCTTAAAGATCACCCTCTTACCCCTACAATCCAAGTAGACATAATTCTTGGATAACCAGTCCATACCCAGGATAACATCAAAATCTGAGAAATCCAACACCGTCAAAGCATGCTGGCACCTATACGTCCCAAATCTAATATCAACTTAGGGTGTGACCTGATCACATCTAGTAACTCTGCCCAAAGGTGTGGTTATACTTAAAGGTCTCTCCAATTCCTTAAGAGGTAGGTTCAACTTTTTAACTATCTTAGAGGAAACAAAAGTCCCTGAAGCTCCAGTATCAAACAGAGCTAAAACTGCTAGATTATCTATGATTATGGTACCTAACAAGTGAATCAATTTAAGTACAAATATATAATATCATATGCGCGCTATATCATATTAAATATCTGTAATAAACACAAACACTGAAAAGTACCTATCACCACAAGGTCATCTAACTCTTCCGGTTCTGCATCTACTGGAAAGACACGAACTGGTCTGCTACCCGTGGCATGATTACCCTGCTGGTTACCTCGTCCTCCTGCCTGATTACCTTGAGAGAGCTTCTTAGGACACGCTATCAGGTAATGTCCCACTTCCCCACTGTGGAAACAGCTCAAGATACCTGCCATGCACTCTCCTGTATGTGCCTTGTTACACTTAGCACAAACCGTTGGTGCTCCACTTGCTGAACTCCTCGTGGCCGGATTTCCCGCCCTCTTAACATTCTGTTGCGGTCTTCCTCTTTTATTCCCTTGATAATTCGAGAAAGGCCTCTTGTCTCCAACTACAACCGTCTGTTTACTAGCAAATCTTTCCGCAATCAAAGCTCTATCCATGACGTTTTCCATGCTAGTAGGTCTATCTCCTAGCATGCCCTTTGTTGGTGTGTTACTTTGTTAAGAACAAAAATAGACTAGTGTGTTACTTTGTTGGTGTGTTACTTTGTTGAAAACAAAAATAAACTAGTGTGTTACTTTGTTGGTGTGTTACTTTGTTGAGAACAAAAATAGACTAGTGTGTTACTTTGTTGGTGTGTTACTTTGTTGTTGGTGTATTACTGTGTTACTGTGTTACTTTGTTGGTGTGTTACTTTGTTGAGAACAAAAATAGACTAGTGTGTTACTTTTTTGGTGTGTTACTTTGTTGAGAATAAAAATAGGCTAGTGTGTTACTTTGTTGGTGTGTTACTTTGTTTGTGTGGTACTTGGTTGGTGTGGTACTTTGTTGAGAACAAAAATAGTCTAGTGTGTTACTTTGTTGGTGTGTTACTGTGTTGGTATAAACGCTTCGATAAAATTCGGCTTTCAAATACTACGCCGAAAGGGTATCAAACGCAGTCTCAAAATGAAGATAAAAAAAATATGAACTTTTGGTGAAACAATTTTGATGATAGGTGTTCTAAATCAAAAGTGACAGTCGTTTATAAGAAAAAAAAATGTTCCGGTTAATACAAATATTTTTTGACTTTCAAATATAAGTCGGAAGGGTATCGTGTTTGGGCTCAAATTAAACAGCCAAAAAAATATGAATTTTGGTGAAAATATTTTGCCGATCGGAATTGTAAATCAAAAGTTACGGCTGTTTGGAAAAGAAAAAAAAAACTGAATGTTTGAAAGCAGAATTTTATCGGAACATTAAGCAATTAGTTGAACGGCTGAAGAAATGCTCGCGACCCTTTTAGAGGGTATTTTTGTCCGTCTGAAATATTTTTGTCCTTTTTGCAACTAAAAAAAGAAGTGTGTCGTATTTATTCATTTTGTAAATATTTTTGTCATTTTCCCTCAATCCCCTTAATTAAATTGTGCAATTCGAATGTATCATATACATTAGAAAGTGGCGTCCCATCCCCATAAGATTTGGGAATTGAAATTTTCTTTAATTAATATAATGCTATGATTAATTAATTCACAAAATACATGTATATCATATATATATTTATTTAGATTTCTCTGTCCATGCTACAATTCAATTTGTGACTCAAGATCTTATGTTTGCCTGCAAGGTTATGCATATTAAACAGGAGAACAATATTGATGGTATTCTGAAAGCTGCTGGTATCTATCGCTTTAGAAAGAATTGGGGCCAAGAGGGCAATCTTGATTAAATGGCACTTTCCGGATTATGGCATTTTCAAACTGAACTGTGATGGCTCCTCTCTGGGGAATCCAGGGCCATCAGGGGGAGGTTTTGTGATCAGGAATCATATGGGGAAAGCTTTTTTAGCTGGATGGGAAGCTTACTCTGAGGCCACAAATATGCAGGCTGAAATTTGGGCCATGCTGAAAGGGATCCAACTCAGCTTACATCATCATTTTCTCCCTCTTCAAGTGGAAACAGATTCCAAAATCTTGTATGATGTTCTTCAAGGTGGTGTAGCTATCCCTTGGAAATATATGCAGGAGATCCATACTCTTAAGTTGCTCTTGGAACAACACAACATCTCAGTATCTCACATTTACAGAGAGGCCAACGCTGTAGCTGATCACCTTGCCAAACAAGCAAGCAAGGCGCAAACTTCTCGAGATCTTTGGATCTTTGTCACTTGGATACTCTACTTGGTCTTTTAATTCTCCGAGATAATTTACAAATACAGGATCCGATTGCAATCATAGCAAGTCACCCTTCGAAGCACTCCTCATCCTACATGAGGAGTGCAAAGCAGTTGTGTTTTTCCTCATTTCATTTATTCTTTAGAGTGCTACTTATTTTGGTTGAAATTTGCTCTTGCTCCTTTATTTGTGCCTCCTTGTTTGTTTGTCCGGGATTACTATATTTTGATCTTGTGATGTGATTCTTTGCAATTGGAATGAAACTCTGGACGCACTCTTCATCTCTATGAAGAGTGCAAACAGGTTGTTCCTCTCTTTTTTACTCCCCTTGAGTTTGTCTTCTTCTCCAAGGTGCATTCTGCTGGTGTGATGCTCTTTGGTTGCAGGATTTGTTGATTGAGGGTTTCTGGAGCTTTGAGAGGGTTGCTATATCCTGCTGCTTTCTCTTGGTTTTTTTGCTTTTGTTTTTGGCCATTGATATGTATAGGTTAGTTGGCCTTGGTGTTTTAGTCTTTTTCTTTCCGGTAAAGTATGCCTGTACTCTTCCCTGTGCACCCGGTTTTTCCCACTCTGGGTTTTACGGACACAGGGTTTAAGGAGGTGGGGTACTCTACCGTGACCCGTATTTTTGACATATGCACTGGAGAGCCAGGAGGTGGCTTGGAACTTTGTATCTCTTTCCAATAATAAAAACAAAGTTTCCTTAAAAAAAAAAAAAAAAAAAATATATATATATATATATATATATATAGATATTTAATTAATCATCATAATTAATATTTTGTATTTAATTTATTCATAATAAATAAATACCACCATATTAATTTACTACTATAACCTTTATAGTCGTGAGATAAACTTTCCTTATTTGGTTATCACTATAACCGCATTTTAATCCGACTCGATATTCATATGTGTGTGACCCGATAGGCTTCCAAATATGTTAGTCGTAGGCACAAAGTGCAAATTACATAAATGCCCTTCATACCTAACAATCACGGGATAGTGTCTAGCAACACACCATGACCCACACTCATCGGAAGAGTCAAATGCAATGACTACTACATTTCATGTGAAACAGTTACCGTGTAACTTACAATCCTATCGTTGTAATAATATCCATACGGTCGTAAGTCGAGTGTCAAGCATTAACGACCGTATCTTATAATCTGGATATCATGCTCTCTCGAAGTAACTCATTTACTTCCACTTTGCAAAGATTCTCGAGAGTAAGAATATCCTTATAAGAAGGCCATTTCGGATATTCGATCCCAATCATAGGATACGCGATCCCCGGACGACCAATAATGTATACTCATCATGCTTCAATATCACACCCAATCACTACCGTATGACCGCCCCGTGGTTAGGGGAAATCTCAATAGTGTCAAAACATGACAATCCACACCGTGATGCCATGAAGACTCCGGTCAAAAGGATAATTACACAACCGCCACATAGTGTGACACTAAATGTAAGTGGGTCAGTCTAACGTACGCATTCTCTAATACACGTCCACGTAAAGTCCAAGTGCCGCAACACTTCGATAGACGAGATCTATCCCTACCTTCTATAAGATATAAGACATCCAATACGTCTGCTAGTCTGGTTATACTGTCAATGTCCCATTTGACAATACATAAGACTAGAGACATTTAAGTACCAAACCTGTTAGAGTGATTAGAGATCTCATCAACCATAATCACTATCATGGTTTCTCTATCACAGTTTGACACTAAGGACGTTACTATATATATACAACAAATAATATGAGGATAAACAATATATATAATAACATAAGTGTTTTTATTAATTATAATAAAGTTATTACATGAACTAAATAGACTGTAAACGACCCGACCCGGTCAGATCCGGTCCAACCTGATTGAGTTTATGATACATTTCCAACACCTTATTGATGCTGGTTTAGGCTGGTTTCTAAAATCACAATCTATGAGAATAGTGATGCCATCGTATTCTTCAAATCCTTTGGCCTTCTTACTCTACTTATGAATTATTGAAATTTTTTGGTATTCTCACTTTGAAGTAGATTGGTACAGCTATATAAAGGCTGGTTGGGAGCTGAAATTGAGGAGATCGAGCTAAGAAGTCACCGGAGCTTACAAATCCACACCAAAGAGCTGACCTGTGGTCTTCATCAGCATACCTGCCGAAATGTCCTTTTTCTTTTTGATCCCGGTAAAATGTTCAAAATCTCGAACGAATTAACAATATGTTATTGCTGCAATAGAAAGGACAATAGCAGGCAACATGTGCAGCAGCTCCTAACTGTTATTACTTGCCAATGAGAATCATACAATAGATAATGCTGAGTAAGGGAATGTCTTTTAGAACAATGGACTTCAAGATTAAGAGCTCTCTAACAAAAGTGTTGCAATCACAAAGATCAGCGGTGCACTTCTCAGCCTGGCAACTTTTCAACGAACTTGCACCACCCCCTCGGCCGCCTGATTTCTTATTTCCGGCGGGCATATCCTTTTACTAACCAACCTCCCTCCTGTTTTATAAGCTCCGGTGACTACTTCCGGCGACTCTCTGTCATGGCATTCCAGATTCGATCTTTTCAATTGATCGATGGATTCAACGGCGGATGTGGCTTTTGCTTTTAAGAGGTCGACGATTACAAGGCCGAGGCCAGAAACATCGAAATCGGTGCTTCGAGGATCGGGTGATGCAGAGATCATAATTTGGTGTGATTTTACATATGTTTATTAGTATTATTATAAACAGGGGTATTTTAGTCCGGTCAAATATTTTCTATCTTTAATGCAAATTTTATTTGGAGTGTGGATTAACACTTAATTAAAGAAGAAAAAGTGAACTAACTATGAACTAAATTTTCCTAAAAAATTATTAGACTGTCTTATTACTCAAAAATATTCGAAAAGCTGTTATTATCCCTAATTCTCCATTAAAAAAATTAGTTAAATTAGAATAGCAATCTAACTCGATAACAACCTATCCTAAAGTCAGTAGCTATCTTATCTTGCGGAATATAAATTACATTATATTATAATCTTGAAAAGTATTATAATATAGTTAAGGAGTAACATTTCTTCAAAAAAAAGTTAAGAATTAGCGTGTTCTTTTTCTTTTCTTTTTCATACTTAACGTGTTCTTTTTTTATGTGTGTGTGTGTGTTTTTAGGTTGTTTGATGATTAATGGTATTATATCTATCCATTAAATAAATTAATAAATTAATATTATATTTATTGGAATAAATTAATTATGGAGAAACTATTTGTAAAGGAAACACACGAAGGGAAATCATTTTTGAGAGGAAACACATTGGCTATTTTAATATAGTTAATGATGATTAATGATTAATGATATATGTGTGTATATATATATAGGGGCAAATGTTCAAAAAAACACATATTAGATTTAATTAGGCAAATAAAATATTAAGTAATCTTATTTGGTTATAAGAACAGAAAATTATTACATAAACCAAACTATCCTTAAAAAAAAAAAAAAAAAAAAAAAAAGTAAAAATAAAAATAAGGGAAGAAGCGCTGAAGGTTTGTGGCTATTATTATTATGATTATATTATTTTGATTGCTGATGAAACAACGCTGTTGTTGTTTGTGTGTGTGTGTGTGTGTTTTTTTTTTTTCTGACGTTGATAGTTTTTTTTTTCGTTGAAATTGTTTTTTTTTTTTCTTCTTGTGTATGGTGAATTTTTTTTCCAATGACCATGATGATTGACCCAGATCGCCGTCTGATGACCACCGCGATCATCGACCACTCGACGCAAATGATTCATCGCGATCGATCGACCACCCCAATGCATTCACCACCACGATTTATTGACCACCCCGATTCAGTGACCACTACGATTCATTGACCACCCGATGCATTGGCCACCGCCGATGCATTGACCACCGCGATGCATTGACCACCACGATGCAGTGACCATCGGGATGCAGTGACGTGTGAAGACGATGTGACATGGGACGATGTAGAGACACCGCGATGTAGAGACATCGCGATGTTATGACATTTGACGATGCAGAGACACCGTGATGAAGTGACACCGTCGATGCAGTGACCACCGCGTTGAAAAGACACCGCGATGCATTGACCACCGCCAATTCATTGACCACCGCTGATGTATTGACCACCTCGATACATTGATCACCGTGATGCATTCACCACCGCGATGCAGTGACCATGCGATGCAATGACCACCCCCGATGAATTGACCACCGCGATGCATTGACCACCTCGATGCAGAGACACCGCGATAAAGTGACACCGCGATCCATTGACCACCGCGATGAAATGACACCGTATTGTAGAGACACCGCGATGAAGTGACACCGAGATGAAAACACACGGCAATTAAGTGACACCACGATGCACAGACGCCACGATGCAGAGACACCTCGATGAAGTGACACTGCGATGCACTGACAACCGCAATGCAATGACCACCCCTGATGCAGAAACACCACGTTGCAGTGACCACCCCTGATGCAGAGACAACGCGATGCAGTGACCACCCTCAATGCAGAGACACCTCGATGAAGTGACACTATGATGCATTGACCACCCCAGGTCCATTGACTATCCCGATGCATTGACGCCGCGATGCAGAGACGCCGCGATGCAGAGATGCCTCAATGAAGTGACACCGCGATGCGTTGACCACCTCAGATCCATTGACCACTGTGATACAGTGGCCACCCCCGAGGCAATGACCACCCCCGATGCAGAGACACCGCGATGTAGTGGCCACCCCGATGCAGAGACACCGTGATGCAGTGGGCACCTCCGATGGAGAGACACCACGATGCAGTGACCACCCCCGATGTAGAGACGCCGTAATGTAGATACACCTCCAATGTAGTGACCATCATGATGCATTGACCACCCTCAATCTATTGACCACCACCGCGATGCATTGACCACCCTCAATCTATTGACCACCGCGATGCAGTGGCCACCCCCGATGCAGAGACACCGCGATGAAAATTGGGCAATTGAATCCAAACAGGAACCTCAGAGTTGGTATCCATACTAAAAAAAAAAAAAAAACTCCGGCATCCTTTAAGCAGTAGAGATCCGTGATATCAATATTTTATGCAATGACATCGGCAATCATATGTATGAGTGATATTAACATTTTATGTAGTGACATTAGCAATCATATATGCGTTACAACAACAATTTATGCAGTGAAATCGGCAATCAAATATGCAGTGACATCGGTAATCATATATGCGTGACATCAACTGTCACGACCCATAATTTTTTTTATACAAAATAGTTCTAAAAAAAAAAATAATAAGAAGAAGAAGAGAAGAGAAAAGGAAAGGAAACACATATTTGGAGATTTAAGACCATTTATTGCAAGAGCTGAAGCATTACGGTTTCCTTTGGGTAGGATTTAAAGAATATAATAATAATAATATACTAGTATTAGTATATCCTTTATATACCTATTTCAGTATTCTAACTCCCTTATTTTTTCCTTTCTTCTTCTTAGAACAAAACTCTCATCCCCTCTAGAAAGTCATAGGAGTTCTTGAAGCAAGCAAGTTTGATCAAAGGTAAACATCAATGTCCCTCTTTTTCCTTATGCAATCCCAAGCAAAATTATTTTAGTTTTAAAGATGATTCTAATAGGAACCCTATCATCTTTGTAGGAAATACCAATTTCAATAGCTTATGTGTTGGGGCTAGGCTTTCAGGAAATAAGATAAGATAAAGAATTTAATATCAATTGTATTTGATTCTGCATTTCTATATATTGTTTTGTCAAGTTCATAAAATAATTGTTAGGGAAGAAAAATGTCCATTTAAGAAAATTCTTTTGTACTGGGCTGACTTTTAACCTAAATTATAATATATACGATGTTTTCGTTTTCAAAAGAAAATTGAAATTTAGTTTATATTTTTATATTAATCATACAGTAATATATATATATATATATATATATATATATATATATATATATATATATATATATATATATATATCTTTATATATAGGTATTCCCCTTAAAGGTGCATCGGTTTGACGACAATTTCTTGTCGTTTAGTGCTGTTGTTAATTTTTTTTTATTTTTTTTTCCACTTTACCGTTCGAAATGACGCCGTTTTCAAATTAGCCACCGTTTATCTGTCTTCTCCTTCCCTTCCCACTCACAAATGGGGATGAAGTCGTGGGTGATAGTCATTAGGGGGTTTCCCACTTATCTCATCACCGCCCTCTGATTCTTGCCTATAAATACTGCGGTTCAGTTAGTGGAGATGGATTGTTGGTTGTCGGTGTTAACTGCAAGTCTCTTCGTCAGGTGAGTTGGGCTGGATGAAATTGTTTCTTTAGCTCTGAAATTGTTCTGAATTCGGCATTTCTTTCTGTATCTAACTACTGTATAGTGTTTTTTTAGTTCTCTATCATGTGCATGTACTAATTTTTCTGAATTCGTTGTGAAGTGTTCTTCGATTATTCATAAAATGAGCCATTACAGTGTTTGAGCTCATTATATTTGATGCATGTCTTCTTTTGTTAAAGAATGGATGATTTGCCCTGTCTCTCTTGTTTCTTATATGTATGATCTGGTGTCTCGGTTGGCATTGATGAAATTCATTGTTATAGTTATAGGTGGAATATATCTTTGAAGTTTTTAAATTTCTGCATTTCTGATTTCTTTTTTTCCGGTTATATTTGATGCATGTCTTGTTTTTGTTAATGAATGCCTGATTTCTGCTCTCTTTCTTTTTTCTTATATGTATGATCTGGTGTTTGAGTTGGGATGGAGGAAATTGATTGTTATAGAAGGAATATGGTTCTGAATTTGTTTTGAATATGGAGGAAATTCAATTTTGTTTACGCTTTTTAAGGAATCTACTTCTCTATATTATTCCTGTCATACCCCTTAATCTCCGAATCGGAGCCCGCTGATCAAAAGTCCCATCCGTGGGGAGCTTCAAGAGCGGGCATAAGAAACGAGTGAAATGGGTACAAGATGCGCTGCCTCTTTTTCTTCAAGTTTGTTATAGAAGGAATATGGCTTTGAAGTTGTTTTAATTTCTGCAATTCTTGCTATGTTTGCCCGTGTTGTAGTGTTTGTTGTATTTCCATATCATGTGTATGTGCTAATTTTTCTAAATGGTGTTCTACAGGTGGTCCTTCGATTACTCAGTTGTGGCTATTGGTTGTTCCTTTCATAGAGCTTCTTCGGTTTTCTGTAAAGTAAGTAATGTATTTTTGTATGGCTTATTCTGTTTGTTTAAACCATAAGATTGCGTGCATGTGCTTTTATTCTAGGGAATGATAGATGTTATGCTAAATGTTGTTGTTTTTCCTATATCTTTTTTATGCATATTAGGTGACAGTGTCCTTTGCCTTTCCTACTGTTCTGCTTTATTCTTCACCTGCATAGTGTATTTGCTTAGGTTTTCATTAGGGGAACGGTTTAGCATCCCGAAGAAGATAGGTTTCCAGGGTTGATTACGTTGTCTTCAACACTGTAGATTAGGTTTCTATATCAAGGGTTTATCTTTTCATTATGCCTTATGGTTGTTTTTTCTTTACAAGAACAATGTATTTGTATGCTGAGGAAAATAGTTTTAGTAGATAGACTTAATTGTTGTATGCCAAGGTTCCATCAGTTTGGTAGATTTAGAGCCTGATTTCTGGTGTTGCTGTTTGCCATTGATGGATGGTTAGTGGAAAAATGTGATATAAATACGGTTTCTGTATCTCTACATTTTCCGATTAGGCTTGTCCGGTGTTTTACCTACAGCTGGTATGGATGATATACCACGTACCCTTCGAAATCAGAGGAGAAGGGTGTCCTATACAGCCATGAGTGATCAGGAGCACGCACAACAATCTATTCGCCGTAGGGTTCAACGTGAGGCTGCTCGTTCGGTACGTGTGCCACAACCTCCGTTTCCCCAGGAGACAGGTGTTCAGCCTCCCGATGTGGGGGAACTTCCTGCCTCCTCCCTTGCTCGTACATCTAACGGAAGTACGTTCCTTCGATGTTGCCCGGCAATACCAGGAATATCATTACCGCGTGTCTTTGCCTTCGGCGTGTATTTGAAGTAGGCCAGTCTTCTAACTCAGCTTCCCCTGACACTTTGCCTGCTTTGTCTGCCCGGTCCACCGCGCGCGTATTTCTATTGCGGTAGCTGACTTCCCGGAAAGCGTCGGCGAGCTCACGTTGCGGAAACTCTACCTACGTCGGTTTATTCGCGATGTTAATGTAGCACCCGAGCGCATAATAGCGGGATTCAGCGCGCACTCGCTAACCTAGCCTATACTCCTTTACCTGGTGTGGAGGATCGCTCATATTGCTCGCCAAGCGTTTTTCCATGAGCCAGGCTCCTTTTGTTGCTCTGAGGGCGAAATTAAGCTTGTGTCAAGCGTCATGCCCCCTGAGCTATTATCCTTATTCACATCCGATGATGCGGATTCTGTCGAGTTTCGGCGATACGTTCGCAGTTATAATAATAACTTGGCATTCACATCTTTTGCTGCCAAGACTGATCCTGCACGTATGATGAATAACAGAGGCATTTACACCTTTACTGTTCAAGGAAAAGTACATCATTTCCTTAATTCCCTGCGTAATACCTCCGAACCACCTGCAAATTTGCAGCTTTACTTTTACGATCCCGAGCTTGAATTAGATTACCGTCTCTCTCTATCCAATAAACTAAGCCGTGGTTTGCTTGCAAAGCTCAGGGCTATTCTTAATGACAATCCGTACGTTACCTTTCTCAGACGGCTAGCTGAACTTGAAAACCTAGATGATCATAAGATTTGCTTGGTGCAAACTCCTGCTCTTGATCAGCGCGTCTATAACTTACCCACGGCTGATAACGTTGCTGCTATTCTTTCGGTCGAAGATGAGAGCGAATTTGACCCTGTGTTCCATGTACAAATTTACTCAAAGGATGCATTGCCTCACCGAATTTCCCACAATTTCGGGTGTTATGATCCTTTGCAATATCCATGTATCTTTACTAAAGGAGAACCAGGCTGGCATATAGGACTAGAGAAATTACCTCCAAACAAAAGAAAGCGGAGGTATACATGCCCTTCGGCCCTACCGACGTTTCCCACGAACGTCAGTACACCTGAAGAGGTTATCCGCTTGGAGGAAGAAGGTATGTAGGTTATGCTTATGTTTCGGTATATATGTCATCTGGTACTACCCCAGTATGTGAGATGCACAATTTTCTGGGTACTGAAATGCCATATGCAGCAATCTCACAGGGAAAACGGAAGCGCAACATGGTCTCCTGCAGAGAGTACTACTGTTACAAACTACAGATGCGAGACTCTGATCGGTCAGGCCTCTTACACACCGGACGTTTGCTGCAACAATACGTTGTAGATATGTTTGTGAAAGTTGAGACGTCCAGATTGGACTATATGAGGCACCAACAGCAACAAATTAGAACGGATAGTTTACAGGGTATTGTTGATGGTTTGAGTATGGGTACCACCATAGGCTCGGAGATTGGAAGGAGGGTGATACTACCTTCCTCTTTTGTTGGTGGCCCAAGGGACATTAAAAAACGCTACATGGATGCGATGGCTTTAGTACAACAATTAGGGAAACCAGACTTCTTCATTACTATGACGTGTAACTCCTCTTGGCCGGAGATACTAAAGCATCTACTACCGGGCCAGCTTCCTCAAAATCGTCCAGATTTACTTTCGCGCGGTTTTCAAAGCGGCCGAAATGCTAAAGAAGGATCTCATTGCAGACAAAGCGTTTGGTACGCCTAGCGCTTACGTCTACTCTATTGAGTTTCTGAAACGGGGCTTGCCTCATGCTCACATTCTACTCATAATGGAACACGATTCTAAACCTCTGAATCTCCGGCGTATGATCGATACATTAGTGCGAGAACTTCCAGATCAATTTACGATCCATGTTTACATGCGCTTGTGACCAAACACATGATGCATGGTCCTTGTGGGTTGTTAAATCCTTCATGTCCTTGCATGCGTAATAATGTGTGCAAAAGCAAGTACCCTAGGAGTTTCTTAGATCAAACAATCCATGGGGAGGATAGCTATCCTCTTTACAAACGACGAAATACAGGCATTTTTGCAAGGGTACGTGGGCATAGAGTGGACAGCCGGTGGGTTGTCCCTTACAATCCTTACCTCCTGAAAAAATTTGATTGCCACATAAACGTCGAAATATGCTCATCCATACAGCTTGTAAAATATCTGTACAAATATATCTACAAAGGCCCTGACAAAGTTGCCTTGAAGGTGCCAACAGATGGTGTGAAGATGAAATTTGGAATATCGGAAAGGCCGTTGGGTCTCCCCCCCAGAGGCTACATGGAGATTGTTTGCATTCCCGCTTTTTGATATGTATCCCTCGGTTATGGCTTTACAACTCCATTTACCGAACAATCACATGATATCTTTCAGAGCAAATCAAGATCTGTTGTCACTTGCCAATAATGCTTTCCTGGGAAAAACAATGCTAACAGAATTTTTTGGGATGAACAGATGTGACTCACGTGCTCGTGCTCTTTGCTGTATGTACAAAGATTTCCCGCGGTATTTTGTATGGGATTACGGAAAGCGCTTCTGGTCAGAAAGAAAGAAGGGCAAAGTAGTAGGGCGAATAGTATCAGCCTCTCCTTCAGAAGGAGAGCGTTACTATTTACGTGTGCTACTTAGCCATGTGAAAGGACCGGTTAGTTTTCAGGATTTACTCACGTTCAGGGGTCACGTATATGAGACCTTCAGGGAATCTGCTCTTGAGCGAGGACTTCTTGCTACAGATCATGACTTATATAGATGTCTTGATGAGGCTGTCCTCTACCAAATGCCGGCTCAGCTACGTAGACTTTTTGCATCCATATTGGTACATTGTTCCCCGTCTGATCCTAAAGCTTTATGGGAAAAGTATCATTCTTTCCTAAGCGAAGATTACTTACGATATCAGCCAATTACTCCCCACGTTTTAGCAGAGGCAAAAAATAAGGCACTACTCCAGATTGGGCAGGCATTACAAGACATGGGCAGGCAACTATCCAATTACAACCTATGCGAGCGAGAAAGTTGTAGTTACAGTGAAGAACAAATGGGGAGGGAAATACAGCTTGAGAGGAATATTGTGCCCGAAGATTCAGAGGTAGTAAATGTCCTTAAGCTAAATCATGAACAGAGGCAAGCTTACGATTCTATCATGTTGAAAGTAGCACGGGAGGAAGCAGGGGTGTTCTTTATCGATGGCCCCGGTGGAACAGGGAAAACATTTCTATACCGCACAATCCTAGCAGTTTTACGAAGCCAGAGCTACATTGCTTTAGCAACAGCTACATCAGGCGTTGCAGCATCCGCTTTGCCAGGAGGAAGGACAGCTCATTCCCGTTTCAAACTACCTTTACAAAATGAAGAGACTCGTTCTACAAGCGTGAATAGGCAGAGTCCCTTGGCTAACCTTCTTCGGGAAGCGAAATTAATAATATGGGATGAAGCCCCAATCTCTCACCGGAAATCCATCGAGGCATTCGCTGAAATGCTTAAGGATATAACAGGAGTGGACAGACCCTTCGGAGATAAGGTAGTTGTATTTGGAGGTGATTTCCGGCAGGTCCTTCCGGTGGTTACTAATGCAAGCCGTCCTCAGCAAGTCGATGCATGCCTGATTAGTTCTCCGTTATGGCAATCATTCACAAGGATGACACTTCGCCAGAACATGAGAAGTTTGGAAGATCAGTACTTCACGGAATACCTACTACGTGTTGGGAACGGTACTGAGATGACAGATACAGACGGGAATATCACACTCCCATTGCCGATGATAATCCCTTTCAACGATAAAGATGCATCCCTTAACAGCCTCATCGAATTTGTCTATCCGAACGTTAACTTATTTGGCATTGATCCTCAGCAGATAATCAATCGGGCGTTGCTTGCACCAACAAACACTTCTGTAGATGAAATCAATGACACCATGCTTCAAAGACTTCAAAGTGATAGTAGAACTTACACCAGTGCTGACTTGGCAATCAATCCCCGGCACCAAGGAGATTACGAGGATTACCTTAACACCTTAAATCCGAGCGGTATGCCTCCGCATGAATTGCATCTGAAAGTTGGCTGCCCTGTGATATTGTTACGTAATTTGAACCCTACAGAAGGCCTTTGTAACGGTACCCGACTAATTTGCGAACAACTCGGTCCGTACTCTATTCTTGCTGAAATAATGACAGGATCAAACGCCGGGGAGTCAACCCTACTGCACCGTATTCCTCTTGAGTCTTCGAACGAAGATAAAAAATCAGGCATACCATTCAAGCGTTATCAATTTCCAATAAGACTCTGCTTTGCAATGACTATTAACAAAGCACAAGGTCAGACGCTCGAACGTGTAGGGATATATCTCCGTGAACCAAGATTCTCCCACGGACAACTATCGTAGCACTATCGAGGCTAGAAAGTCTGCCGATGTTAGAGTCCTTATCGCCCCACCAACATTTGAGGAAGTTAGAGACACTAATAAAACCCATAATGTCGTTTACATGGAGGTACTTAACAGGTAATCGATACACACGTAAGAAACCCCTACGCATTATGAACTTTTAACTAAAACTATTCGTTTTATGTAAATGATTCGATATTGAGCCATTATGTGTACTTATTATTATCGGAAGACAAGAAGAATATACTCTACTATAATCTACGACGGTTATCTGTGCAGGTAATGGTGCCGCATTTTACTATTGACAAGATCACTCCAGGCATGACTCAATGGCGATGCAATGTAATAGTTTTAGAGAAAGGGCACGTTACAACTACGGGAAACAAAAAGAAGATACAAAAGCTCATATTTTGGACACTCAGGTATGAATAATACTCTCTTAGGTTCTTTGAAGCATTTCATTTGAAAAAGTCAATATCAACACATTAAAACATTCAATGTTCTACACATATCCTTGGTTAGTAATTTTACCATCTTTGTCTTCTATGATACTCCTAAGGATACTTAGCGAAAGACGTTTGTATCCTCAATGACAAGAAACCCAAAAAGATTAAACCCAAAAAACACAGACATGGAATCATATGTTAAAAATGCCAACTCTATTACCTTTTGATTGAACTTGAACCATGTTTATTAACAATCCAGACAAGAATGTGCAATGAACAATTTAACTTAGTCATTTGTTCAACCAGTGAATATATATTTGCCACACTTCATTTTATACAAAATATGTTCATTTAAATAAATATATGATAAGCTTTTATTTAATGCTGCCAAAAAATAACTCTGAAATGTCAATGCAGGGAAACAAAGTGCTGGGAATTATTTGGGATAACATGATCGGTCCTCTGACCGAAAGCTTGCTGCCTTTTAGAAAATACTGCATTGGTGGTGCCCCGGTTACCGAAGTGAAACCCGAATACCTCCATCACAACCCGGGCATAAACATACAGTGGACAATTACGCGGCAAACATATATACGGGACCTGAAAGATGACGAGATGGACGTAGAATACCCTATTATCCCTTTCCGAACATGCCGAGAGATGCTTTCCTTGATAGGAACCCAACAGAAAACAGGTACACCTAGGTCACATGCAAGCATTAACCAATTTTTGCATGTACAACTTAGGAATTACATAAACATGCATGCCATATTCGCAGAAATATTGGCGGTGATAATTGATGTGAAGCCAATCAAGCAGAGTAGAGTTGGCACCGAGCTGAAGAACATACAAGAATGCACGATCATTCACCAAGAGTAAGATCCAATCCCCTGCTTTTTTATTATAACATCCATATGCTGTTACTAACATACAAAACAATTGCAGGATGACTCCTATCCTACTCAGCTTATGGGGCGACTTCATCGATAAAGAAGGTACGATGTTAATGGCAGAGAAGGACAACTTCCCGATCATACTTGCTAACAAGTTAACGCCATCGTCATTTTCTGGTAATCCCCCTTAAAAATCCTCCGTCACGAGTACCATTACTATTATTACTTTTTCGTTACACTATACGTGTAACCAAGGGAGCATATATATACATATATACAGATATATGCATACATGTATCATATGCGTTACATACAGGCATAGCTCTCAGTACAACTACCTCTACCTTCATAGCAATTAATCCAAAGATTCCCCAGGCAAAGACTCATGAGAATGGTAAGCCCTTACGCAAGTAATATCCCTACACAACTATCCTTTATTTACCTAGCTAATGGTGACTTCATCTATCCACATATACAGGGCTGATAAGAACATAGAAACCATAAGGGATTACGCTAATCCACAAAACTCACGAGGCCAAAAGCGACTGTTCGAATTTACACTGGAAGATGAGATCCTCCCACTGATGGAATTAATTCCTGACAAAAAGGTACCAATATAACCGCTTTACTGCTTAGATATAACCCATGAGAAATACTGAAACACAATTCACCATACAGAACGAATGGGTCAAAGTCACAGCGGAAATCACGGACTACAAGCAACTGCTAAGCTACGTAGCATGCCCGAAATGCAAGCAAACTGTTATAGCTGAACCAAAAGAGCAGTTCTATTGCTTCAAGTGCCAAAAGCCACAAATTGCTGAACTGAAGTAAGTTCAGAACTCCTTCAGCTCAACATTTCAACTTCTACTGTGTTACAATACAGAAATATAAATAAAGATTCTTTACTTGAACACAAACCAGGTGCAGACTAGATGTACAACTCTCGGACACATCAGGCAAAATCAAAGCTACATTCTTTGATGAGTTAGCAGAAGAATTAATGGGGCACACACCAGCAGAACTTTATGAAATGGACTACCAGGTACAATAAATGCAAATAAAACCACCTATCTTACTCCTTAACAAAATACTAACCGATTCCCTTGGTAACCAGGCTACTGGCAGACTATTCTCACGAAGATAAGTGAACAACTCCGGCCAGGATACCTTCCGTTATGTAGATCGTGAGTTGTTAAGAAAAACTATGGCGATGGAATAGCCCGTTTCTCAATTCAAACAATACCATAAACTCCCGAACCATGATGACCACACCACCAAAACACCAGAGAAAGGAAAATCGACAAAGAAGAACCTTTCGATCACCAACAGGAATAACTCCACCTTTGCAACCTAAAACCCCCGAGTAAAAATCAAAAATGGAAAACAAGTAGGAGTGGTAACTTCCTAGACTAAATGCATTTTGTATCCAAACTTTACCACTTTGAATGTTTATCATCAAGTGGAAAAAAACTCAAATTTTCCACCTTGGTAACTTGTGCAACTAACAAGTAGGCTGTAACAGCAAATCTTTTGTAACTTCTGCACCTTAGAGGTGGGCTACAGCAACAAATCTTTTGTAATGTAATCTTTTGTAAGTGACAAAACATGAACCTCCTGAAATGGAATATTTTCTAATGTAAATACTCACCACCTTCAGGATACACAAACATTTGGTACAAACGAAACCCTAACAATCAAACACAAACGAGGGCCCGTTCTGCAAGTGCGGTATGAATAGCCACACTAGTATATATATATATATATATATATATATATATATATATATATATATATATATCTTTATCTAAGTTGAATGTTTCATCTCCTTTTCATGATCTCTTCGTAAGTTTTATACCTTTTCTTTATATATATTCATATATTATTTATATTTTTTGTTACTTATGTTTTAAGTATCAAGTTGTTAACTCATTTTCGTCAAAGATTGTTGTAGATTGTCTTCAAGCAGTATGTTAACTAAAATAATAGTAATTAATATTAAAGTGTTACTTTTATATTGTATCTTTATTTTAAAGCGTTAATCTTTCCAGTACGAATTTTATTTTATTAACTTTTATATTTTTCTGGGTTTTAAAAATATGACGTATAAGACATCCAGTCAATCCAAATATATTTATTTACGTTCCATTTTATACGACAGATCTAATCTAATATATATAATAACTGAATTATAAGAAAATAGAATATGAATAGAGAATAGAATATTATGTTGGTCAGGAAAATGGTACGGTCCTAGTTACTAATTCTAGTTTTACAGCAGTGAATCCTCGAGGGTCCCCGGCACTAGCCCCTACTCACGGGTAGTAAATGTGAGAATATTGCCGGAGCCGGTTATTCCCTGTCCATGGGCAATAATAATGGACATCCGGTCTGCACTAGTTCAGTTATTAAAAGTTTAGTCTTAGTGACCGTATCATTAATCAGATTAGCATACGAGCCTTCACGGATCCGATAGTAAAATCATTTTGTTTTTCGATTAATTACTATGGTACTTTTATTTCAAGTAATTTATATTCATTAATTAGTTTTTTTAAAAATTTCATTATTTCTTGAATAACTAAGTAAGGAACTCCGGACAGCCTGCTCAGGGGCGTCTCTAGTTCCCTTTTGATATTTTATTCTTTACGGGGCTTTCGAGCTCACTCTTTATTTTATGTTTAATTTTTCCAGATGGTCAAGTTAGCCCCGACCCTAAGCTTGAGTAGCATCTGTCACATTATCTTAGTTGATGTCATGTCCGATTCCGAGGAGGTCATCTATGTGTTCAAGGCAGTGGAGATAGAAATTGAGGATAAATAAATATTTGGGTCTTAGACTTATATTATTTGTGTTTTGTAATAAATCGGGTTGACCCCGTAGACCACTTCACTTTCTTTTATTTTATGCAAGGCATCTTAAATTCCGCAACTATTTTACTTCTTTTAGTTTTAAGTTACGAGGCTTCGCGTTATGAAGTTTTTCTTTTGTAACATGGCTGTTAACGGTGATTTTTACGATATATATGATATTATTTCGTAGCAATTTCCTTCGTGTTTTATTACTTTTTATAGAAAAGTAAGTGTTTAAAGGATTTATTGAGAGAATGCATATAAATTTGGTTTAAATGCAAATCGAGCTTATTACGTGTTTTTATCGATGATTTTTCCATCAATATATATGGTTCTACATTTTGCACGCTTTGATTATCTTGTAGGTACATTTACATGGCAATGGATGAGCTAAAAAGATATTCAATTGAAGGTTAAATAGAGGGAGGAAGATGCATATTGAAGTTGGAATGAAGATTTAGAAGTCTGGACGTGCGTTTGCTCCATCCGTCCAGTGGACTGGCGTCCAGAAGATTGAACTGGCGTCCAGGAGGAGCCTTTGGATTCAGGATGTTCAGATTTTCTGTGGACGAGCGTTCAAAATTATATAGGACGGGCGTCTTTTCGAGCTCGGCCCGACTCGAAGATTTTACAAAGTTTGGACGCGCGTCCAGATCAGAAAACGGGTGTCCAACCAATCAGATTTGCGTTCAGAAGAAGAGTAAAGGATAGACTTGGAATTATCTTCATTTTATTTTATTAGGGTTTAAGATTTAAACCCTAAGTCGGCTAAACAGGTTATAAAAGGAGGCATGCAGCAGCACAAGAAAAATATATACCTACACACCTACAGCCGCAGAAACCGAGAAGAGGACACTCGGTCGACCGAGTGCCCCTGCTCGGTCGACCGAGCCACGTTTTACCTTTTTTATTATTATTTATTTGGTCTTTCTGGAGATGAGTAGAGGCTGAGGCCAGTTCGAGCAAGCATGTGAAACCGTTTTTGCAACATCTTGATCTCAACTTTGGGATTGTTTTGTGAGTTTTTATTAAAGTTTGTATCTTTACTATGTTTAGGTTGTTACGCAATTTATATCGATGGATTATTGCTGTTTGATGGTTAATGTGATGAGAATCGTTGTTAGACCTAGATCACCGTAGTAAAGATTAGATTTTTAACCTAAAAATAACGAGAGTTGCTAGGTTAAATTTCTAGGTTGCTAGATTGAGAAATCTTACACCTTTGTTATGGAAGCGTTAATCTTTAAGATCGAGAGATGAAAGATTAATAGGCGAATTAACTACGAGAGTAGGAATTCATACCTTTGATAGGTGAACCACATCTTTATTAAATCTTCACTAAACGATCTAGAGTAGAAATTGAGGGTTGCGGGATAGGTGGATCAATGCTTGTTCTTCGTTAAAATTAATTGAAAGAATCATTGTGCCTTGTTCTTCGTTGCTAGCTTAGAATTTTATTTTCGTTTTAGTTTATAGCATAGAATTAGTTATTTTAGGTTCGTAATCATATTTCCTGGCTTTGGATTGACAACCCTCTGTCCAGTTTATTGTTTTCCTTTTTAGTTTCGTTTTGTGTCGTGACAATTTAGAAGAATTAATTAAACTAGATAAACAACCTCGATTCCGTGAGATCGACTCCGGTATTAATCGCTATGCTACGATCCCTACACTTGGGGTATACCGGATTTATAAATTTATTACTTGTTTATTTTGCTTAGATAAAATCCGAGACAAGTTTTTGGCGCCGTTGCCGGGAATCGTGCGGTTGTCTAGTTTATTAATTTTACGATTTTATTTATAAGTTGGGATAAAAGGGATCGTTAGGGCACATGGCAGTATTTTGGCCGTAACTTTCGGCTCCGGTGTCGGTTTGGCGCGCAGGACCCCAATTCGGAAAGCTCGTTCCGACGCCGACGACGTGGCAAACGGCCAGAGGCACCGTTTTCGAGGTCAAAATCTGTTGTTTTCCCATCCATTTTGGGCTCAGAAGCTTTCAACATGTTTTTCTCCCTTTTATTGTTTTCTTGTTTTCTGTTTTAAATTTTTCGTAGGTAGGTTTCTGTTTATGTTTCCGTTTCTTTTTCTGTTTCTTTATCTTTTCTAAATAAAAAAAAAACAAAAAATGTCATCAACTAGGATTATGCAAGATCAGATTGCCATGCTGAAACAGCAGATGGCAGCTCTTCAAATGTCGCTTAATCCTATGAATCAGACCCCGTCTTTTCCACAGAACTCACAAGTTTTGTTCTGTGGAAGATGTTGTCGACCTGGCCATCTTTGTTGGCGTTGTCGATTTTCTTTCGGCGCTGCGTATCAAGTTAACAACCGCCCATAATCGAGGAAATTTTAATCTAGTCACATGTCAAAATTGTGACAATGTGGGACACTGCTTCGCTCGTTTACGTCTATGAGTGGAATGAGCATTTGAAATAAATGCTTCTGGCGTGATGATATCGAGAGATTTAATAATCACTTCTCGCCAAAGCAGTTTTCAGAATCAGGGTTTCAATTCTCAGAATCTGAATTTCTATCAAAACCCGAACTTCAGTCAGAACCAAAATATCAATTTTTCCAATCAATATCAGTGGTTCAATCAAAACAGTCCCGATCCTCTGTTTCAAATTCAGTCTAGCCAATCTTTCCCACATAACTTTTAGAACTATCAAGACCCCACTCAATCTGACGATCTTGAAGCCGAATTGGACTCCTTTCGGAAGGAGAGTGATGAAAGGCTTAAGAATATTGAGAGACGAATCGGGGAAATGGCTCAAGACCTAGGCATTGACCTAGCTCCCACACTTCCTTATGATAGAGAAGAGGCCAATGCCATGAACTTAGGATCCGGCATTCAATTCAGTGGTCCCCCAAAAGTAGAAGTGTCAAGTTTAATGCATTCATCTGTCTTTGGATCCGATGCTCGTATACCCTCAACTGATGAGAATTCTTATGGACATGGATTTAATAACGTTCAAGTGAGATGTTCGTATTGTGGTGGAAACCATTATGAGGCTCAGTGCAGTGGAGGTAATTCACCCCACCAATGGAATACTAATAGCAATTATGATGCAAGTTATGAGAATCCACTTCAATCTAACTATGCATCCACATACAATGGTGGGAGGAGTATCTATCCTTATTCTCCGTGGGATCAAGAAGAAAGAAATTATCAACAAGTGTTCCTCACTCGAGCCCGAGTCTTACATGGCGGCTTTGTTAGAGAAATATATAGAGAAGCAGAAAGGAAGTTTCGGAGAAATGGCACACTGGTGCATCTGCTCTGAAGCAAGGAGGCGACTTGAGGAGAATTAGTTGCACATGATCGCCAAGTTATTGAATATGAAAGGAACCTGAGATGATGGCGAGTCTGAGCGAAGGCCGGCGTTGAGAGTCGTAGGGATGTAAGCGTGATCCTTTTGAGAACCCATATTGTCTTGATCTCGAGCGTTTACGGTGATGATTTATCCAAGACGGCGAGGGTTCAAGCCTCAGGATCCACAAGAGTGAAGCCACATGGAAATCTGAACCATCTTCACAGGATAATGGTGCCATAATTCAGATTCAACAATAATGAGCCATGAAAAAGATGAAAAGGAAGGTAACGCTATTGTTCTTGATCATAAGTCATCGATCATTATGTTAGTTATCCGTCCTTGAATAGCAATGTTGATGTTGATCATACCGAGTACATAGATGTTGCACCTCTAATAGTCCATAATTCTCTTAGATTTGTCATAAGCATTGATAAAGAAATCAACAAGTTGTTGAATGACACTTCTTTCCCCGAAATGAAATGTTTAATCACTTTCTAAGAAGACATGGTTGTAGATTTCCAATGCTATATCTTAGAATCCGTGCGAATATCACGATATGTGGAGGAAAAAGCAGAGAGGAGACCCTTCTTTGGTTTATTCCTCCTTGATAATGGATAGTGACGTAAGTGTGTCTAGCCAAAGACACTAAAGAAAGGCGCTTGTTGGGAGGCAACCCAATAATAAGAATAGTTTTTATTATTATTTTGGATTATTTTGTTTTTTGTTGAATAAGGGGGGCTAGTTTTGTCTTGTGCCGTCTAGGTTTTGGAGTCGGTTTACGTGGCGGGTAACTTGCATGAGCGGAAGCTACTGTCGTTTTGATTCATCCGGACTTTAGTTGAAGCTACTGCCGGTTTTCTGTTGCTATTACTTTCTGATGAATCTTGTAAGCCTTAATGCGCATTTGCACTTTCAGTTGGAGTTTGGTATTTCTGTATGCACATGTTGGACCATATTTGTTTTGTAAACCTCTGTGGTTATATTTGACGCTTACATGCCCTGTGTTTTCCCTGTGTGGTAATTTTTCCATCTGAGCAATTATGTGCTGTGCTTATATCAAACTTTTCTGCGCAGTATGTTATATTCCCCTATCCCCGAGATCTTGTCTTGTTTTTCATGTGTGCAGGATATTTGCGATAGCAATTGTGAGCGTTTAGATGATATCAGTTTTCCGGTGGATGGTCCACAGTTTACTGATTTCTTCAAGCATTTCCGGATCTGGATCGCGACCACTTCCAGAATTGCAACCTTCGAACTACAATCAGCTAAGTTTTTCTTATTCTGCACAACATGAGGACATGTTGTTATTTAAGTGTGGGGGAGGGATTTCTTGTACCTATGTGTTCAATTTATTATCTTTTGTGAAAAAAATTGAAATTTTTTGAAGTTTTAAAAAAAATCCGTCCCGAGCATGATTTTATTTTGGCTTACTTACTTGTTATATTCCCATACTTGTGTTCAGTTGACTAGTATTTTAGCATAGACCTTTGATAAATAAGCTTTTACTCGAATTCTTTTCACGTAAGCCTCTTTGATGATGAGCTGAACTTAGGAAACTGTACCCATTTAAACCGATGATGTTTGATTCTGGTTATCAGACCGTTCGCTTAGTGCTCATGTCATGGAAATTGTAATATGTGTGTAGTTGGAGTTGAAGTAGGAAGTATCGTGAATATACCGAAGCCTGAATGTGATAAGTGAAACGTAACTATTGTTCTTTAAAAAGTATGTTCAAAAACAAATATGATGAATAAGTTGTGTGTGTCGAAAGCTGGTCGATGATTTGAGTGCGGTAGGTCATATCTCGAATGTCCTATACCACCATGATGACCAGAAGCTCACGACAGTCAGAAGAAGCTGCCTTATGATTTGAGTAAGGTAGGGTATATCTCGAATGTCCTATTCTACTATGACGGGCAAGAGCTCATTCTGATGTGTGTTTAAATGTGAAGTTAATTAAATCAACTTATATAAGGAATCTGGTATGAATGAGTAAAAGACCTAGTTATCGTCTACCTTATCCCCAGTATAAACCGACAGATATGTTGTAGGGATTATCCTTTGAGTATGTCAGAAAGTTCCTAAATGTATTCTATCATCGTTTTCAGGATATGTTACGTTTTGTAGGGTGCATGTTATAAGTATCATTCATTTCTAGTTTGAATGGGGTATTTGCTAGTTGCTTGGAATGAATTTCAAGTTTGGACTTAGTGGAAGTTTGCTATGGCTTTGCACACACACAGGGGTGAACTTCTGATTTATTAAATATGCGTTATATTTGCTGAAATGTCTATCTTTTTCCGAGCCTTGATTTTGTTTTGTTTTGCTCGGGACGAGCAAAAGCTAAGTGTGGGAGAGTTGTTAACGGTGATTTTTACGATATATATGATATTATTTCGTAGCAATTTCCTTCGTGTTTTATTACTTTTTATAGAAAAGTAAATGCTTAAAGGATTTATTGAGAGAATGCATATGAAATTGGTTTAAATGCAAAATCGAGCTTATTACGTGTTTTTATCGATGATTTTTCCATCAATATATATGGTTCTACATTTTGCACGCTTTGATTATCTTGTAGGTACATTTACATGGCAAGGGATGAGCTAAAAAGATATTCAATTGAAGGTTAAATAGAGGGAGGAAGATGCATATTGAAGTTGGAATGAAGATTTAGAAGTCTGGACGTGCGTTTGCTCTATCCGTCCAGTGGACTGGCGTCCAGAAGATTGAATTGGCGTCCAAGAGGAGCCTTTGGATTCAGGATGTTCAGATTTTCTGTGGAAGAGCGTTCAAAATTATATAGTACGGGCGTCTTTTCGAGCTCGGCCCGACTCGAAGATTTTACAAAGTTTGGACGTGCGTCCAGATCAGAAAACGGGCGTCCAACCAATTAGATTTGCGTTCAGAAGAAGAGTAAAGGATAGACTTGGAATTATCTTCATTTTATTTTATTAGGGTTTAAGATTTAAACCTAAGTCACTAAAACAGTTATAAAAGGAGGCATGCAACGAAGACAAGAAAATATATACCTACACACCTACGACGCGAGAAACGAGAAGAGGACACTCGGTCGACCGAGTGCCCCTGCTCGGTCGACCGAGCCACGTTTTACCTTTTTATTATTATTATTATTTATTTGGTCTTTCTGGAGATGAGTAGAGGCTGAGGCCAGTTCGAGCAAGCATGTGAAACCGTTTTTGCAACATCTTGATCTCAACTTTGGGATTGTTTTGTGAGTTTTTGTTAAAGTTTGTATCTTTACTATGTTTATGTTGTTACGCAATTTATATCGATGGATTATTGCTGTTTGATGGTTAATGTGATGAGAATCGTTGTTAGACCTAGATCACCGTAGTAAAGATTAGATTTTTAACCTAAAAATAACGAGAGTTGCTAGGTTAAATTTCTAGGTTGCTAGATTGAGATATCTTACATCTTTGTTATGGAAGCGTTAATCTTTAAGATCGAGAGATGAAAGATTAATAGGCGAATTAACTACGAGAGTAGGAATTCATACCTTTGATAGGTGAACCACATCTTTATTAAATCTTCACTAAACGATCTAGAGTAGAAATTGAGGGTTGCGGGATAGGTGGATCAATGCTTGTTCTTCGTTAAAATTAATTGAAAGAATCATTGTGCCTTGTTCTTCGTTGCTAGCTTAGAATTTTATTTTTGTTTTAGTTTATAGCATAGAATTAGTTATTTTAGGTTCGTAATCATATTTCCTGGCTTTGGATTGACAACCCTCTGTCTAGTTTATTGTTTTCCTTTTTAGTTTCGTTTTGTGTCATGACAATTTAGAAGAATTAATTAAACTAGATAAACAACCTCGATTCCCTGAGATCGACTCCGGTATTAATCGCTATGCTACGATCCTTACACTTAGGGCATACCGGATTTATAAATTTATTACTTGTTTATTTTTATTAGATAAAATCCGAGACAATGGCCGAACGGTTCATTTCCCAAGAATATTGCGCATTTTGGGAGTGGGTCGTTACAGTTGGTATCAGAGAAAGGTTTTTGCCAGTTGGTGACTCTAAGCTTGATATTTCAGTTTGATCTTGTAGGTTTTGATCACTAGATTAGGAACTGATTTCCTTAGGAGTATGAGTGCCTCAATTCTTAAGAAACATAATAGATATAATATTATTAAATTTTGTAACTAACTCATTTTCTTTTAGATGGAGAATGTTCAGTCACAACCCACGAAACCAACAAACTGGTTTGCAGAGTTGAAAAAGATAGGAACTAAAGATTATGATGGCCTTGGTGATCCACTTGGGCGAAAAGTGGATTAGCTGAGATAGAAAGTTACATGGAGTCCATGTTTGTGCCGGAAGAGCTTTGGGTTGGTGTTGTCAGGGGTTTCTTTGTGGGTCAAGCGAGGAACTGGTTTGAGACTGTGAAGGCTACATACATGACTGGAGGGCAATCTGTAACTTGGGATCGGTTTAAGGAACTCTTCTATGATAACTTTTTCCATGAAACCATACGTTTGGAGAAACAGAGTGAATTTTATAATTTGAAACAAGAAGATGGCATGTCTGTGATCGAGTATGCTAATCGATTCAATGAGTTGATCCAGTTTGTTCCATATTTGATGCAAGATGAGAAAGCCAGGATTAGTAGGTTTGAGTCTGGACTCCATCCTACAATATCACTTTCATTCGCTGGAGCTAAGTTTGATTCCTACCAGGAAGTGTTTGAAAGAGCAATTAAGGCTGAAGGTGTACACAAGAGAGCTAAGGCCCAGTTATCAAGTGGTAAGAGGAAGTGGGAAGGTTCTTCAAAAGGAAAGTCTGTAAGTCCTGCACCAGCTAAGAAACCAGCTGTTCAAAAGCCAAGTTTTCCCCAATGTCCAAATTGTCACAAGTATCATACAGGGGAATGCAGGGCTGGTCAGGGTGTATGTTATCAGTGTGGTCAAGCAGGTCATTATCTTCGTGATTGTCCAAAATTTCAGAAGTCGCCAATCAAGCCAGGGTCTTTTGCAGCAGCCCATCCAACCCTAAGAAAGGAAGGCCAGCTGCCAAGCCAAACACTACACATGCTCGCGTCTTTGCTTTGGATGCTCAGCAAGCTGATGAGGATGAGAATGTTGTGACAGGTATTTTATATTGATGTATTATAGTTTTCAGTCTTCTTAGATCATTATGCTTTATATTCATTTGTTTTGTAATCAGGAACTATTTGGGTAAATTCCACCCCTGCTAAAGCCTTATTTGATACGGGTGCATCACAATCATTTGTGTCTCAAAAGTTTTTCAATAAACTAGGATGCCCTTCCAAAAAGATGGATAGACCTTTAGCGGTATCAACACCTGTTGGAAAGACAGTTTTGGTTGATGAGTTTGTTCAGGACTGTAAAGTCTAGGTTGGATGTAGGGAGATGATATCTGATTTCATCATACTAGATTTCTTGGATCTTGACATCATCCTAGGTATTGATTGGTTATCACGCCATTATGTTCACCTTGATTGTCGACAAAAGAAAGTGACCTTTCTTGTGCCTTTTGAACCTGAAGTTTCTTTTCAAGGTGATTTACCCAAGCACAGTAAACCTACACCGGTCATATCGGCAACATCTGCAATTCGAACTCTAAAGAAAGGATGTATGGGTAATTTAGTGAAGTCAGAACATAAAGATATTAGAATCGAAGACGTTTCGATTGTCAGAGATTTTCCAGATGTCTTTCCAGAAGAGTTACCAGGACCAATGCCGGATAGAGAGATTGAGTTTGAAATTAATCTTGTGCCAGGAGCGACTCCAATCTCTAAACAACCTTACCGTATGGCACCTGCAGAAATGAAGGAATTAAAAGAACAACTTCAAGACATGTTGGATAGAGGAGTCATCCAACCGAGTTCATCTTCTTGGGGAGCTCCGGTTTTATTTGTTAAAAAGAAAGACGGTTCCTTACGCCTCTGTATCGATTACAGAGAGTTGAACAAGATTACTATCAAGAATAAGTACCCTCGCCGGGATTGATGATCATTCGACCCACCTTCAGGGTTCCCGAGTTTATTCTAAGATTGATCTTGATCGAGTTATCATCAATTGAAGATTCGAGTTGAGGACATACCCAAGACTGCTTTTAGGACTCGATATGGACACTTTGAGTTCTTAGTGATGCCGTTTGGTTTGACTAACGCGCCCGCAGCTTTCATGGATCTGATGAATAGAGTGTTCAGTCCGTATCTTGATAAGTTTGTGGTTGTTTTCATAGATGACATTTTGATTTATTCAAAAAATGAAAAGGAACATGTAAAACACTTAAAGACGGTGTTGCAAATTCTCAGAGAAAAACAATTGTATGGGAAGTGATGTTGCGTGGAATATCAGTTTTATGTATATGATGTCAATCTTGAGGATATAAGGCTGTTATAGGTGATTCCTCCGGAGAGGATACGGCGGTTATCTAGAACAAGGTGGCGGAATAAGCATAAAGTAAATAATAATTTGAATGGGCGGTGGTTAGCGGCAAAAAAGGAGAGTTGGGCTGTGTGTATTTTATTCTCGGATCTCCTTCTTCGTTACATATGATCCTCTATTTATAGACAAGTAAGTCGGTCTACTGCTCTTGATTAGACAGCTAATGATATAATAAGAAGTAACTTATACAAGTGTCATAAGTATCTTAAATAAATATCTGCATGCACTGAATCAAGTAAATAGTCATGCCAGGCGAACTGATGTGCTGTCCGCGGCGACGATAGCGTGGTGATGGCGATCAGCGGGTACGATCTTGCCTTGATTGTAAGGAGAGGAAACCATATGAGGGAGGGAGCTACGTCCGGTTTGGAAGTGGGCGGACAGAAAGACGGCTAGGACCTAGCGGCCAGCTTGATATAAATGGGGCGGCTACAGCGGCGAGGCCCATGATATTTACATTGGGCCGGGTTGGCTGGCCCAATCCATTGGAACAGTGTCCTGTTGCGGGTTAGGTATATCAATGGCCCCCTACTCTGCGACTGGATGTGCCCGCCCAGGCGGAGAGTAGAAAGTATGTCAAAGAAATGAATACCACCTGTAGTTGCTGTGCTTGTAGCGAACAGGCTTTGATCGCCGATAGTCGCTATATCGGCCTTAGTTGCCAACAACGCTCTGTTGGGCTTAATCGCCGACAACGCTTTGGCGGGCTCAAATCAGGGTCATCGAAACCATCAATAACTTGCTGTGCATTGCAGCGAACAGACTTTGATCGCCGATAATCGCTATATCGGCCTTAGTTGCCAACAACGCTCTGGTGGGCTAAGTCGCCGACAACGCTCTGTCGGGCTTAAAGATGACCGCCGGTAGCCGGGGCGACGAATTGAAAAGGAATGTATCGATGGAGTTCAAAGCGTCGCGTCGATCACTTGAGAGGTTGCGTATGATCCGAATCGCCGCCTATTACGATTGTTTGCCGTTTCTTGGGATACGAACCGACGTCGATTAGGACGTATCATGGAGACAAGGCGTTTGAGGCGTTTTGAATTTTGAAAATCGTGATAAGCTGTTCCCGCCCTTTTCCTCCTCTATAAAGGGGTCCTCTCCACCATTCACCACTTTTGGTGGCCCGACCTCGGTGATAACAAAACTCCGGTGAGAAGGCGATTTCCGGCAAGGTTTAACAGAGCTCCGATCAAGCGTTTTCCTCAGCAATCAGTCTACTTTTCATCCTTTTTCAACGATCAGGTAGCAAAATCTTCCCTCTGTTTCCGTTTTTTCACTTTGATTCCTTCAAAAATTGTGATTTTGATTTGTCTTCCTTGCGTTTTTGTATGAATGTTGCCCTAGTTTGCTTTGGTGTAGTATATGATCCTGATGATCCCGTTTTTTGAGCATTGTGTACGTTTGTCTTCTGCCTAAATCCCCAGTTATGCTATTTCCATGATTTGCTTGCGCTTATATGTTGACATATCACTTATTCCTGTATGAATGCACATGTGATTGGGGGTAGTTTGCCTGGGGTTTTTCTGGGTTAATGTTTGGGAGAAAGGTAGGTTTTTTTTCGAGTTTCTTGTTTAAAGAAGATAGAGGGGCGAGGTGTCGGGGTGTACTCGCTTTCACCTCGACCCGACTATCACGTCTGGGTGATTAAACGTGTCCACCTTGCCCTTTTTCTTTTTCAGCATGTCTTCTGAAGATACTCAATCAAATGAGGAAGTTCGTGTAGTCATTGCCGGTTACGGATCCGGCGACGAGTGCGGATGGTCGATGACTCGACTTGATGAGAGCAAGAGAGCGAGCCGGAGGATGAAATCGCTCTTATTGGCGATGGCGCGCTGGTGGTGAGATTGAGGAAGTAGGCGGCAGCGAGGATGAGGATAGGGGTGGTCTTTGAGTTCGTTGGGTAGGAGGGCCGCGAGTTCTTCTAGGATTCTGGGGCGTCGACCGCGAGCAAGAAAAGGTCTGTCAAGATTAGGTCCGCGGAAGTTACCTCCGAGTGAATGCGCAAAAGAGTGTCGACCATGAGCTCATATCTCGAGTGGAGGAATGAGGAGCTTTACTGATTACACGTCGTCACTTTGGTTATATATGACATTCCTCTCGATTATCGATTCGCGAGCATGGGAGCGGACAATGTGTCAAGGAAATGCGGCCTTGGCGAAGATTACATATGGCTCCCGCCCGACCACTTTGTTGCGGACTCAGGCCTCCTTCGACCCATTCTTCGTGAAGTTTATGGAGGAGGCGAGGTGATGCCTGCGACCTTAGTTTGGGAGTTGTTCGGCGTCGTGACATCCTTTATTATAATCAGCCGATTGAAAGGGCGCGAACCCTCTATGGGCGCTTTGCTATATTTCTACTCTTTCTCGCGGAAAGGCGTCGCCGGCCAGATTCAACCACGTAGTCGTTCGAGTAGTGGTCGGCCCCGCTTGTTATTCGACCTCCCAGATAAAGTAGCGGACTGGGATAAGAGATGCATGAAGGTGGAGTCACGGGTGGGATGGCCTTTTGCAAAACTGCCGGCAAACTCTGTGACAACCGAACACCTCAAAGATATCAAAACCCAGGACGACGATGATGGGTTCATAGCCGAAATAAAAGATGATCTAGGCTATACTCGCAGGAATGAGGATCAAGCCCGCGGCATAACAAGCTGGAAGTGCTTTCGATATTAGCGAACCGTATCTTGGGTTGGCGGGGCTTCCTGCCGCGGGGGTTGGCGCTCCCCTTGCTCCTGTCGATCCGTTGCCAACCCACCCCGACTGGTACGGGGAATGTCATCATGCTATATGCCTACCATCCCAATGTACCACCTGCGGAGGCGACCCCTCTATGCGAGCACCGAGTAGGATTTTTACTTGTTACTTTTGCATCTGCATCTTTCTTGTTTCCCCATATATTTTTATCTCATTAATACGCCGTGCTTTCGGGTACCATGGATAGATTGACTCGGCGCAACTTTACATCCCCGGCGAAGACGCGGGGAGGTGAAGCGAGCCGAAATCGGTGAAAGTCTGGTGATCTTCCAAAGGTCGATCGACCGATGGGGCGGCGGGCACCTCAAGCTCGCAGGTGAAGAAGACGGCCGTGCCGCCGATGAAATCTATTACGGCCACAGCCGGGGCGAGCAAGGCAATGAAACAGACAACTCTCTCGAAGTTGCCACCTACCGGTCAGAAGAAAAGGGCCGTATCTGAAGAGGCTGTCCGCATTGATGACATCGGCGGCGATCATGATGCTCCTCCCCCCCACAAAAAATCCAAAAAAGATGAAACCAAGGAAAAGTCCGCTGCGGATAGAGAGGCAGAGGTGAGGGTTGCTGAGGTTACTGTGGGCTCGACATCTGCTGCTGATAAAGGCAAGAAGGTTTCTGAGGTGTCCGCAGTCGCGGGCACCGAACTGATCACGCTGCCCAAAAATGTGCCCGTTGGGCGGCGGGCTTCCATTTGTCTCGGTTGGATGAGGGGTTTATGAGCCAACCCCTCAATATTTCGATGGCGAAGGCAATTTGAAGGGATCGCAGATGTTCCTCCCTAAAGCACTTGAAGTGGGGCTGCCCCAAACATTAACTTGAGATTGGTGGCGGGATCGCGGATAGGGGTTAAATCTGGCGGACGGACCACACCTCGCCGTACCTTTGTCCCCAACTCTGAAGATCTGTGGGGTCTGTTTGGCACCGTTATGAGCACGGTAAAGTTTCCTTTGTTTTACCATATTTGTCTTTTGCTTTATTTTTCAAAGTTGATACTGACCTCGCATATCTCTTTCCTTTCAGTTTGGCACTGGGTTGGCCCAGTTTATAAACGACCATATCGAGACCATATCCTGAGTCTTTGATAGTGCTAAAGCGGCGGACGAGTCCAAGAAAGCATTGGAAAAGTCCCATGACACAATGGCGCAGCTTCACGGTGAGTTGGAGTCTGAGAAGGACAAAGTGAAGCAGCTGATCGCAGAGAAGAAAGCGCTGGAGGGGGCGCTTGCCCAAGAGCGCAAGGCGCGGGTAGCGGCCGATAAGGCGCGGGCAGAATCTGATAAACTGCGGGTAGAAGCCGACAGACTTCGGGCGGAAGCTGACAAAGTGCGGATAGAGGCTGAGCAGAATGCTGCCCGATCGGAGGAGCTTGCACAGGAGCGTGTGGCCAAAGCTCAAGAGTTATCTGATTTGATGAAGCAGCTTCAAGCCAAATGCGACGATGCTCATCAGGCACTCGCCGTTATGAATCGAAGATGGTCGATAAGAGCGCCGAGGTGTCGGCAGCGGCTTTGTTATGGGCCGACCGGGCGGCTATCACCTTGCTCATTTGTTTATGGGCCCGGGGTAGTGAGGATCCAGATATTGAAACTCTGCGAGACTGGATTCTCACACACCCTTTCGATGAGGAACTAAGGGCTTTTCATGCGCGGATTCCTTATTCGGATAAGGAGCTCGAGGCCTATGCTCCAAAGCTTGCTCTGATTGGGTCGCTCTGCTTTGTTGTAGAAAATAATCGAGGGAGTTAGTTCGTCGCGAGCTCGAACCGGTCGACGCCGAAGGTGGAGATGATGAGGAAACTCATGAGCGGCGAAGATCGGGAGGCTCTTGGCGTCACTCCGCTGTTTCCTCCGAGTCGGAAGTCGACAAGCTACTCCACTCCTCCTTCACTCTGCCAATATTCAAAACGAAGACGGCCGCTTGAGATGAAGCTTAGTTTGTGCTTTTGTCACGATCTGTTTGTAAATTCTGTTTTGACTTTGCCTTTACTTGATTTGTAATTTGCAACTTATTTTTACTTTTCCGCATAACTCCTTACTTTTCCATTTGTAATTTGTATATTGAGGTTTGCTTTCTGTTCGCCCATATTTGCTTGTTTGCCTCCGTTATTGTTATTGAGTCCGATCAATCCCCCTTGGGTTAGATAAGATTCAAGCATTTGTTGTATTTCAATTTGTGCCTCCTTGAATCTTATCTAAGCCAATTGTTCAGTCGCTATTTGCTCTGCTAAATCTGATGTCAAAGATACTGCTTTTTGAAATTAAATTTCGCGGGGGGTGGCCCCCTGTTTGATATGAGATTTGGCGGCGTGGCGTTTCTTGAAAAAACTCCTCATATTGCCCCCGCTTTTTGACAAAGGTTGAGGGGAAACCGAGACCTTTGCTTAAAAATTTTCTGCCTGAGTAAAATGCTGTGTGAGAAGGGATGTAAAATTGGATTTATAAAATTTTGATCACCCCGCTAGATGATAAAAATTTACAAAGAAAGCCTAGACGCTCCTTATCGTTGATAAGAGGATGGCCATAACCCTATCCGATTATTACATATAGTATCTCTTGAGATTATCCGCATGCCAAGGCCTGTTGAGCTCGTAACCTTCAGGGTTCTTCAGTACATAGGTTCCTTTTTTGATCTCCTTTGCCACCGATAAGGTCCTTTGATTATTTGTAAGTTTACCCTTGTCGGGTTCCATGCCCGTTGCTTTCCTATTGCGAAGAAGCGAAATCCCCACTTTGAGCGAGTGGTCGCGGATACGTTTATCATGTTCTCTCTTCGCTATCTGCTTGTAGTTTAACAAACCGTTGATAGGTCATTACTCTTTTTCTTCTACCGGATCGAGATTGATTTGTTTATTCAACGCGTTATCCTTGGGGTCGTAAAGAGCGACCACGATGCTTAGCGAGGGCCATCTCGACCGGACTCATTGCCTCCGATCCATAAGTTAAAGCAAAAGGAGTTTCACTGTTGGTGTTTTGATGGTGGTGCGGAGAGACCATAAGATGGCGGGCAACTCGTCTACCCACCCTCCTGCTTTTGCTTTATCATCCACACTTTTCTTTAGCATCTTAATCACTTGCTTATTGCCGGCCTCAGCTTGACCGTTACCCTGTGGATATGCTACGGATGATTGCCAATGCTTTACCTTGAATTCTGCGCAAAGGTTTGAAAAATCCGTGCGAAATTGTGGACCGTGGTCCGACACCTTTGCTCGCTGAACGCCAAAGCGAGAAAATTTGATCGTGCAAAAAGTAACCCGCCGCTTTTGCGATTATCTTAACCATAGGTTTGGCCTCAATCCATTTTGTAAAATAATCGGCGGCTACTATGATAACTTTGCATCCGCCTCTTCCTGGTGGAAATGGTCCGATTAGATCGAGTCCCCACATGTCGAAAGGCCAAGGTGCGACCACAATGCTCGCTCGACGAGATGGTAATCGTGGGATATCCGCGATGCTTCGACATTTAGGACATTCCACGACTAGCTTTTCGAGTCCTTAAGAATACTAGGCCAGTAATACCCGGCGGTTAAAACCTTTTGTGCCAGAGAGCGGCTTGCTGGATGTCCTCCGCACACGCCTTGGTGAATCTCGTTTAGAATTACCAAGCTTTCCTCTTGTCGTACACACCGTAAAAGGGGCTTTGTAGCCGACCTTCTATAAAGAACTCCGCTCATGATGATATACTTCGCAGCTTTTCTTCTGAGGGTGCGTGATTTGTCCGCCTCATTGGGCAAAATGCCCGTTTCGATGTATGCTTGTATCTCATCTATCCAACATGCGACCACAGGTGATGTGTCTATATCCATAATCTCTGCTGCTTCGATTGAGGGCGTCGCTAAATATTCGATCATGATGGAAGGGTCCGCGAGCTCCTCCTCCAGAGAGAGTTTTGATAAGTAGTCTGCTCGCTCGTTGTCCTCTCTTTTGATTCTGATAAATTCGCAATATTGAAAACCCGTTGCTAGCTTTCGGACAACCTTACCGTATTTTTCGAGAATATCACAATGCGTGTCATAATCCCCCGAGATTTGTTTGACGATAAGCTGAGAATCACAATAAACCTCCACATTCTCTACGTTTAACTCCTTTGCAAGTTTGAGCCCCGCTATGGCGCTTCATACTCGGCCCGATTATTCGTGGCGGCAAACTCAAACCTTAGAGCCTTTTCGATCTCTCTCGTAGTTCCCGGTTCCATTAAAATGACTCTGCTCCACAACCATTCCGACTCGATGCCCCGTCGACGTACAGCGACCAACATTGCTCGATGCGCCTCGACTCTGCGCGGGTCCGATTGGCATAGGCGAGTTTGGTCGTGGCGAGTTAAAACTTGTTTCTACGATGAAGTCGGCAAGGTTTGCCCCTTGATTATGCGTTCTAGGTTGATATTGGATATCAAACTCGGTAATTTCGATTGCCCACTGAGGAGGCGACACGAAAGGTCCGGTTTGTGCAAAATTTGTCGATCGGACTGTCTGTTAAAACAATTATTGTATGGGATGTGAAGTAGCCCACGAGTTTGCGGGCAGCAATAACAAGAGAGTAAGCTAATTTTTCAATGTTAAAATAGCGGCTCTCTACCGGATCGAGAGCTTTACTTACATAAAACACGGGATTTTGAGAGGTTCCGGCCTCTTTCACAAGTCTGGCTGACATTAATCTCAAGTCGCTAGATATAAAAATAGCACATCCCTACCGCGGATGACTAAGAGAGGTGGCTTGCCCGATACTCCTTCAGGGCTTGAAAAGCTTGCGAACACTCCACCCCACGAAAATGTCTTATCTCCTTTCGTAATTTTAAAGAAGGAAGACACTTTTCGGTGACTTTGCTATGAAGCGACCAAGTGCGATAATGCGGCCATTTAGCCTTTGAACTTCCTTGATCGTTGTGGGCTCCTTCATATCGAGGAGAGCTTGTATCTTTTCTGGGTTTGCCTCGATGCCGCGACGGCTAACCATAAAACCCAGAAACTTGCCCGCTCGAACCCCAAATGTACATTTTGCTGGATTGAGTTTCATAGCGTGCTTTTTAACATTGTTGAGAGTTTCTCGAAGATCGTCAACGTGGCTCTGTCCTGTCGACTTCACCACCATGTCATCTATATAAGCCTCCATATTCCTTCCAATTTGCGAGCTGAAAACTTGGTTGACCATTCGTTGATATGTCGAACCCGCATTTTTCAACCCAAACGGCATCATCTCATAGTAATAAAGGCCCCCAGCAGCTCTGAAGGCGGTCATCTCCTTGTCGGATTCAGCCATTCGTACCTGATGATACCCTGAGTATGCATCCAAAAAACTCAACACCTCAAAGCCAGAAATCGAATCCACCAATCTATCTATTCGAGGAAGTTGATAAGGATCTTTGGGACAAGCTTTGTTGAGATCGGTGAAGTCCACGCACATCCTCCACTTGCCGTTATGCTTCTTGACCATTACCACATTTGCAAGCCAGGTAGGATAAGCGAGCTCCTTTATGATACCCGCTTCAAGAAGCTTTCGTACCTCTATCTTTACAGCTGCCTCTTTTTCGTATGAAAACTGGCGTGCTCGCTGTTGTATCGGTTTGAAGGTTGAATCCACGCTCAGATGATGGAGGGCGACTTCAGTCTGGACCCCTCGCATATCTGTGACAACCCATGCAAAGGCACTCAGGTTTTCCTTTAGCATCTTTACCAGCTCTTCTCTCTCAGCAGAGCTTAACCTAGCCCCAAATTTAATCTTCTGCTCAGGGTACTCTTCGTTGATGACTATCTCTACTAGTTCATCCTCAGCAGTGAAATCGGGCTCATCCCTGACTTGTAGCGTTTCACATTCCAAACCGCTGGGCGCTTGCTCGCTCACATTCCTGATCATGCTGACCATTCCTTCAACCTCCGGTACCCCAATCCGTGGTCTCTTAGCCTCGATCCTCATTTCTCGTATATAATTGAGGATATCGGCGGGCTCGCCTGATAGACGTTCCAATCGATCACCAACATAAAACTTTGCCCGATGGGGATGGAGGTTACCATCTGAAATTGACGTAGAGCCGGTATCCCTAAGATCATATTGTAGTTGGGTGTCAGAGTCGACCACCAAGAAAGCGACCTTTTCTGTTCTAAAAGGCGCATAATCGCCCATTTGCACGTCTAAATCGATGGCCCCCTTGACACTTACTTTGTGATTTGTAAACCCCTCAAGGGTGCCGCAGCGACCTCAAGCTGAGTCGCCAAATCCCAACTCTGAAGCAATCGTAGTATAGAATGTCACGGCCAGGCTCTGTGTCGATCATCACCCGTTTTACGCATGCACGGTTGATAATCACGACACACACAAACACATGTCTCAAAGATTGGTTGAAGCCACCAACTCACTTCGAGTAAAAGCCAAAGGGGGCTCGTTTTCGCAAAAGCGATCGGTTTTTCCATATGTTTGTTGATCGAGCCAATGCGACTCTTAATCGATTGTTCTTTGGCGGAGTCTCGGTTATCATCCTTATACTCCGATCAACCGGCGGGTCTGTTGATTCCGCCTATCGACCCCCAGCGCTTTGCTTGTATCTCGTCGTCGGCTTTGGCCGCGAGCAAGTAACTTCTCCACCGCTCGTTTAAATCAGATGCACTCCTCGGTCGTGTGACCCTTATCACTGGTGGTACCCACGACTTTTGCTAGCGTCGCGGCGTGAATCTGCGACCATGGGATAAGGCTCGGGTACTTCATCTCGAACCTCGTTTAGCATTTGAGTGTAGGAGATGTTGATGGGGGTAAATGCTCCTCTTTGAACTTACCGGGTTTCTTGATGTCCCGTTCATTACCTCTGCGGGTATCTTTCGGCGGACTGCGCTCAGCCCTCTGTTTATTTTTACTCGAGGAAGATGCTCCCTCATTTCCCGCTGTCGCGACGTATTTCCTCGTCGAGCTCAACATCTCCTGCAAGTTCGTCGGTGGGGTTAGCGCGAAGAATGATTTCAGGTACCCCGGACTCAATCTGTTTGAAGGCCGCTCATCACGACGTTATGCGCCAGGTGCCTCGTTAGCTCATAAACTTTATAGAATCGCCGTAATAGCTGCGAGTTCCTCGTTCTCATGACGACGGACCTCGTATAGATCGATGTGTGTTTTCTTTGGTCCCCACCGATCGGAACTCCGCTATGAACTTGTTAATGAGGTCGTCCCACGATGTAACCGAGGCCGGAGGTAGACCTCGAATCCATGACGCGGCTCTATCCTGCATAGACCCCACAAAAGCAATGCACCATGCATCCTCGCTAGGCGTACACAAGCTGATCCTGCTTTGAAAGGCGGATAGCCAGTCCAACGGATCGGTTATTCCATGATAATTGGTAAAGTTGGGATAATGCGTTCCTCCTCGCGGCGCTTCTTTCAAAATATCGGGGTGAAGCACACTTGTTCCCCAGGTGGGAACAGCCTTTGCTCCTTTGGCCCCGCGTTGTAATTCCTCTATCTGCTTTTTCATTACCCCCAACTCCTCCTTATTCTCGGGGATGGGTATGCTCGCCGCATAACCCCTTTTTATCTGAGAATCCCCCTGCCCCTCCATGCGAGTGTAAACTGACTGATTATTTCTTTGTGTTCCGGGAGCTGCACCGCGGTCGTCGACCGTGGGCCCCAGTCGAACAAAAGCTGATCTCTTCCGCGACGTCGCATGACTGCTCCCCTGTGTTTCTGTTTGCTGAGCTTGAGTTTTTTGGGGAGCCGCTGTCAGTCGATTTTCGAGTGGTGCGGGTTGGGGAGACTTGAATTTTCGGATAGGCTGAGGTGGAAGCCCCTCAGCGATTAAAAGCTCATTTCCCAACCGCATTTCTTCTACATACTCCATATGTGCCTGCAAGGCTAATCTATTCGAATTTGGCGGTACGGATGCCTTATCTGCCACTGTAGCATTCAAACGAGAAGTTCCCGCTAAATTCTCTTCACGCAACTGGCGGGCACGAGTTTTTTCCTGTATGAAATCCCTCATGTCCGGCGTGATATCCCTCCCAGCACCACCCCCAGAAGAAATCACCTTTCGGTTCTCTCCTCCCTTCTTCATGGGGGTTCTGTGAATTTGCTTAAGCTGGGTGGTAGGGTTTATAGCTTTTCCTCCAACCATTTTTAGAAAAGTTGTTAGGGGTATGTGTGAAATGGGGATATTTGGTTATTCGTTTTGATGATTTTTTCGAATTTGGTATGTTTGGGAGTAAAGCGATAGTTTAAGGGCTCTGTTCTTTTGAATCCTTGATGATTAAGAAACGAGCTAGAGATTTAACCAACCTTTATGTTTATAGATGGACTCGAGTGCGAGTTTGCATGTGATGATGATGATGAAGGAGTTCCTTCCGGTTGTGACGATCTGACTGCTTATCCAACCTTGTCGCCGCCGTGAGATCCCTCTTGCGGTGGAGCAAATGATCTTGACGAGAATGATATTGATGCTTTTCCCGGTAACGGAGCCAACTGATGTTGCGTGGAATATCAGTTTTGCGGTAACAGTGTCAATCTTGAGGATATAAGGCTGTTATAGGTGATTCCTCCGGAGAGGATACGGCGGTTATCTAGAACAAGGTGGCGGAATAAGCATAAAGTAAATAACAGCTGAATGGGCCGGTGGTTAGCGGCAAAAAAGGGAGAGTTGGGCTGTGTGTATTTTATTCTCAGATCTCCTTCTTCGTTACATATGATCCTCTATTTATAGACAAGTAAGTCGGTCTACTGCTCTTGATTAGACAGCTAATGATATAATAAGAAGTAACTTATACAAGTGTCATAAGTATCTTAAATAAATATCTGCATGCACTGAATCAAGTAAATAGTCATGCCAGGCGAACTGATGTGCTGTCCGCGGCGACGATAGCGTGGTGATGGCGATCAGCGGGTACGATCTTGCCTTGATTGTAAGGAGAGGAAACCATATGAGGAGGAGCTACGTCCGGTTTGGAAGTGGGCGGACGAGAAAGGCGGCTAGGACTCAGCGGCCGACTTGATATAAATGGGGCGCTCTGTGGCGAGGCCCATGATATTTACATTGGGCCGGGTTGGCTGGCCCAATCCATTGGAACAGTGTCCTGTTGCGGGTTAGGTATATCAGGAAGTTTAGTAAGTGTGAATTCTGGTTGGTTGGACAAAGTTTCTTTTCTTGGACATGTGATTTCAGGAGATGGTGTTTCAGTGGACCCATCTAAGGTAGAAGCAGTGGTGAACTGGAAAAGGCCGATCAGTGCCACTGAGATAAGAAGTTTTCTGGGATTGACAGGCTATTATCGTAAGTTTGTTAAGGACTTCTCCCTTCTAGCAGCCCCATTGACTAAGTTAACCCGGAAGGATGTGAAGTTTCAGTGGAACGAAGAATGTGAAAGATCATTCCAAGAGTTGAAAAAACGTTTAGTGACAGCACCTATACTGACCTTACCTACCCCTGATATGGAATATGAGATTTATAGCGATGCATCCCATCAAGGACTTGGTTGTGTTCTGATGCAGAATGACAAAGTTATCGCATATGCCTCAAGACAATTGAAGATTCATGAAAAGAATTATCCGACTCATGATCTTGAATTAGCAGCAGTGGTTTTTGCTTTGAAACTTTGGAGACATTATCTATATGGAGTTTCCTGCAAAATTTTCATAGACCATAAGAGCCTCAAATACATTTTTACTCAAAAAGAGTTGAACCTGAGACAAAGACGCTGGTTGGAAAAACTTAAGGATTATGATATTTCCATCCATTATCATCCGGGTAAAGCAAACTTGGTAGCAGATGCGTTGAGTAGAAAATCAGTATCCAATTCAGTATCAGCCTTGACGACTCTGAAAAAGTTAATCATGGAATTTGATCGTTTACAACTTGAAGTCATCAGTCCAAAATCAAATGTTACCTTAGCTTCCTTGACAACTCATTCTACCTTGGTCGATCGAATCAAGGCAGCTCAAGTGAATGATCCATTTTTGCAGAAAATGAGAAAGAAAGCGGAAGATGGTTCAAGTACGGATTTTCAGATAAGAACAGATGGATCCTTATGGTTTAAAAGCCGATTGTGTGTTCCAAAAGTGTTGGATTTGAAGGAGGAAATAATGAAGGAAGCTCATCGTTGGGTTTTGTGATCCATCCCTGAAACACTAAGATGTACCAGGACCTTAAGGGGTTACCATGGTGGAGAAGGATGAAAAGAGATATCGCGAGAATATGTTGCCAAGTGTCCTACATGTCAACAGAGTTAAGTTAAGCGAACATCGAGAGACCTGCAGGTTTACTTCAATCTTTGGAAATACCAGTGTGGAAATGGGAGCACATCACTACAGATTTTATCACAGGACTACCAAATGTACAAGGTGGATTGGATACAATCTGGGTAATTGTTGATCGTTTAACCAAGTCAGCACATTTCTTAGCCATCAAGAATACCATGACCCTGGATAAAATTGCGGAATTGTACATCAAGGAGATCGTTAGACTTCATGGGGTTCCAGTCTTGATTGTTTCAGATAGAGATCCACGATTCACATCTCAGTTTTGGAAGAGTCTACAGTCTGCCATGGGTACTGAATTACGATTGAGTACAACTTTCCATCCCCAAACAGACGGTCAGTCTGAAAGGACAATTCAAACCCTAGAAGATATGTTAAGAGCTTGCATTTTGGAGCTTGGAGGACAATGGCATAATTATCTGACTTTAGCTGAATTTGCCTATAATAACAGTTATCATTCGAGCATTAAAATGCCTCCATTTGAAGCTTTGTATGGACGGAAGTGCCGATCACCGTTGTACTGGGATGAAGTTGGAGAAAAGTTAATTACCGGACCTCAGCTAGTTCAGGAAACAGTTAATAAAGTTTCAGTCATTAGACAAACGTTGAAAGCTGCTCAGGATAGACATAAAAGTTGGGCCGATACAAAAAGGCGACCATTAAGTTTTGAGGTTGGCGAAATGGTTTACCTTAAGATCTCGCCATCTAACGGAATTAAGCGTTTTGGTCAGAAGGAAAGCTCAGTCCAAGATTTGTTGGTCCTTTCGAGATTCTTGCTAAGGTTGGAGAGGTAGCTTATCGGTTGAAATTGTCATCACATATGTCCCGTGTTCATAATGTCTTCCATGTATCCTTGCTCCGTAAGTGTCTTTCCGAACCGCAACAAGCAGTCGAGTTAGAGCCCAGTATGTTACAGGAAGATTTGACTTATGAAGAGAAGCCCATTCGAATTCTTGAAAAGAGGGATCATGAAGTTGGTGGTCGAAAGGTCCAATTGGTCAAGGTACAGTGGTCTAATCACACTGAACAGGAGGCGACATGGGAAGAGGAAGAAGTACTACAACAAAATCACCCGGATTTTTTTCAAATATAAGGTATGACAAGTTTCGAGGACGAAACTTATTTAACGGGGAGAGAATGTCACGACCCATAATTTTTTTTTATACAAAATAGTTCTTAAAGAAAAAAAGAAGAAGAAGAGAAGAGAAAATGAAATGAAACGCATATTTAGAGATTTAAGACCATTTATTGCAAGAGCTGAAGCATTACGGTTTCCTTTGGGTAGGATTTAAAGAATATAATAATAATAATATACTAGTATTAGTATATCCTTTATATACCTATTTCAGTATTCTAACTCCCTTATTTTTTCCTTTCTTCTTCTTAGAACAAAACTCTCATCCCCTCTAGAAAGTCGTAGGAGTTCTTGAAGCAAGCAAGTTTGATCAAAGGTAAACATCAATGTCTCTCTTTTTCCTTATGCAATCCCAAGCAAAATTATTTTAGTTTTAAAGATGATTCTAATCGGAGCCCTATCATCTTTGTAGGAAATACCAATTTCAATAGCTTATGTGTTGGGGCTAGGCTTTCAGGAAATAAGATAAGGTAAAGAATTTAATATCAATTGTATTTGATTCTGCATTTCTATATATTGTTTTGTCAAGTTCATAAAATACTTGTTAGAGAAGAAAAATGTCCATTTAAGAAAATTCTTTTGTACTGGGCTGACTTTTAACCTAAATTATAATATATACGATGGTTTCGTTTTTCAAAAGAAAATTGAAATTTAGTTTATATTTTTATATTAATCATACAGTAATATATATATATAGATATATATATATATATATATATATATATATATATATATATCTTTATCTAAGTTGAATGTTTCATCTCCTTTTCATGATCTCTTCGTAAGTTTTATACCTTTTCTTTATATATATTCATATATTATTTATATTTTTTGTTACTTATGTTTTAAGAGAGTTGTATACATATATATTTAAATAGATTTTATATACTATCAAGTTGTTAACTCATTTTCGTCAAAGATTGTTGTAGATTGTCTTCAAGCAGTATGTTAACTAAAATAATAGTAATTAATATTAAAGTGTTACTTTTATATTGTATCTTTATTTTAAACCGTTAATCTTTCCAGTACGAATTTTATTTTATTAACTTTTATATTTTTCTGGGTTTTATAAATATGACGTATAAGACATCCAGTCAATCCAAATATATTTATTTACGTTCCATTTTATACGACAGATCTAATCTAATATATATAATAACTGAATTATAAGAAAATAGAATATGAATAGAGAATAGAATATTATGTTAGTCAGAAAAATGGTACGGTCCTAGTTACTAATTCTAGTTTTACAGCAGTGAATCCTCGAGGGTCCCCGGCACTAGCCCCTACTCACGGGTAGTAGATGTGAGAATATTGCCGGAGCCGGTTAGTCCCTGTCCATGGGCAAGAATAATGGACATCCGGTCTGCACTAGTTCAGTTATTAAAAGTTTAGTTATAGTGACCGTATCATTAATCAGATTAGCATACGAGCCTTCACGGATCCGATAGTAAATTCATTTTGTTTTTCGATTAATTACTATGGTACTTTTATTTCAAGTAATTTATAATCATTAATTAGTTTTTTTAAAAATTTCATTATTTCTAGAATAACTAAGTAAGGAACTCCGGACAGCCTGCTCAGGGGCGTCCCTAGTTCCCTTTTGATATTTTATTCTTTACGGGGCTTTCGAGCTCACTCTTTATTTTATGTTTAATTTTTCCAGATGATCAAGTTAGCCCCGACCATGAAAACAGTAGCATCCTGTCACATTATCTTAGTTGATGTCATGTCTGATTCCGAGGAGGTCATCTATGTGTTCAAGGCAGTGGAGATAGAAATTGAGGATAAATAAATATTTGGGTCTTAGACTTATATTATTTGTGTTTTGTAATAAATCGGGTTGACCCCGTAGACCACTTCACTTTATTTTATTTTATGCAAGGCATTCCGCAACTATTTTACTTCTTTTAGTTTTAAGTTACGAGGCTTCGTGTTATGAAGTTTTTCTTTTGTAACATGGCCGAACGGTTCATTTCCCAAGAATATTGCGCATTTTGGGAGTGGGTCGTTACATCAACAATTTATGCAGTGCATCGGCAATCAAATATGTAGTGACATCAATATTTTATCTGCAGTGCAATGCACATAACTGATAAAAGAGCCCACATACACATCTGAAAGATACCACAAGGGTATCCAAAATCCTCTAAAATGCATATGTCAATCCCAAGGCACATGAAGCCAGAAAATGATTTAAATAACCACCTATTGGTCCATTGGAAAGGCTAACACAAGTTTAGAGGGGGGGGGGGGTGAATAAACTTGTCACCAAAAACTTTTCCAAAACTGAAAGTACCCCAGGAACTGAGTTCTTACCAAACTCAAACTGATGGTCTGCTCAGTTTAGTTCCTGTCTCTTAACTTGCGCGGAGTTCAGCTAACTTAAATGAGTACAAATCAATACTGACTTATATTTATTCTAGTTAACTGGCAGCGGATAAAAACAAGCCTTTTGTGCAACAGATGTGTCAATAAAAATCTTAACCTCCTATGTATCGATTCTCGTGCCGACTCGATTAATCGGTGTTTTGCGAGTGAAATGATGAGATGATTATGCAACAAATAAAACAAACATAAATGCATAAAGTAAATCAACACAAGATTTGTTTATGGAAGTTCGGGTGGTGTAATCCCGTACGTCTCCCTTTCTCCTGTGGTGTAGGAGGTATCACTAGAATCTTGAGATAACTGTTACAAAATCCTAGCACAATGACAGTCATTCACGACACCCTAGTTTCACTGTCTACACATAATGAAGAAAGGTAAGATTGCTCCCTTCACTCTGCACACTGATCTTTCGGACGTGGAATGGCTCCTTCACCAGCTCACCACTAACACAAACACAGTCCGCAGACTGCACCAACAGCTGTGGCAACCAAGTTGCAACCGTATGAGGAAAGGTGGAGTTGCTCTCCTCAAACTATGCACTACCAACTCTTTTTCACAAAGGTTAGGTTTAGAATTAATCAAGAGATTAATTCAGTGAGCTGTTTGCTTCTTCTGGATCTGGTTTTGTAGCTTCAAGATGCCTTCTTTCCCCCTTAATGGGTTATTGGATCTTTCTTTATAATCCTCAAGGCTATTCTGTTGGCTTCCCTGACGACGTAGATCAAGTGATAATAAAATACTTGACCACCATAAACCAATACTAGCAAAAGGACTAGGTCCATCGTAGTACAGCTATAGCGAATCAAGGTCGATCCCACAGGGAACCAATTGTGGATCATTTATACACAAACAATTAATCATCCATGTCAAGGACACAAAGGCGGTCTACGACCAACAAGAGACAAGAAAGATAAAGGACTCGACAAGACACAACACATAAACAATGTAATTAACCTCCCTAATTATTATGTCATCGTTTGGATCTAGAGATTCTATATAATTAAGCTAGACTCGACAACTATTAATCCGATTCGTATCTCTTTTATATTGGCTACGGGAGTCATACCCTAAACTAGATCTAGCTCCGGATTGGCCATCTAGATCACTATGCTACATTACGCGACTTCGCTTTTTAGGCCTCCATCTCATATAACTTGCACGCTTACAAAACTAGGGATGCCGATATTAACCGTATTCCTCACCTAGGCAACATTCCTGTGATTAGGCGTACTTCCTAAGCGATCGCATCAGTCTCTGTCCCATTAACAATTACCTGCACGGTCTCATGTTAATCTACAATTTACATATAACTAGGTGCATGCAATTCCCGAATACAGAACAGATCTAGATCTCGCTGAAAGTCCCGGAAGATCAATTCATGAGCCGACCTTGGAATCCTATATTGGTATTTCCTAATAATACGCTAATTAAAACAGACGAGCAACGTAGCCGTAGCCATACCTACTAAGACAAGAAATTCTAGGTGGACAATCACACCATAAAGACGTGGCTAGATTGACGCGGCGAAAACCTAAATCTTAGCGTTTCTACATACGCAACGGATAAAATAGAAGTTCATGAAGCAATTATATAGATCTACTAAAAACACGATTGTCGATCATACCAAAGTCATCTATAGGTAACCGGATAACAGATCTGGCCGTGTGGATCCTTATAGACAAGGAATCCCCACTGCCTCATATCGTATCCTTAGATCTACATCGTTCGGTGAAGAACGAACAAACTCAAATGATAAATAATAATTGGGGACTTAACTACAAAGAACAAAGAGAAATAAATACAAGAACTTACATTATAGCAGAACTTGTATAAAACCACTCTGAGGAAAACTAAGGATTTTATTATATATTGAAAGAAGTGGCTAAGGTGTCTAAGGTGTAAAAGTTGTGTTTTCGCTAATGAAATAGCACAAGTATATATAGGGGTAAAAATCGAGTTAGGATAAGCCTTAACCGATCTAAAATAGTTTTCCTAAATCCAAATGAAGTATGAAAACGCGTTAGAATAATTCCAAGTCGATCCGGAAGCTCTAGGGCAAAATGCGCCCCACCCCTTATGCGTCCCCCTATAGTCGGCGCCAACTCTTTGGATTGGCTTGCCGGCTCTTGTCATGCCTTACTCCTCTTTTCGTGCTTATCCGATCTTTATCTTCAATGCACTCCGGATTTTCTTTGATTTATCTTGAGATTTAATTCATCCATTTGTAATTATCCTCCAAAATTTATCTCAATCTACAAAATAAATATTTATCCCAAAGTAAATCATATTTAAATAATAAAAACGGATAAATACCAAATTATAGATAAAAACAGATAAATACCAAATTATCTCTTTTAAATAATGCAAAATGGATAAATACCAAATTATAAATTATAAATCACATAACATTAAATAATCAATATAACACGTGATTTAATTATAAAATATATATTATTAATCTCGATTTAAGGTCAACGTTGATGACTTTTACGGGTATAATTTGACCGTCATCAACTACCCCCCACTTAGACTTTGATCGTCCCGAACAAAGCATCAATAAGTCATTCCCCAAGACAACATTTTCCATGGTCAAATCATACTTACACAAGAAACTCGAGTCAACTCATACCATTCATGCTCATAAGATATTCATTATTCACTACTCACTATGAACCGAAGTGATGTGTGCATGTGCATTCAGTTTTATATATTCGTGGCAAGATTAAAGTTTATGCTAACTTCGCAATCTCAACCTACCAACATCAGTATTCCCACTTCTTAAGCCTCGCAATGGGTAAAGACATGGTGCAATAAGCAAGAGCGTTATCCAGAAGGTTTTTGGACTTGGAGACCGAGAAAAATACTCGAAGTCTCTTAAAAGTTGAATTTTTTTTTCACATTTTCATATTTTCAAGCATTAACACATCTCAAGAAAGAAACTTGCTTTAAAAGTAAATTAAGCATCGCAAGAATCCCCTTTTCACGGATTGGTCAATAACATTGAATATTACCACAAGCGCGAAGCTACTTTGGTAATGTTACTACAAGCCCAGTGTTTAACATTTTGTTATAACACAGATAAATCTCAAGCTTATTACTCCACTTTAATGGCTAGAAGATAAAAATACATCAGTCGATAAATATCGACACTAAGTTCACATAACCAATCATCTACGCAATGTACACATAATTTCTTCAGTTATTCTAATTTGTGCGGTAAAACTCGATTCAAAGATTGAGTAATCGAATAATAAATAACTACTTGCAACGACTGGCATGAATATCCTTAAATTTACATTCACATAAGTATAAAATGATCACGTACTCATGCAACTTGGTTCCTTTCCTATCAATTCTTAGCTAGGAACTCACAATTCTAAGGGTACGAGATAAATAATATGGCATTTATTCAAATTTTTCAATTTTTCACCGTTTCATTCAATTTTCAATTATAACATATCATAGCTAAGTCTCCTACCCCCCACTTAAACATGGAATTGTCCCCAATGACAAATAAAAATGAGAATTTAAGAAAAAGACTTAGCTCTGGAAACGGCTCTCAAGTAGATGCAGAACATCGGAGTAATCTAAGCACGTCGTGGAGAAGCAAACAAAAACCTCGTAAAGCAAACCAAACAGAAACTCCACGAAATCGTTAATCACAAGTCAATGGAAGTTATAAAATAATGTGGCAGTAATTAGATATAAAATATCCAAAAATTAATTAAGCCACTTTATGGTATACAACCAAATGACAAGGAAAGCCAAAGAGTTAAAACGACTTGTTCAGACACGAATTCTAAAAAATATATATAGACGCAAAAAGAAAAACACTAAATAGAAAGAAAAATAAACAAGCAACTAAAGATGGTAGTCTTCATCTATAATCTCCACCACTTAAATATTCTTAAAAACGGGTGGAGAAGACAAAGATAAAAAAGCATTACCCCGTGTGGGAGAACACGAGGTTTACCGGATTGATAAGGTATTTAATCCAGCGTAAAAGAGAAACTTGGTAAGGTATAACAGATTGAATATGACCTATTGGCTAAAGATAAAATCAAATACTCAGCGCAGAAACTTCTCGCTTGCATTGGATATCAACAACTTAGGGAGATGTAGCTACTCCTCGAAATTACTAATTACCCAATGTATCACGTAAAAGTCATCACCGTCATCAACAAGGTCGGATCGGTGCGATATTTAGAACAAAACTCATCATCTCGAAATGCCAGAATAGGCATAAAAGTGTGAAATTTAAAACATCCGGTAGAAAGATAAATTATATTTTGATCGAACCAAAAAACTTTTAAAATCTAGCTAGGTGCAGAGCTACGCTTCCCCCAGCTAGGATCATGAAAACCAAAATGATAAAAGATGATCATTAAAACTTAGCAATATTTCTAATTCCGCAACACAAGGGTATTTTGTAAACAAAATGGAGGTTGAGAGTATGATGGTTTTAGAAAAAGATATATAAGGATGGTAAGAAAAGATAAACGGTGGGTATTGTTTAAGGGATTGGGTAGGGTGGGAGAGTGAAATAGATGGAAAGAAAGAGAGGGGATGAAAGAATGGTTAGAAATGTGAATTGTGAGGCAGATTGGTGAGAGAATAGAAAAGTTGAAGGTTGAAAAGGTACAAAGGAAAGGATAAGGGTAGTTGCGAGCAATTGCACACAACTTTGGATTTTCACTCGGATCGCCATTCTAAAAGTTTTGGAAGTTGACCAAAAGCGTTCTTGTTCGCACCAATCATTCTCTGTTACAATTTCAGTAATTCTCAATCTCTCTTAATGCTTCCATCTTAAGGTTGATTGCTAAATTTCCTTTTCTTTAGCAATTTCTTGACTCTCCTAAGAAACTCTAATTCACGTGGCCTATATTGAGTAAATTCTTTTTTGCACATCCTTAGCCTAATGGCCATCGGAACACGGCAAAATAAAAAACCTCAACATATGTCACGTTACTCTTATTTGACTCAAAGAAAACAAAACCTAAAATCCTAAAAAGAAATCCTAAGGGTTTTAAAGAAGTAGTTCTAAGTTTAAAGTCCTCAGCTCGACTTTCCAAAAAGCATCCTTGTCAGTCATCCTTCATAGTTCTCCAGACTTTGACCCTCTGAGCACTACAAGAGGTGGGCTCGTCGCTTTTGCAGATTAATACCCTTCCCTTGGTTGTGAGACCTAGGAAACGACATTTATCCATACCATTTTTACAAAGCTCTTACCTCGGCTCTCGTTTTAGGAACTAGTGAATTCTAAGAAGATTTAGTCCTAGGGACCCATTTTAATCACATCCTTTATAATGCTGCTTCATTATGCTCTCTCAAAACTCAACGTCTTCTTTAGATTGCGAATTCTTAAAACAACACAAATTGTTGCTCCCATGGCCAGTAGAAGCAATCTCATGCATAGGACAATGAGATTTTGACAGAACTACGAGGAACTCTTTATTCACAACTTCCTTCAACTACTACATGTTTCCGTACACCCTCTAGATGAGGCAGATTTGGGGCAGAACCTTCCACACTAATAAAATTAATCTTACAAACCAACTCCGGGCTAAGATTCATACTCAGGTTCATGTAAAGACTAACTTATGTTCAAAAAACCAAAAGATAGTAAAACATAAGCAAAAAAGGTAGTACATTGCCTTCAACATTGTACCACGAATAATTCGAACCTTTTAATATTTATTTTCTCGGAGCCATCTTGGTGTTTTAAAGGTGTTGCTTCCATTGCTTTTCCCATCGTAGATTCATAGCTCCACATGTTGCTGGGTTATTTTCCCAGCGCCCGCGAAAAATTACTGACTCGGATTATTGTTTCCCTGGTTTCTGCAAACAGAAGAAAAACAAAAACAAAACGGACCGTAGATTGATTTTAACATGGTTTCCCATGCTGCTATCAGACCTACGGATTAAACATACAGAGATAAACAGACACGCGAAATACCAGAGAACAGAACCAGGCTCGCTGGCAGAGAGAGGCAGTCTCACTGGGAGCGAAACTAGCTGTTCCAGATTCTGGAATTTTTACACAGAGCAGACAACTAGAGGGACTCAAAAACATAAAAACAGACTCTAAAACATAAAACTCGACATGAATAAAAAATTATTTATATATAAAATTGACCGTTGGTTCCTCGGCAACGGCGCCAAAAACTTGATGACGTAGATCAAGTGATAATAAAATACTTGACCACCATAAACCAATACTAGCAAGAGGACTAGGTCCATCGTAGTACAGCTATAGCGAATCAAGGTCGATCCCACAGGGAACCAATTGTGGATCATTTATACACAAACAATTAATCATCCATGTCAAGGACACAAAGGCGGTCTACGACCAACAAGAGACAAGAAAGATAAAGGACTCGACAAGACACAACACATAAACAACGTAATTAACCTCCCCAATTATTATGTTATTGTTTGGATCTAGAGATTCTATATAATTAAGCTAGACTCGACAACTATTAATCCGATTCGTATCTCTTTTATATTGGCTACGGGAGTCATCCCCTAAACTAGATCTAGCTCCGGGTAGGCCATCTAGATCACTATGCTATATTACGTGACTTCGCTTTTTAGGCCTCCATCTCATACAACTTGCACGCTTACAAAACTAAGGATGCCGTTATTAACCGTATTCCTCACCTAGGCAACATTCCTGTAATTAGGCGTACTTCCTAAGCGATCGCATCAGTCTCCGTCCCATTAACAATTACCTGCACGGTCTCATGTTAATCTACGATTTACGTATAACTAGGTGCATGCAATTCCCGAATACAGAACATATCTTGATCTCGCTGAAAGTCCCGGAAGATCAATTCATGAGCCGACCTAGGAGTCCTATATTGTTATTTCCTAATAATACGCTAATTAAAACAGATGAGCAACGTAGCCGTAGCCATACCTACTAAGACAAGAAATTCTAGGTGGACAATCACACCATAAAGACGTGGCTAGATTGATGCGGCGAAAACCTAAATCTTAGCGTTTCTGCATACGCAACGGATAAAATAGAAGTTCATGAAGCAATTATATAGATCTACTAAAAACACGATTGTCGATCATACCAAAGTCATCTATAGGTAACCGGATAACAGATCTGGGCGTGTGGATCCTCATAGACAAGGAATCCCCACTGCCTCATATCGTATCCTTAGATCTACATTGTTCGGTGAAGAACGAACAACCTCAAATGATAAATAATAATTGGGGACTTAACTACAAAGAACAAAGAAGAAATAAATACAAGAACTTACATTATAGCAGAACTTGTATAAAACCACTCTGAGGAAAACTGAGGATTTTATTATATATTGAAAGAAGTGTCTAAGGTGTCTAAGGTGTAAAAGTTGTGTTTTCGCTAATGAAATAGCACAAGTATATATAGGGGTAAAAATCGAGTTAGGATAAGCCTTAACCGATCTAAAATAGTTTCCCTAAATCCAAATGAAGTATGAAAACGCGTTAGGATAATTCCAAGTCGATCCGGAAGCTCTAGGGAAAAATGCGCCCCACCCCTTATGCGTCCCCTTATAGTCGGCGCCAACTCTTTGGATTGGCTTGCTGGCTCTTGTCATACCTTACTCCTTTTTTCGTGCTTATCCGATCTTTATCTTCAATGCACTCCGGATTTTCTTTGATTTATCTTGAGATTTAATTCATCCATTTGTAATTATCCTCCAAAATTTATCTCAATCTACAAAATAAATATTTATCCCAAAGTAAATCATATTTAAATAATAAAAACGGATAAATACCAAATTATAAATAAAAACAGATAAATACCAAATTATCTCTTTTAAATAATACAAAATGGACAAATTCCAAATTATAAATTATAAATCACATAACATAAAATAATCAATATAACACGTGATTTAATTATAAAATATATATTATTAATCTCGAATTAAGGTCAACGTTGATGACTGTTACGGGTATAATTTGACCGTCATCATTCCCCTTTTCTAGATATGCAATCTGATTTTCTGGATCTGGATCTTTAGATATATACTATTAAAACCTTTTTCAGATCCTTCTATCTCTTTACTTCAAGTGATTCTCTTGTGTATTTATAGGGGGGATGTAACGGTCACTAGCTCTTGTAGCCGTTACATTTGTTGTTTAGCCAACGTTCATATGTACGACCTTTTGTCGTATTGTCAAATCAAATTCAACAAGGCCTTAACTCAGTTTTCTACTCTTCTTCAAAACTGAGTACCTCGTATATTTGACATCCGACCTTATTTGACTAAGTCAGAGTACACCATTCAGTTTCTTCTTTTCCTGGTAACTGATAATCTTTGTCCTTAAGATTATTCAGCTTTACATGATCTATAGTTCAGTTTCAGGTCACCACAGACTTGCCTGAATCCTGACTTATAGTCACGACTAAATCAGCTACTAACTGAGTTTGCCACCTCAGTTCTTGGTCTTCGATAAGCGAGTCTCTGTGTCCCAGGTTCTTGATCTTCTAGATGAGCCAACTGAGTATGTGTCCCTCAGCGAGCTTATCTTCTTCAGTTTTCTCATAACTGAGTCTGAACTCTCAGTTCTTCATATGTATACTCAGTTTGCTTGCTATGACTCAGCTGTTTGCCTAGTTCCTATCTATTACAATGCTTGTCTGAAATAACCTATACAAAGTTCAGACTTCAGATAGAACTTAAACATTTTCTCTAGACCATTTCTTGCTTCTTCTTCTATTTTGCACTATAACAGTTTGTTATGACTTCAACATCTTGGGTTGTAAGTGATATTACTAATTACGTGACGAAACATCATCAAAACATAGATATTATTTCCAACAATTTCCCCCTTTTTGATGATGAATCATAACCCTCCCTAAAAGCAATAATAAAAGAGTAGTGCAAGAAATCATAACAAATTAAAATAACAAACTAAGAACAACTGAGTTCATTACACAGCAAACTGAATAACTGGATAGATTACAATTTTTTCTTTTTCAAGAGAAAACATCTTTTCACCAAGGAAAATGCTTCTTTTTGTTTCCAGAAGTCTTCTTTCTTTTCCTTCTTCACTTGATTCACCATCTCTAGGCTTGATATCCAGATATTCATTGATCAGCCGATCTGCTTCTTCATTCTCTTGGTTTTTGAGCTTTACCAAAATCTCTTTAATTTCCTCATTCATCAACTTTTATTCATCGTCTGAAATCAAGTTATGTTTTTCTTTATCGCCTTTTCTCTCGATTTCATTTGACTTTCCCCTCGCTTTTGTCTCTTTGCTTTCATCTGCCTTAAACTTTTCAAGAAATCTGGCACAAATTACAAGCTTCTTCCTGAAGTTCAACACAACTTTAACCGAGGCTTCTTTATCTTCCTCAGTTCTTGTCTCTTTGAAAGTCTCTTCTGCAATTAACTCTTCAATCAGATTATCAACTGCTCCTTCATTTTGTTGAATAGTTAGTAGATCAGCATCTACTTGTTTGTCTTGTTCTTCAACCAACTGTCTGGCATAGATTTCTTCAGCTTTCTCAGCATCTGCACCACCTTCAGCTTCATCACCTTCAGTTTTATCTTCCCTCTTGTTTGAAGTTATGCAAAAGCTTTCTTCAAATAACTTGCGAAAGGTGATGATGTTGAAGTATTTGTTCAGTCCTGAGTAATGTGCTTTTCCAATCAACTCATGTAGATTGTAAAGTTTCTACTGTAGAGTCTTCATCAGGCCTTCGATGATCTCTATTAATCTTTCCAATTTTTCTTCAATTTCAGTTGACTGGCGCTGAGGTCCTTCAGTTGCAGATTTACTTGTAGATGCTTTATGAACTTGAGATGAGGAGCTGGCTTCATGATTATGAATGAAAATCATAACTTGACAGTTCCTTTTCATACTCATCCTCGCAAAATTCAGCATCTCCCAAAGCTTCTCTTTGATCTTCAGTAAATTCTTCTTGCATTTCTGTTGGAGAATCACTTTCTTCGGTTTCTTCACGTTCACTTCGTTCAGTTTCATTATGCTCACTCTCTTCAGTTTCATCATCAACTTGAATTACATCTTCAGTTTCAGTTTTCCTTGCCTGAAATTTGTTCCACATTCTTCTTTGTCTCCTCAAGGTTCTGTCATCCAAACTTACAGTTTCTCTTGAGCTAGAGTCTGAAGTTTCTCTTCTTTCTTCATCAACAATTTTCCTCTTCTTCACTCTAGTGGACACTGACTTGTGTTTCACTTCTGTTTCTGCGGATTTTGAGATGGAGAAATAGTCTAGTATCCTTTGAACTAGATAAGTGAATCCTTTTTTCAATAAAAACTTTTCTCCAGTAGCCTTCCTTCCTTTGGCTTTCTCTTTTTCGTCTGAGATTTGCTTGATCAACTGCTTGAGAACAAGCTTATTCCAATCCAGTTTCTCTTCAAACCATATAGCATAGATCAGCTTCATCTTTTCTGTTGAAAGAGTGTAGAGATTCCACGTGTGACCAATGACATTTCTGGTCAGAAGAATTGTCAAGAATGCGAATTATTGTTTCTATTGATAAATGGAACCAATGAAATTCTTCTCATTTTTGTATAGTGCAGTGACTTTCCAAAGTTTGCCTTTTTCTTCATTCCCAAATATGAGAGATGAAGATCCTCCGATTATGTCTATACCAAAGACTAGGGAAAAAAGATGTTCATTAACAGTAATGCTCTTGTCTTGAACCGTTGTCCTGAAACTCTTTCCATCATTTGTAATTACAGCATTTTTGTAGAAATCTTTGATACTTTATGGGCACAGAGTAGTGATCTTTGTAACAATCAAATTCTCCAGTCCTCGAATCTTCTTGATTTTGTTTGCAATTTGTGTTGAGAGGATGGAGTTTGAGAATTTTTGACAGAAACCGTCTAGACTTGTGGTGATTCCTTCATCAATGTTGTATTGCTCCATGGATTTCTGAATTGAGAATTCTTGGTAGAGTTTTGAATGCTTTGAAATTGATTGAACAGGATTCGTCGAGATTGCGTTTTTCAATCGTTTTCAAAATGAGAGTTGTGTCGCAATCAATGAGATTTGTAGGGATGTGCATCTACTTTTTCTCCTAGATTGACACGTGGCTTTGAGTGATTTGTCTTGTCAGCTCAAGCGTCAGATGGTAGCTGGAAAGTTTTCTGCTTTTGACCAATTTGTCCTTCATCTTTTTTTTTTTTTTTTTTTTTTTTTTGATAAATCATCAGCTTTTGTTTAGAAGTCAGTTTTTCAGGATTCAACAATATGAGAACTGACTTAGCCTCGCAAAACAATTTTAAGTTTTCTTTGGTACCCATATCTTTTTGGGTCCGGTGGATTATTCTATCAAGTATTACTTTCAGTTTCTTCGATCAGAGAATTAAGCTTTCTCATTTCTTTTCTAGATAAACCATTACGCTCAACCTTAGTTGATTTCACAAGGATTCCTTTAGATTTATCATCCTTAATTTCTTTGTGTAATCCACTAGGTCTTCCAGTATCTCGATGTCAGAGTTTACACTCCTTGAAATCTTAAGACCTGGGTAGGGCGGGAATCATCATTGCTTTTGCCAAATTTACTAGACATTAATCTTTCAGCAAGATTTGACATCTTAGTTTCAAGAAACTCATTCCAATCATTTGCTTTGCCAAGTTCTATGTCTTTTAATTTTAATTCCAATGTAAGTTTTTCAGTTAACTTGACAAGCTCAGAGTTTCTCTGACTGAGTTCGGCTAATGATAACTGAATTGAAGAATGTACCTTTTTTTGATGGTTTGCTACAGTTTTAAGTTTTCAATGTACATTCTTTTGTTGCTCTAATGAATCTTCAATATCAACCGTTATTTGCAACAACTTCTTTTCTCCTTCTTCTGAGAGATCTCTTAGTAATTGAAGTCCTCTGGATTTGTCAACATATACATCGAGATCGCTATCCACATCATCACTGAGTTGAGGTTCTGGACTTGTCTGAGAATCTTAAACCTCTCAAATATTTGATCCTGAAAATCATATAAATTTTGCAAACAATTAGTCAGGCGGTTATTTAGCCAATTTCTAATTCTAGATGTATCCATTGTAATAAAGAACAGTAAAGGGTTTTCAACAACTGTTGTGCAAGCTATCAACAACTGATACTTAAAATCAGTTATGGATCTCTTCTTAACAGAAACACCGCTCTGATACCAATTGTTGGTATCGGAAATAACCGATGGCCGATTACTTCAAACAAACAAAGCGACATCGAGATTCGGGTGATGGATCTCTTCAAAGCAAAATCTTCGCCCGGTACCAATTGTTGGTCCCTTGAAAAGTCTAACTCAAGTTTAGGGGTGAATAAACTTGTCACCAAAAACTTTCCCAAAATCGAAGTACCCCAGAGGCGAAGTTTTTACCAAACTCAAACTGATGCTCAGCTCTGTTTTGTTCCTGTCTCTTAACTTGTGTGGAGTTCAGCTAACTCAACTGAGTACAAATCAATACTGACTTATATTTATTCTAGTTAACTGGCAGCGGATAAAAACAAGCCTTTTGTGCAACAGATGTGTCAATAAAAATCTTAACCTCCTATGTATCAGTTCTGTGCTGACTCAGTGTCTGGTGTTTGCTGAGTGAAATGATGAGATGATTATGCAACAAATTAAACAAACATAAATGCATAAAGTAAATCACACAAGATTTGTTTATGGAAGTTCCGGGTGGTGTAATCCCGTACGTCTCCCCTTCTCCTGTGGTGTAGGAGGTATCACTAGAATCTTGAGATATCTGTTACAAAATCCTAGCACAATGACAGTCCTTCAGGACACCCTAGTTTACAGTCTACACATAATGAAGAAAGGTAAGATTTCTCCCTTCACTCTGCACACTGATCTTTCGGAGGTGGAATGGCTCCTTCACCAGCTCCCCACTAACACAAACACAGTCCGTAGACTGTACCAACAGCTGTGGCAACCAAGTTGCAACCATATGAGGAAAGGTGGAGTTGCTCTCCTCAAACTATGCACAACCAACCCTTTTTCACAAAGGTTAGGTTTAGAATTAATCAAGAGATTAATTCAGTGAGCTGTTTGCTTCTTCTGGAATTGGTTTTGTAGCTCCAAGATGCCTTCTTTCCCCCTTAAGGGGTTATTGGATCTTTCTTTATAATCCTCAAGGCTATTCTGTTGGCATCCCTTTTTTCTAGATATGCAATCTGATTTTCTGGATCTGGATCTTTAGATATATGCTATTAAAACCTTTTTTAGATCCTTCTCTCTCTTTACTTCAAGTGATTCTCTTGTGTATTTATAGGGACGATGTTACGGTCACTAGCTCTTGTAGCCGTTAAATTTGTTGTTTAGCCAACGTTCATATGTACGACCTTTTGTCGTATTGTCAATTCAAATTCAACAAGGCCTTAACTCAGTTTTCTACTCTTCTTCAAAACTGAGTACCTCGTATATTTGACATCCAAACTTATTTGACTAAGTCAGAGTACACCATTCAGTTTCTTCTTTTCCTGGTAACTGATAATATTTGTCCTTAAGATTATTCATCTTTACATGATCTATAGTTTAGTTTCAGGTCACCATAGACTTTCCTGAATCTTGACTTATAGTCACGACTAAATCAGCTACAAACTGAGTTTGCCACCTCAGTTCTTCAGTCTTCGATAACTGAGTCTATGTCCCTCAGTTCTTCAGTCTTCTAGATGAGCCAACTGAGTCTGTGTCCCTCAGCGAGCTTATCTTCTTCAGTTTTCTCATATCTGAGTCTGAACCCTCAGTTCTTCATATGTATACTCAGTTTGCTTGCTGTGACTCAGCTGTTTGCCTAGTTCCTATCTATTACAATGCTTGTCTGAAACAACCTATACAAGGTTCAAACTCCAGATAGAACTTATACATTTTCTCTAGACCATTTCTTGCTTCTTCTTCCATTTTGTACTATAACAGTTAGTTATGACTTCATCATTATGGGTTGTAAGTGATCTTACTAATTACGTGACGAATCATCATCAAAACACATATATTATTTCCAACAATTTCCCCCTTTTTGATGATGTATCATAACCCTCCCTAAAAGCAATAATAAAAGAGTAGTGCAAGAAATCATAACAAATTAAAATAACAAACTAAGAACAACAGAGTTCATTACACAGCAAACTGAATAACTGGACAGATTACAATTTTTCTTTTTCAAGAGAAAACATCTTTTCACCAAGGAAAATGCTTCTTTTTGTTTCCAGAAGTCTTCTTTCTTTTCCTTCTTCACTTGATTCAACATCTCTAGGCTTGATATCCAGATATTCATTGATCAGCCGATCTGCTTCTTCATTCTCTTGGTTTTTGAGCTTTACCAAAATCTCTTTAATTTCCTCATTCATCAACTTTTATTCATCTTCTGAAATCAAGTTATGTTTTTCTTTATCAGCTTTTCTCTCTGATTTCATTTCAGCTTCCACATCTGTTTTTGTCTCTTTGCTTTCATCTGCCTTAAACTTTTCAAGATATCTGGCACAGATTACAAGTTCTTCCTGATGTTCAACACAGCTTTAACCGAGGCTTCTTCATCTTCCTCAGTTCTTGTCTCTTTGAAAGTCTCTTTTGCAATTAACTCTTCAATCATATTATCAACTGCTCCTTCATTTTGTTGAATAGTTAGTAGAACAGCATTTACTTGTCTGTCTTGTTCTTCAACCAACTGTCTGGCATAGATTTCTTCAGCTTTCTCAGCATATGCACCACCTTCAGCTTCATCACCTTCAGTTTTATCTTCCCCCTTGTTTGAAGATATGCAAAAGCTTTCTTCAAATAACTTGCGCGAGGTGATGATGTTGGAGTATTTGTTCAGTCCTGAGTAATGTGCTTTTCCAATCAACTTATGTAGATTGTAAAGTTTCTACTGTAGAGTCTTCATCAGGCCTTCGATGATCTCTTTTAATCTTTCCAACTTTTCTTCAATTTCAGTTGATTGGCGCTGAGGTCCTTCAGTTGAAGATTTGCTTGTAGATGCTTTATGAACTTGAGATGAGGAGCTGGCTTCATAATAATGAAAATGAAAATCATAACTTGACAGTTCCTTTTCTTACTCATCCTCACAAATTCAACATCTCCCAAAGCTTCTCTTTGCTCTTCAGTAAATTCTTCATGCATTTCTGTTAGAGAATCACTTTCTTCGGTTTCTTCACGTTCACTTCGTTCAGTTTCATTATGCTCACTCACTTCAGTTTCATCATCAATTTGAATTACATCTTCAGTGTCAGTTTTCCTTGCCTGAAATTTGTCCTACATTCTTCTTAGTCTCCTCAAGGTTCTGTCATCCAAACTTACAGTTTCTCTTGAGCTAGAGTCTGAAGTTTCTCTTCTTTCTTCTTCAACAATTTTCCTCTTCTTCACTCCAGTGGACACTGACTTGTGTTTCATTTCTGTTTCTGTGGATTTTGAGATGGAGAAATAGTCTAGTATCCTTTGAACTAGATAAGTGAATCCTTTTTTCAATAAAAACTTTACTCCAGTAGCCTTCCTTCCTTTGGATTTCACTTTTTCGTCTGAGATTTGCTTGATCAACTGCTTGAGAACAGGCTTATTCCAATCCAGTTTCTCGTCAAACCATATAGCATAGATCAGCTTCATCTTTTCTGTTGAAAGACTGTAGAGATTCCACGTGTGACCAATGACATTTCTGGTCAGAAGAATTGTCAAGAATGCGAATTCTTGTTTCTGTTGATAAATGGAACCAATGAAATTCTTCTCATTTTTGTTGAGTGCAGTGACTTTCCAAAGTTTGCCTTTTTCTTCATTTTCAAATGTGAGAGATGAAGATCCTCCGATTATGTCTATGCCAAAGACTAGGGAAAGAAGATGTTCATTAACAGTAATGCTCTTGTCTTGAACCGTTGTCCTGAAACTCTTTCCATCATCTGTAATTACAGCATTTTTGTAGAAATCTTTGATACTTTATGGGCACAGAGTAGTAATCTTTGTATCAATCAAATTCTCCAGTCCTCGAATCTTCTTGATTTTGTTAGCAATTTGTGTTGAGAGGATGGAGTTTGAGAATTTTTGACAGAAATCGTCTAGACTTGTGGTGATTCCTTCATCAATGTTGTATTGCTCCATGGATTTCTGAATTGAGAATTCTTGGTAGAGTCTTGAATGCTTTGAAATTGATTGAACAGGATTTCGTCAAGATTGCGTTTTTCAGTTGTTTTCAAAATGAGAGTTGTGTCGCAATCAATGAGATTTGTAGGGATGTGCATCTACTTTTTCTCCTAGATTGACACATGGCTTCGAGTGATTTGTCTTGTCAGCTCAAGCGTCAGATGGTAGCTAGAAAGTTTTCTGCTTTTGACCAATTTGCCCTTCATTAGCTTTTGTTTAGAAGTCAGTTTTCTCAGGATTCAGCAATATGAGAACTGACTTAGCCCTGCAAAACAATTTTAAGTTTTCTTTGGTACCCATATCTTTTTGGGTCCGGCTGGATTAGTTACTGAAGTATTACTTTAAGTTTCTTCGATGAGAGAATTAAGCTTTCTCATTTCTTTACTAGATAAACCATTACGCTCAACCTTAGTTGATTTCACAAGGATTCCTTTAGATTTATCATCCTTAATTTCTTTGTGTAATCCACTAGGTCTTCCAGTATCTTGATGTCTAGAGTTTACACTCCTTGAAATCTTAAGACTGGGTAGGGGCAGGGAATCATCATTGCTTTTGCCAAATTTACTAGACATTAATCTTTCAGCAAGATTTGACATCTCAGTTTCAAGAAACTCATTCCAATCTTTTGCTTTGCCAAGTTCTATTTCTTTTAATTTTAATTCCAATGTAAGTTTTTCAGTTAACTTGACAAGCTCAGAGTTTCTCTGACTGAGTTCAGCTAATGATAACTGAATTGAGAATGTACCTTTTCTTGATGGTTTGCTACAGTTTTAAGTTTTGAATGTACATTCTTTTGTTGTTCTAATGAATCTTCAATATCAACCGTTATTTGCAACAACTTCTTTTCTCCTTCTTCTGAGAGATCTCTTAGTAATGGAACTCCTCTGGATTTGTCAACATATACATCGAGATCGCTATCCACATCATCACTGAGTTGAGGTTCTGGACTTGTCTGAGAATCATTAAACCTCTCAAATATTTGATCCTGAAAATCAGATACATTTTGCAAACAATTAGTCAGGGGGTTATTTAGAAAATTTCTAATTCTAGATATATCCATTGTAATAAAGTACAGAAAAGAGTTTTCAACAACTAGTGGGCAAGCTATCAACAACTGACACTTAAAATCAGTTCTGGATATCTTCTTAACATAAACACCGCTCCGATAACAATTGTTGGTATCGGAAATAACTGATGGCCAGTTACTTCAAACAAACAAACTGATACTGAGATTCGGTGTTGGATCTCTTCAAAACAGAAGCACCGCTCCGATACCAATTGTTGGTCCCTTGGAAAAGCTAACACAAGTTTAGAGGTGGGGTGGGTAAATAAGCTTGTCACCAAAAACTTTCCCAAAACTGAAAGTACCCCAGGAACTGAGTTTTTACCAAACTCAAACTGATGCTCAGCTTAGTTTTGTTCCAGTCTCTTGACTTGTGCGGAGTTCAGCTAACTCAACTGAGTACAAATCAATACTGACTTATATTTAGTCTAGTTAACTGGCAGCGGATAAAAACAAGCCTTTTGTGCATCAGATGTGTCAATAAAAATCTTAACCTCCTATGTATCAGTTCTGTGTTGACTCAGTGTCTGGTGTTTGCTGAGTGAAATGATGAGATGATTACGCAACAAATAAAACAAACATAAATGCATAAAGTAAATCAACACAAGATTTGTTTATAGAAGTTCCGGGTGGTATAATCCCGTACGTCTCCCCTTCTCCGGTGGTGTAGGAGGTATCACTAGAATCTTCAGATAACTGTTACAAAATCCTAGCACAATGACAGTCCTTCACGACACCCTAGTTTCACTGTCTACACATAATGAAGAAAGGTAAGATTGCTCCCTTCACTCTACACACTGATCTTTCGGAGGTGGAATGGCTCCTTCACCAGCTCACCACTAACACAAACACAAATCCAGATCGCACTACACAAATTGTGGCAACCAAGTTGCAACCGTATGAGGAAAGGTGGAGTGGCACTCCTCAAACTACGCACAACCAACCCTTTTTCACAAAGGTTAGGTTTAGAATTAATCAAGAGATTAATTCAGTGAGTTGTTTGCTTCTTAAGGATCTGGTTTTATAGCTCCAAGATGCATTCTTTCCCCCTTAATGGGTTATTGGATATTTCTTTATAATCCTCAAGGCTATTCTGTTGGCATCCCCTTTTCTAGATATGCAATCTAATTTTCTGGATATGGATCTTTAGATATATGCTATTAAAACCTTTTTCAGATCCTTCTCTCTCTTTACTTCAAGTGATTCTCTTGTGAATTTATAGGGACGATGTAACGGTCACTAGATCTTGTAGCCGTTACATTTGATATTTAGCCAACGTTCATATGTACGACCTTTTGTCGTATTGTCAATTCAAATTGAACAAGGCCTTAACTCAATTTTCTACCCTTCTTCAAAACTGAGTACCTCGTATATTTGACATCCGACCTTATTTGACTAAGTCAGAGTACACCATTCAGTTTCTTCTTTTACTGGTAACTGATAATCTTTGTCCTTAAGATTATTCAGCTTTACATGATCTATAGTTCAGTTTCAGATCACCACAGACTTGCATGAATCCTGACTTATGGTCACGACTAAATCAGCTACTAACTGAGTTTGCCACTCAGTTCTTCAGTCTTCGATAACTGAGTCTGTGTCCCTCAGTTCTTCAGTCTTCTAGATGAGCCAACTGAGTCTGTGTCCCTCAGCGAGCTTATCTTCTTCAGTTTTCTCATAACTGAGTCTGAACTCTCAGTTCTTCATATGTATACTCAGTTTGCTTGTTGTGACTCTGCTGTTTGCCTAGTTCCTATCTATTACAATGCTTTTCTGAAACAACCTATACAAGGTTCAGACTCTAAATAGAACTTATACATTTTCTCTAGACCATTTCTTGCTTCTTCTTCCATTTTGCACTATAACAGTTAGTTATGACTTCATCATCCTGGGTTGTAAGTGATCTTACTAATTACTTGACGAATCATCATCAAAACACATATATTATTTTCAACACCACCAACATTCAGCATAACAATAACAATACTGTTGGAAATAAAATTTATGTTTTGATGATGATTCATCACCTAATCAGTTATTGTTCTTAACCCCATTGATGAAGTGTCATAACTAGCTGTTATAGTGCAAGGCAAAAAGATGTCTAGATATCAATGTATAGGATTTAATAGAGTCTGATATTTGTATAGGTTAAATCAGACTAGCACTGTAATAGTTCTAGGTTTTGAACTGAGAAAACTAGAAAACTGAGATAACTAGGAAACTGAAGAAGGTAAGTTCGCTGAGGGACACAGACTCAGTTGGCTTATCTATTAAGACTAAAGAACTGAGGGTCACAGACTCAGTTATTGAAGATTGAAGAACTGAGGGTTCAAACTCAGTTATGGAGATTACAAGTCGAGACTGTAAAGTTAGAATTCAGGCAAGATTGTGATGACCTGAACTGACTTTATAGATCTTGTATGAAGACCTAAGAATCATAAGGACAATGAATTCTTAGAAGATAATTCGTTATGGTGTACTCTGATTAAGTCAATTATAATCAGATGAAACTGGAGTACTGATATTTGAAGAAGAGTAAAATCTTAGTTAACGCTCCAAGTCAGTCAAGAAACTGACAAGTATTAAACTTCGGTATAAAACTGATAAGGATACTCGTTTTATAGGACAATCATTCGATGAATCGACAAAATACAAATCGAACGTTATAAAGGAAGCGATTTTATTGGATGAACTACTGACAAATCAGAACGGTCACAAAATATAGCCATTACAACATTCAAGCAGGAGAAACAAACTCCTATAAATAGACTACATCTACAACAACAAGAGCAAGTGCAGGAGGAATTAAAAATAAGAATCTATCTAGTCAAGAAAAGATTTAATTAAGGGGGAAAGCCATTTTCGAAAGAATTCCTGCTAAGTGCTAAATTTCAAGATCAAGAAAATTTCTTCAAGTATCCAAGCACATTCAAGCAAAATCAAGAATCTATCACTTGGAGAAATTCAGAGCCGTACTAAATTTATTTATTCAGAAGAAAAGCTCTAGTCACAATTGAATCATAGTTATTGATTCAAGTCTCAACTTTGATTTTATCAAAGGGTTAGACTGTGAAACACCAAGAAGGTGTGAAGGACAGTTGAGTGTAGTCAGGAAGACTGTGTTTGTGATGAGCTGGTGAAGAGGCAATTCTACCCTCCAAGGACCAGTGTTTCAAACAGTTGGAGAGCAGCAATCCTACCTGTTCTACAAGTGTTTAGATATTGAAGCTAGGGATTAGTCAAGGACTATCAGTTTAGGACTCTTTGTAACCGGGCCATCTCAAAGAAGTTCGAGTGGAATTTTCCTCCGCATCACGAGAGGAAGAGAGGACGTCTGAGATTACACCACCTGAACTCGTGATAATTCTTGTTTATTTACTTTACGCATTCATTTACTTTATTATAGTTTATGTATATGGTTTTCACTCAAACTAAGTTAACTAGTTGTTATAGGCTAAAATATATCCACGCCAGATTAACAAAACTAAATATAAGTCAAGATTGACTTATACTCGATTGAGTTAGTGAACTCCGCACACAAGTTAAAGGACCGAACAAAACTAAGCCGAGCATCGCTTGAGTTTGGCAAAACTCGATTCTGGGCTTTTCGGTTTTGGAAAAGTTTTTGGTGACAAGTTTATTAACCCCCTCTAAACTTGTGTTAGCCTTTCCAAGGACCAACAATTGGTATCGGAGTGAGTTCTTCCTTTTGGAGGAGATCCGAGTTATTCTCGCTCAAGTTACAAACCAGCTTGTTGAAAACCCCATCTGTATTTCATTACAATGGATACATCTAGAATGAGAAAGCGGCTAAATAACCCCTCGATCGACTACTGCGAGAATGTTGTCTATGATTTGCAGGATCAAGTATTTGAAAGATTCAGTACTATAAGCTCTCACACAAATCCGGAACCTCATTTCAGTTATGATGAAGACATTGACCTTAATGCGAAAGTTGATGATGAATCCAGAAGATTTCCACCCCTAAGAGATCCTTTAGAAGAAGCAGAAAGAGAGTTACTTCGAGTAGCTAATTATATAGAAGAAAAACTAACCAAGGATCCATTCAGTGCAAAAGCCAAAGATATTGATGAGACTCTACCTACAAGTCATGGAGGTGAAAGTGATGAAGAAATCATACTGCTAGGAGCTACACAGGCAAATGCTACTGATAAAGGAAAACAAGTTCTAATTGATGATGATTCCTCGACAGAAGATCTACCTATCAAAAATCAGGAGGTAATTGCATCTACATCCAGCACTCACACCACAATGAACAATCAAAGGAATGATGATTTCAATAAAACCTTGGACATACTCATAAAGGAATTAGAGGTAACTCAAAATAATTATGAGAATGTCAAAAAGGAGAAAAAGTTATTGAAAGCTGAAATTTCGAGATTGAATGCTGAAATTAATCAAATCAAGGCTAATAATGGAACCGAGGTAATTCGACCAACCGATGAACCAACAAAAGCAATAAACATCACGGAATCATCTGTTGATCCAATTTCCAGAGTTCAATTCAAAACAGAAAACCATTTGGAGATAGATCGGTTTAGGGTTTGATAATTAGTATAATTCTAAGTTCGAGACCAAGATCGCTTGCAATAAAATTTGTGACTACTCAAAAGTCGAACTCTAAAATCGACAAAATTATTAGAATCGACAAAAACTCAAGATGACCAAACGCACAAATCGATAAAATCGAAAAATCGGTTGGTAAAATTCACCAAGCCAACAGATTTTACAGAAGACTCAAAAGGTCGAAATAAAGAAAGCGATCCGAGATCAAGAAGAAAAATCTTCAAGTCATATCCATCTAAGAATGAAGATCATTCATGGAATAATAGACTCAGAGGGAAAGGAAGACTATTTCCCACTGATAAAGATTGGAATGAACCATCACATCAGTTTCACAAACTGAACAAAACTAAAGCTGTTAAGACAAAACAGGAAAAGTGTGTGAATGCTGACTTTACTCAGTCAAAATATCAAGAGAGGTATAAAGTTAAAAATAAAGATGTATCATCGAAAGCTAATCAGTTATGACCCAAACAGATATGGGTACCAAAAATTTCTTATTTTGTTTTGCAGGAGAAATATCGCTAGCTGAGAACTAAGGAGCTTAATTCACAAAACTGAGTTGTATTTACAACTGAGTTTTTGAATTCAAAGACAAGGACAAAGCGAGTGCATACAATTTATTGATACACCGTACCTACTCTATTTACTATTCTCTAGCTACAAACATCAAGAAAAAACGTGGTCCTTCTCAATCTAAACCGTCCATATTTTCCACTCATCCACCTTTTCGCAATCTCAAAATATTTATGACAAGACGTTTTAAGTCCCACTCAATTCTTAACTACCCTTGCTACAAATTATAAATACCCAGAATTTTCGTTTATAATTCTTTACGCTTAAATTTTGAATCCACTCTCTGAATCCCAATTCAAAACTCTCATTCAAATCCAAAAAAATGACTTTCACTCTTGTTGAACCCGGAATGATCATATCTCTTGACCAGTATATTGCAAAGTATATTGATCAAACTCTAGTCAATTCAATTGCAACAAAAATCCGGAAAATTAAAGGATTGGAGGCTGCTTTCAACATCAATCTGAAAAATGTTTGTCTAGAAAGCATTGGAGACTTTTATGAATTTGGGAAGACAACTATAGAAGGAGAAGACACACACACCTACACCACCACTGTCAATGGTAAGGAAATAAAGGTCACTGAAGATCTAATTGCAGACATCCTTGGGTTTGACAAATCTGGAGGATCAGCAGCATCAAGCTAACTAAGGAACAAAACGAGAAGCTATGGAAAGATATAGCGATTAATGGAGAATCTGCTGTCTCACAGACTGGGAGCACAAGCTTACTCAAGCCAGAATTTAATTTTCTCTCAAAGATGTTAGCAAATTGCATAATTGGAAATGCAGGAAACTTTAGCAATCTATCTGGAGCTAAATTAGATTTTCTATATGTGATTTGGTTTGAAGAAAGTTTCAATTGGCCAAGGTATCTGTTTGATCAATTGACAGCTCAATCAATTGACTTACCCAAGAAGAAAACTGATGTCAAAAAGGGTCGATTTTATCACAAAAAGACTCTTGCATTAGTAGTCCAAAGAATACTAGACCATTTCGGAATTGCTAAGAGAAAGGAAACACCAGTTGCTGATGGGAAGGTTGTTGTTAAGGAAGAAAAAGCTGGAAAAAGGAAAGCTGAGAAATCTGTGATTGAACCTAAAAAGAAGAAAAGCACGAAATCGAAGAAACCTGCAACTGGAGATGAAGTTTTGGAACAGATTGAAGATCTAAGGAAGAGAAGAAAACAGTTGGAAGATACAGAAAAAGACATTACTGATCAAGTTACTGAGAAACCAACAGAAGTGTCACCAACACCAGTAGTAAGAACTGAAGCTACTCTCACTGAGCCCACTCCAGTTTTGGAAACTGAAGTTTTACAAATTCAAGAACCAGCTACGCAGTCACAACAAAGAAGTGACAATGGAAACTGAAGTTGTTGAAACTCGTCATACTGAATGAAGTCAAACTCGTGGGAAAGCAGCACTGGAACTGAGCATGTTGATGAAGAATCTGACAGTGATGAAAGACTGATTGACGAAACAACGCTAAATATGCTCTTGTTGCTTTCAAGATACAGGTCTACGACTCAAGGATCTGCCCCCAGATTGGAACACGAGGAAACAATTAAAGAATTTTCAGCTCCTCACTCTGAGGAAAAAGAGGCTGAAGCAGAAAAATAATCAACCAAGGTTATTCACTTAGATGAGCAAGTTAATGAAGAAGAACTTGTTGAACCAACTGAGAAAAAAGTTCCAGTTATTGAATTAGAACTTGAACCTAGTGAAAAACAAGTTGCTGAAGAACTTGTAAGTGAGAAAGTTTTGGAAACTGAGCCGTTAATCTCAGTTTCTATTATTGAAAAAGAGACATCACTGCTCGTTCGAGATAATCGCTTTGAGGAGGAATTAGCAGAACCGATCTTATGCAGACTGATGATGTTGCAAGAACTGATGATCCCATGCAAATTGAAGATTCTATTCCAGAAGAAGGACAAGAGATCACAAGAGAATCAGAGGACACTCTCACACCATTTAAGTCCACAACTGATCATGGTGAACTAATGACAGCTGACTATGAGCGATTGCGCAGATATCAAACTTGGAAATTCAGTTCCATTGCCAATCAAAGAAGTCAGCAGGCAGAAATGGAAATTATTGAGAAATGGGTATTTGATTTATACAACATCACAAATCTATCAGAAATAATCAATACCAATGAGTTCTTAAATCAAGGTATATCGATGATTAAACAGATTATTGGAAGGAAGCCTACAACTGGTGGAAGTTCCAAAAAGAACGATGATGATGATGATGATTTTCAGGAAGATCCTAACTTACAAAAAGGGATTCTTGCATCTCTACAAGAAAAGAAAAGCGCAATGAGAACATAACGCGATGATGATTCTAGTAGTTACGTGAAAGCAAAGTGGAAGTTCAAGTTATGAAAGTGTATCTGAAACACAGCAAGACAAAGAACAAGAAGGAGGTTACCAATCTCCCACTGACAAGTCTACACTTGAAATAGCAAGAACTGTGGCAAACATGCCTGAAGAAGAGTCAGATGATGAATTCAATGTACATCTGTCACCTGCAAAAGTCATTGACTCATCAAGCTTGGAAGAAGCTAAGAAACAATCTGAAGAAATAAAACAAACGGCTGAATACAGAGAAAAACTGAAGCAAGTTGTTCTCTCACCTCTAAAGCAAGCCAAACCAAATGAGGCTGAGACAAACAAAGGAAAAGAACAACAAGCAGGAAGTTCAAAAGATTTACCCACTCAAAGTTGATAGCATTAAGTTTTATCATAATGAGATAATCAGAATTCGTAAAGACGATAATGACTTATTTGGAAAGGTTCTACATGCCTTAGATGCCAGTAAAGATGAAAGAAGCAATCTTGAAAAGAAAATGGATATCGTCAATGATAACTGTCAAAACACCCTGCTTGAGCTTCGGAAAACAATCATCGAGCATGATACAAGAAGAGATGAAACTCAAGATAGATGGGAAATTATTCTTAACAATCTGGTAGATAGAATGATCTTAATGGAACATGGCATGAAGGACTCTGTTGTGGCTCAAACCATTTTGGCATCAACTCAACAAACACTGAACGCTTACATCAAGAGCCTGATTCACAAAGATGATGTCAATAAAGGGAAAGTTTGGATATCTTAAAAGTCCATGCAGTTGAGATGCCACAAGTCCTTACAAATGTTGATGATAAGTTGAAAGAACTGAAGAAAGCAAGAGGAGATTTCACTGATGAAGAAATGGAGCTGATTGTTAAATACTCAGAACCGACTGACAAGAGAGTTGGTTTGGATTCTTGACTATACAATTTATTTAGAAACTTACCAGAAAGAGAAGGAGTATCAAAAGAAGAATCTCTAGAATCGTTCCTACACATGCAGAAGGTGCTCATGCACTATTGGAATAAACTGAAGAAATGGGAAGCAAATGGTATCATTGATAAACAATCAGAGAAAATTGAAAAGGCTGAACCTGAATTTATTCAAAACCTACTGAGAACAGCCACCAATGAAAGACTAAGGGCAACTGTCTTCACTTTTGCAGTCCTCTTCAAAAACAAATTTTTCAAGAAGGACAACTTATCTGAATCATGGAACATTTGGGCAAGCATCCATGGAATTGAAAGCTCAGCTACAAATGATGCTATGAGATCTGTTGCAGAAAATTATGATAATCAATATTCTCTATCGGCCAAGTAAAAAGAAACTATCTTCTAGTTCTTTTTATCATGTTGTATTTTATTACTCTATCTTGTAACTCCGTTATCAAATAAATTCTCAGTTTCTCAGTTCATTGCGCTATTTACTGTATTGTATTTTATCTTTTTGCATTGCTTTTAAGGAGGGTATTGACATCATCAAAAAGGGGGAATTGTTGGAAATAAAATTTATGTTTTGACGATGATTCATCACCTAATCAGTTATTGTTCTTAACCCCATTGATGAAGTGTCATAACTAGCTGTTATAGTGGAAGGCAAAAAGATGTCTAGATATCAATGTATAGGATTTAATAGAGTCTGATATTTGTATAGGTTAAATCAGACTAGCACTGTAATAGTTCTAGGTTTTGAACTGAGAAAACTAGAAAACTGAGATAACTAGGAAACTGAAGAAGGTAAGTTCGCTGAGGGACACAGACTCAGTTGGCTTATCTATGAAGACTGAAGAACTGGGGGTCACAGACTCAGTTATTGAAGATTGAAGAACTGAGGGTTCAAACTCAGTTATGAAGATTACTAGTCGAGACTATAAAGTTAGAATTCGGGCAAGATTGTGATGACCTGAACTGACTTTATAGATCTTGTATGAAGACCTAAGAATCATAAGGACAATGAATTTTTAGAAGATAATTCGTTATGGTGTACTCTGATTAAGTTAATTATAATCAGATGAAACTGGAGTACTGATATTTGAAGAAGAGTAAAATCTTAGTTAACGCTCCAAGTCAGTCAAGAAACTGACAAGTATTAAACTCAGTATAATACTGATAAGGATACTCAGTTTTATAGGACAGTCATTCGATGAACTGACAAGTACAGTCGAACGTTATAAAGGAAGCGATTTTATTGGATGAACTACTGACAAATCAGAACGGTCACAAAATATAGCCGTTACAACATTCAAACAGGAGAAACAAACCCCTATAAATAGACTGCATCTACAACAACAAGAGCAAGTGCAGGAGGAATTAAAAATAAGAATCTATCTAGTCAAGAAAAGATTTAATTAAGGGGGAAAGCCATTTTCGAAAGAATTCCTGCTAAGTGCTAAATTGCAAGATCAAGAAAATTTCTTCAAGTATCCAAGCACATTCAAGCAAAATCAAGAATCTATCACTTGGAGAAATTCAGAGCCGTACTAAATTTATTTATTCAGAAGAAAAGCTCTAATCACAATTGAATCATAGTTATTGATTCAAGTCTCAACTTTGATTTTATCAAAGGGTTAGACTGTGAAACACCAAGAATGTGTGAAGGACAGTTGAGTGCAGTCAGCAAGACTGTGTTTGTGATGAGCTGGTGAAGAGGCAATTCTACCATCCAAGGACCAGTGTTTCAAACAGTTGGAGAGCAGCAATCTTACCTGTTCTACAAGTGTTTAGATAGTGAAGCTAGGGATTAGTCAAGGACTATCAGTTTAGGACTCTTTGTAACCGGGCCATCTCAATGAAGTTCTAGTGGAATTTTCCTCCGCATCATAGGGGAAGAGAGTGTTAGGTGTAATGCCCGAAAGACAATTTTGTAATTGTTTTATTTAATAAATGAAATGATGTTATTATTCATATTTATTATTCTCATATTCACCGATGTGACAATAGTATTTACACTACAGAAAACCCTAAGTATATCGTTTATGTAATCACTTAACTCAGTGTATGGTATATACACGGGAGGATTGAGTTAGTGAAGATGTACTTAAAATACAATTAGCCCGTAGTGAAGTTAATCGAGAGTATCGGGTCTCTCCTTTAACGTGCTATTAATGCGCCCAGAACACAATAGGTGTGATTGTCTTATCCGGACATTCGGTTAAGAGAACCTAATGGGGCATTTATATATGATAGATATATCATATAGTATGGACCGATTTGATTAGAGTTTACGATATAATTCCGTAATCGAGAAGTCTTATCGAATCAATGGATGATCATATTTATGGATATATCTTAATCCTCGAGGTGATCACAAATCCAACCGCTTGAATCGGATTATGAGGTTTGACTTGACGGTTAAGGATTACACCGAGTCCGTGGTCCGAATTACCCCATCTTGGCATTGTAATTGGATTGAGTGAGTAGTACGTGTTATCACAGATACGAATTCATTCCTTCCATTTATGGAAGTAGATAGACAGCCTCTTATTTGTTAGCCCTAAGAAAATGATCGATCCGGGAGTTCACATTTGACTAATTAGCTACTAGTCGATTATGTGCACTAATTGATCACTAGGGGTTAATGGTAAATAAGGATAAGAGGTTCTAAAAAGGGTTAACGGAAATTTCCCGATTTGGAATGAGCGATCTATGGAGGATTAATCCATATGTAATGATTATATCAATGGGACGCTTATTATTATTCTCGTGAGGAGATAAATATAATCTTTTAATCGGAGGAGTGCGATCACGGGATTATGGTGGCATATTCTCGTGATTGATTTATCGAATATAATTATTCTCGCAGTAAGATAATTATTTATTTGATTTATCGGAGCCACTGATTATTAGTCCATGGTCCCCGACGTGCCTCCTAATATAGCATAGCTATTCTCGGACGTCGAATCCTAATAATATTAATTTAGTTCTTGCTGGACTTTATTAAACGATATGTGAATTAATTGTTTAGTGGACTATTAAATTAGTTGGGCTAAATAATTAAATATGTGGAAAAGACATTTTCCATAATCTTGGCCCAATTATTGTGTAATGGCAAAATTAATATTGACTAGGTCAATATGTGATGATTTTTCCCCCTCTTTTTATGGAACAAGAAATTGTTTTCTTGTGTATTAATAAGACACCAAGATAAAATATTTATTGGATAAATATTTATGGAAAGAAATAAAGATAAAAATTATTCTAGATTTGTTCTAGAATATTATGGGATTATCTTTTATTTAATAGGATTATTATAATTGATTTTGTATTAATTATTAAATCCTTGAGGCTAAGTTTTACTCTCCCATATAAAGAGAGTTCTCCAAGCCTTAGACACACAATAAAATTTCGACTTCCATCTCTTAGAGAGGAAGGAAATTTTGGCCAAGGGTAGTTGAGGAAGATCTTGAGATTTTTCGGGTAGCATATCGGAAGGATTCGAGACGAGGATTTCCTTCCACGGGAGTTGCTTGGATCACACGTGACGGAAGATCGTGGTGCTCTTCACACCTTCGTTCGTTCTTTCTATTGCGGTTCTCCAACTTGGATTTTGAGATCCAAGAGGTATGTTCTACAACCCCCTTGTAGAGTAGATCTAGTTATTTTATTACGTGTATTTTATAGATCTAGATCCATAAATCGCTTCCGTTGCGTATGATATTACTAACAGAGAGGACGTACAGGATTACACCACCTGGAACCTCTATAATTCTTGTTTATTTACTTTACGCATTCATTTACTTTATTATAGTTTATGTATATGGTTTTCACTCTGAAACTAAGTTAACTAGTTGTTATAGGCTAAAATATATCCGCTGCCAGTTAACAAAACTAAATAAGTCAGTATTGACTTATACTCAGTTGAGTTAGCTGAACTCCGCACAAGTTAAAGGACAGGAACAAAACAAAGCCGAGCATCAGTTTGAGTTTGGCAAAAACTCAGTTCTTGGGGCTTTTTCAGTTTTGGGAAAGTTTTTGGTGACAAGTTTATTCACCCCCTCCCCTCTAAACTTGTGTTAGCCTTTCCAATCGACCAACAAATACCCTAACAACATTGGGTAAAAAGTACATAATACAAAAGAAATATTCATGAAAAAATTCATAAAAGTCATCCAGTAGGTAAGGAGCTACACAAAGCATCATTTACATCACTAAGTAGTGCAGCAGGTTGTTCTCTAAACTTGCCATTCTTCATGTCAAACCCAGCAGCAAGGATCAGGAACCTTGTTAACTGTAATTTTTAATTTCAGGAACTATCTTCAGATTCCTCCCAGCATGTTAGGTCTGCTTTGGCTTCTGTCATTATGGAAATGGCTCATGTATTGGGGAAGGTAGAATTAATATATCAGTTCTTTTTTTACAAATAAAAACGTCTGTGATTGTTTGGTGTTCATTTTCTTTTTGTCTTTTTACCACAAGAATGCAACAATCGAGCAACTTCTTCCGATATTTCTCTCTGTTATAAAAGATGAATTTCCTGATGTACGCCTCAATATCAATAAGCTTGATCAAGTCAATCAGGTTAATTTTTTATATTAATTTCTGGGTTTTTTTTTCCCAATCTTTTGATGCAAAACTGGTTTAACCTTGAATCTTTACAGATTGTTAAAACAGGTGATTGGAATCGATTTACTAGCGCAATCACTTTTACCTGCAATCGTTGAGCTTGCAGAAGATCGGCACTGGAGAGTCCGGCTTGCAATTATCGAGATCGAGTACATACCTTTATTTGCTAGACAGCACAGAATGGGTGGCATTCCAGAAATTATCCCGGTTTTTGTTTTCGATGAAAAGCTCGGTGGTCTCTGTAGGCGTCGAGTCTGAATCTTGTAGCAGAGATTATGAATTGATAGGTACTGGAAGAAGAGAGGGTAACATAGGAAAACAAGCTAAATTATGTACTTAATATCCTGAAAACTTACGCTTCATATCCGTAAAACTCACCCGTTAAAACAATACGGGTTAGCTCTTCTGCATCCCAGAACGATCCCAACAACTCTAACAAATTGCTAAAAATCCTTTCCCAATTATTTTCATCGGCTTTTGAATTTCAAAGCTGTGACAAATCTGATCCTGGTAGTATAGATTCTTTTAAACCAGATCACATCATACCTGAACCATCAACGCTTCCCCGATTTTAATGCCTAAACCGATTCTTACCGAAATATCACTGCTTTTCCTCCGGATTGATGGCTTTTTTTTCTTCAGATTGATTAAAACAAAAATTAGGATTTCTGTGTGTTCGATTGTTTGAGAACAGGTATGTTTGATGCAGGAGTTGTTGTGTTTATGTTTTGATCTTACCAATAAGAGTAATTTAAACATGTATGTTTATGTTGTTTTACTTATGAATGTAATCAAAGGGTATGCAATTAACCTTCTATTATCATCATTATTCCTGTTGTATTTGGATAGACTATTTTTATTTTGATGTTCATAAAATTTTGAAATTGTTCATCCTTTTTTTCTTTTCTGTCAAATTGATTTTCTTTAATATGATAATTCTTAAGTTTATTGTAACGCTCCGTTCCCGGACACCGAGTCCTTATCCGGAAATCGAAACGTTCGGCACGCATAATATCAAATAAATAATATTACACGTAAATCTCTACTACGTCGTATCAAATAAAAGCAAACGGAAGCTAAGAATACTCGGGTATTTTTTTTAAATAACCCAGAATAGAAATTCAAGAACTAAAGAGGAAACGTAATATTATTACATTGGAAAAAGAAACCAACGAATCCAAAACATACGAATTCCAAAGTACTAAAAGTAAACTACTAGCTCCAATAATCCAAATCTATGAAATAAATGTAAATAAACGAATAATAAACAAGGTCTTCAAGTCCGGCGTCATCAAACGTCGTCATCAAAATCCTCCTCGAACTCTTCATTTACCTGTTCGTCTTCTCTCCCCCAAACACATAAATAAACATGCATTTGAGGTAAGTACAATGTACACAGTAAGAAGTAGAAGCTACAATTTAATTAAGGTTTGTTATTAATTAATTATCTCAGTGAGACCGACTCAATTTAGGGTTCATTCAATGCCCATCGACACGTCAAGATTATACGTTTCTAGCTTAGCTTATCTTTGTTACATCGCTACTCAAGGACACTGTGCATGGCGTTCATCAGCCTGAAGATATACTTGCTAACTATTGGTGATTAGCACCGATTAGCTCCGGGGTCTCCCCGGTATGCGTATACGTCCGATGAATTTCCTCCACTACCCTTCAGCCGTTTAAGGCCAGTAGCGTTGTTCACCTTTTATGAACGTATCACATCGCCGATATGAAATAGTGTCTAACCGAGAATAAATGACGTTTTAGCTTTTACTACACTTATGTAATTATTAATGTGAATCAACGAGTCACTTAAGTGTTTTCAGAATAAAACTCACCTTATCAACGCTACTCCCTCACTTAGACATCAAGACATCACACCTTAACAATTACACAGACATTGATGAACTCTAGTTCATCAAAGCACAAGCCCTTTCATGCCCTTCCGACGGATCCGAACTTCAACTCCCTTTAAGAGTACATTTGGTGTTTTAACTGAACGAATCAGAAGTTCAATCGAGGCTTGTTCATATTTAATTAATGTTAATTGATCATGAAACGACGTTTGAAATCCAAAACAAAGCTTAAAACAACATTATATAGAGAATTGGGGCAATGCGTGCGCATTACTCTAGAATGCGTACGCATCCCTACTGCTGAAAACTGCTGAAAACTCTCTGCCCAAGCAATGCGTGCGCATTGTGCTCAATGCGTACGCATTCTCTGACCAGAACCTAAGCTAAAATTTATGTTTGATCAATGCGTGCGCATTCTTATGAATGCATACGCATCCCTCAGCCAGAAAGCATCCTGTACAATTCTGATACAACAATGCGTGCGCATTCCCTTGAATGCGTACTCATTGAACCTGCTGTAACTAACCTAGGCAATCCTGTAACAGGAATGCGTGCGCATTGCTGGGCAATGCGTACGCATCCTACGCAGAAAAGCCCTAAAACTTGATTTCCATCTCTTAACGATCTTTACTCGATTCCAAACATCTTGTACACTAAATATAGCAGAAAAACAACAGAAAAAAATATAACTTTAAAGATCCTAAACAATCCTTAATCTTCAAACATCATCTAAGCTTAAAACTTGATACAATAAGCATCAATACATGATCTAATCTACTATAAACGACAATTAGATTGTAGGAAGAGCTTCTTACCTTTTTAGCAAGCTTATTCCAACAGCAAAACTCATAAAAACAGCAGCTAAAAGTGATCTTTTCTGCAGAAAAACATGTGTGATAAATCCAAACTTAGATTAGATTCGACCACACGCTTCTAAACGATAAAAACTACGAGTTGATGAGTTTAAATCCACCAAACTCGAAGAAGAACATGGATTAGGGCTTAAACATACCTCAACAAAATTCCAACTTTCTGATTTCAAAACGAAGCCTTCTTCACAACGATTCCGGTGCTCGACTCTGATCTGAAAACCGTTATGATTTGACTTAGTAACTGATGAAAAATCCCTCAGCCCTAACTTGCTCTCTCACACACGCAGAATACAATTTGGAGGTGGAAAATCTGATTAAAAGTTTTAGGGGCAAATTAGGTTGATTTTCCCTTAAATAGGAAAAATCCCAAAGTTACCTAATTTTCATGATTTTCCTTAATCACCCTTAATAAATCAGATTTTCTTTCCCTTATATATATATATATATATATATATATATATATATATATATATACACATATATAATTACCAAAAATAAATAAACTCCGGATAAAAGGAACCGAACCCGATATTTCGTTTTCGCAAAATGACACGTCTGCCCTTTCCCGAAAATCGGAATATTTCATTCTTCCCCCCTTAAAGGAGTTTTGTTCTCGAAACTTAGAACATACCTGGTAAGTCCATAAAATCTGGGAACTCGCTGATCATATCGTCCTCAACTTCCCAAGTAGCTTCATCCGGTGAATGATTGCTCCAATGCACCAGAACCAAAGGAATCAACCGTCTCTTGATCATCTTTTCCTTCCGGTTCAAAATCCTGATCGGTGTCTCATCATACGAAAGATTGTCTTGAAGAATCTCCGGATCAACAGTAGTCTCAACATCCGTCTTGGTCAAACACTTCTTCAACATCGAGACATGAAACACGTTGTGGACTATTGACATGGATTCCGGTAACTTGAGCTTGTAAGCCAACGGTCCAATCCTTTCCAGAATCTCAAAAGGTCCAACATACCTCGGGCTTAACTTTCCCTTTTGTCCAAAACGTTTCACTCCCTTCATTGGTAAGCTCGTAGATACACTCTTTCACCAACTTCAAACTCAAGAGGTCTCCTCCTAACATTTGCCCAACTCTTCTGTCTATCTTGAGCCGCCTTCATATTCTTCTTGACCAACTGAACTCTTTCTTTAGCCTGCTCAACCAATTCCGGCCCGGTGATTTGTCTTTCCCCGACTTCATCCCAAAACAACGCCGTCCTATATCTTCTTCCATACAATGCTTCAAACTGTGGCATGCCTATACTTGCATGATAACTGTTGTTTCGGGCCGAAACAACTCCGTTTGCGTCACAGCACGAGCTGTTGTGCCCATTTCACAGCAGAGGATCGGGGTCCCATAAATAGAGCTCGAATCCTCCACAGTGCACTTTACCGTGCTGTAAAAGATATGCAACTGCATATTCTTTTGAATAATAATAATAATAATATAGGTATACATGTGCGAATCCGGCAGAGCCGTCCCTGTGTAATCGAAGGTCAAAAAATTTACGGCCCTTGATCCCGAGAAGAAATTAATATATCACAACAATTTGTGATGTATACTATGTTGATGAGCGTTGTAAAAAATGTTACGAAATTTGATCAGATTTTCTTTCACTGAATTCACCTATAAATTTAGGTCTTAACGGTTTTTTAACTTGATTAGAAAATAAAATTTGAGCTAAAATACACTTCTATTACCTAAAAACGGGCCTGAAAATTACAAGTTTCGGCAAGGGCCCTAGGCCGCGGCCTTGTTGGCCTACCCCTATGGACGGCTCTGGTATCCGGGCTCCTATAAACAAAGCTTGTCGGGATGATATAACACAACTGAGATTACATAAGGAGCGCATGTAAAATGCACTGCAGAGAATCTGGGCTAATTTCATAAGGTACAATAATCGAAATAAGGTCCTAGCGTTGTTGGTTTCACACAAAAAAAAAAAACACACACGCACACACCAGCAGCTACTACTTATCGGTACAGTTCATGTCAGCAACAATTTCAAGGGACATTTGTATTTTATACAACATAAAAGTAGCTAAGCAGCAAAAAAGAGAGCGAACCAGCTTGTCGTTCAAGTGAACACTGAACCTGCAGAGTAGATGGTAAGTAATTTTATTTCATTTTTTTTTCTTCTGAAAGATGAATGACATCTTCGTGGAATGTCCCTGCCACAGGTCACACATTCTCGAACAGTCTTACTCGATCTTCAAGTCTTCTGCCTCTTTTCGTAAAGAGTCGAATAGTGCAGTCGAAAGGTAACGCTCCCCACCACTGGGAAAAACCACCTGTTTAAGAGAATGTGTAAAACGATATGTAATCGCGACAAATATGCCTGAAAAAAAGAGTTCACTGAACTAGTAGACTGTCTGTAACGCCTCAGAACTCGGGTCTGACTGCGCTAATTGAGTCATAAATGATCCGGTCAACTGCTTAGACCGTCGTTTTTGCTTTGTCTAAAAGGGCTAACTCGAGTTGACAAGACATTTATGTCTCACACTTATACGGGGGTGAGCAGGCTGCAGGCTATTACTTTACAGATGTGGGACTTTACATGACTCGGTATCCGGGACAGGGGCGTCGTGACACTGTCGAGATGCTCAAGGCATTTGTTATCGACTACATAGACAGTTAAAGACTTACAACTATGAGCTTTCCTGCATATTCTGGCCTTTTTCCCAACTTTATTGCAGCAGCTGCTGCTGCCCCTGAAGAAATGCCTCCCTGTAATGCAAGCCGGCCCACACGACAACATGTAGAAATGAGGGAAAGAAATATGTCAGCCGCTTACCAAAAATAGAAATAAAGGGACCGGTATTACGTCAGTATTTGAGCAGATAAACAAGTAGTACTATGCTGCATACCAGCAAACCTTCTTTCAGAGCAAGAAGCTTCGCCATCTCAATTGATTCGTCACTTGTTATCTGAAAAAAAAAAAAAAAAAAAAAAAAACAGCACGAAAATGCGGGATTCAGTAATCTTTGCCAAATGGTTCACGAAATTTGGGAAAATCGATGGTCCAAGTTAGTGCCTGCACCCAAAAATAGTACTCCATCCGTCCTGTAATATAAGTCCTTTTAGTTTTTGCTTATAGTGTCTTATAATATAAGTCCTTCTCACAAATCAATACAAATTTTAATGCATTTTTTCCTATTTCACCCCTATTATCTACCCCAAATGAACTCATTTATATGCTGGGTTTTGGTATCCCAATATGAGGGTGATTTTGTCCTAGAATACTTTAAACCAAAACATTTAATAAGCTTTCTTAAAATGTTTGTTAAAGCTTAAGAGGACTTATAATTTGGGACGGAGGGAGTACATCTTTCCTTGAAGTAATGAAGTAATATGAACTATAGAGACTTTGTTCAATTTGATCACATGCATAACGTGGGAAAACAACAGAAAGAAGAGAATACATACTGTAATCACTTCATCGAGTATTGTTAGATCCAAAACAGGAGGGATCAATCCAGTACCAATCCCTTGAATTTTATGAAGCCCTTCAAATCAATGTAAGCGCAATATCTTAGCATGTTAACTTTTGTCCAAATGTTGACAAACTCACACACTAGGGGTCAAATTAAGTGGCCTGTTAAAAAGCTAGCTAGGGGTCTGTTATTTGAATGTTCCGTTCCGTGTGAAATAGCAAACAGGCTTCTGCTGCTGCTTCTTGAAAGTTAACAAGTTTTAAGGTATTGGTGCAGCATATGCTACAATTTTGATGCTCAAAGCGTACGTAAATCGGTTTACCTGGCTGCCCTCCATTTAAAACTGCACTTTCAGCTGGTTCAACTCCATACACCTATCAAAATAACATAATATACTCAGGAGAACAAAATAGAAAAAGTACAATGAAGAATAATAATAAAGTGGAGAAAAAAAAAAAGGGCACAAGAAAGAGAGGCTGACTTTTATGCTTGAATTTTTCTCCTTAAGGAATCTCCCTACACCTGTAATAGTACCCCCAGTTCCGATCCCTGCAACAAATGCATCAACTTGCCCTTCAGACCCATTCCATATCTCTGGCCCAGTGGTTTCATAATGTATCTATACAAAGTTAAATATGTGATTACAATTATTCCTATGATCTTCTAAAGAATCAAAAATAAAAATTATACCTTTGGATTCGAGGGGTTTTCGAATTGCTTCAAGAAATAAGTATTGGGAGTTGCTGCTAATATTTCCTCAACTTTTAGGAGAGCACCATCAAGGCCCTTTGCTGCATCCGTTATGTACAAATCCGCGCCAAATGCACGCAGAAGAATCCTTCTCTCGAGACTGTATGTATGTGGCATAACTATTGCAAGTTTGTAGCCTTTAGCTGCTGCTATAAAAGCCAGACCAATGCCTGTATTACCGCTCGTAAGCTCCACCAGGACCGTCTTCATCAACCGAAAATTCATTTCTTTAGCTCACGATATTATATACATACAAAATGTTCATTGAACAAACTGAACTAACCTTCCCAGGAGAAATGATACCCTTTTCTTCAGCATCTTTTATCATACTATATCCTATCCTGCATTTCATTTTCATTGCCAAGTGAAAGAAAATGTGAAGATTTCTTTAAAAAAAATCATAGAAACTGATTGAAATGCTAGATTCTTGAAAGACTGAAAAATGATGAATGCCTGTCTTTTACACTTGCACAGGGTTCCATTGTCTCCAATTTGGCAGCAATACGTGCACAACAACCGTCAACAACTTTGTTAAGGTACACCATCGGTGTATTTCCTATTATCTTCATAAGTGCAACTGATATTTAGCCAAAAATATTTGAATTCTTACATATATATATACATTCATGCAATACAAGTTTAAATAAGAAATATTACCTCAGTAATGTCATTTGCAATTTCACACACCACTTCCATTGAGTTTTACAGGTTTTCTGCATTCAAAAGATGGAAACTAAAATTAGACATTACAGAAAGGAAGTCAAGGTCATTACCACTTTTCTTGCATCACAGAACTGACTATACGAGATGGCTTTAAAACCAGGAACAAGTTGAAGCTAAATTTTCTAAGGTTCTAATCAGACTAGAAGACATCTTGATCTGAATTCTCAAGAAAGCACATACAATTAGTTAGTATTTCATGTCAGGACATTTTTTTCATAAATATAGACTCATTTTTGTTTAACATGCAGTTATTTAAAACCAAATGTTTGAAGATTCTTCCCTGATTCTTAAGTTCATATCAAATAGCTTGATGTCAAATCACAGTCTCAGTTTCAACTTATAAAATAAATAAATAAATTAAAATTAAAATTAAAACACCTACCCAAGAACAAGTATTTTGGCTAGAAATAAGACCCCATTTACCATTTTGCTAACCAAACTAGGCTAGACTATACTGAAAAAGAAAAAAGAAAAAAAAAAAAATTGACAGCAAATATATGGGATGGGTCAAACAGAATCTTCCCAATTCATTCTGCAACACCCTGATTTGATAACAAAATTGAACAAGGCTGAAAAATCCTGAATGAATATACCAAGCAATTCAGCAGAAGAAAAGATGAAGAGACAACAAACATCTCAACAAGGAGGATTTGACCATTTCAGCAGTTTTATAGCTTAGAACAATGAAAACTGTGACTATAACAATTTAAATCATTAATGGCCAAAAGTTAAAGAAGGCATATATACAATTCATTCTTATCAAGAAATCCTGCAAATACGAAAATAAGACAACTCTCTCAAGATTGCTTACTATTTGCGTTCCACCAAAGCTAAAAAGACAGAGAAAGCCTGCAGATGGTCAACCTCGTCTCAATTGTGCTTGTGGGTAAAGTAGAGAAATTGGAAAATCAGGCCCTTTTAACCTCTGACATTTTTTTTTTAGGTCTTGATGATTTCGACATTATTTTTCGTGTTCACCGTCCAAATTTGGAGGAAATCGCCCATATTCGATCAAAACCTCCAAATTTGGATTAATTTCGTCCAAATAATTTGAATGGACTAAATGGGACGGAAACCGCCCAAATGTTGGATGACCGTCCATTTTTGGCGAATATCGTCATTTTTGGGACGGTCGTCAACATTTTGGACCAGTTTCCGCCCATTTTGTCCAAAGCTCTAAAACCGTCCAAATTGGGACGGTGCCATCTGGTCTCTCCGTCCAAAAAGAGGACGCACCGTCCAAATTTGGAGGGATACATCCAATTTGGACGGAAACGTCCATTTTCAAACCCTTATCAGCCCTTCTTCCTCATTTCAACCATTTCACCGCCGTTTCAAGAAAAAAAACGCTAAAAGCAGAGCAAATTTGGACGATTTACAGCATTTCAATTCTTCCATTTCTCAGAGCAAATTTGGACGATTACAATGGCTAATCCTTCGTCTTCTCAGAGTCAAGAAGCACCTAATGTGAGTGTTTATGGTTTTTTTTTTTTACAGATTTTTCCAATTCCGTTTTTCATTTTGTATTTTGTTTTTTGTTATTTGATTTTGTTGGGTAATCATACAGTGTAGATTTGAATTCATATCCTATTTAATTTTGTTATTTGATTCGAATTTAATTCATATCCTATTTATTTTTGTTATTTGATTCGAATTAATCCTATTAAATTTTGTTATTTGATTGTGATGAGATTTTTACGGTTTATGTCACTATGAATATCATGTTATTTGTTCGATTGGGATTCAACGGTGTTATAGGGTTTAGGGTTTAGATTCAAATTCATATATTGTATGATTATATGTATGTTTGATGAAGTGATTTTAGAAATCGAAATGACATAGATATAATTCGAATGGATATGTATGAAAATTAGTAATATGTAATTAATAGCTTAGGGTTTATGTATTCTCTATGTTCATGTAAAATTCGAAAATTCATGTATAATTTAGAGATCGTCATGTAAACTCAACAATAGTGTGTTATTTTATTGTTGAGTTTGAATACAATTCATGTATGGTATGATTAAATGTATGATGGGGCATTTGAAGTAATTTATGATAGTGTAAGAATATGTATGATAGTGTTATGATTTTTTATTTGATGTTCTAGTGTAATTTATGATAGTATAATGTTAGATTCTATGATAGTAGTATTGCTAATTATTTAAATTTGACAATGAGTATGGTGATCACAGTGGAGTATAAATGCCCTTGAAATTATCGGTAACAAGAATGTGATTTAAAATTGAAACAAACGACAAATTAATGTCGTTTGAAAATACAAGAACGAATATCTCGAACTGAATTCCATGGTACGCCTCGGCCTGATGAGGTTCTTAGAATTGCATGCTTTCCCTAGGGTGTTTTCGATTCCTTCTGATCCGCTGTGTCATGCCTAATCTCCAGGCTTTGTATTGGGGCTCTTGGTAGGTAGCTCGTAGAAAATTTCATTGAGCCCGCTCAACAGAGCATCTTTCTGTCTCCAGTGACACAGTAAATCCTCACCGGAAGTGAGGCACCCTTAGATTGAAAATATAAGTTACGCTCGCGGCTCCGTCCGGCATCCGTTCTCCCTCGTCATCATCAAGTACTCTATGACGTTGGTAAAAACACTACTCTCTTCTTCTCTTACCCCCCTCTAACGTTACAACACAACACAACACCACAACACAACAACACAAAACAACGATGTTACTTAATAACAAAAAGAAAAGATGATAAGACAAGACATTATATATATATATATATATATATATATATATATATATATATATATATATGTATATTTATTTATTTATTTATATGTGTGTGTGTGTGTCTATATATATATATATATATATATATATATATATATATATATATATATATATATATATATATATATTTGTTTGTGTATGTGTGTGTGTGTATATATAAATATATAAATATATATAAATACTCACACGTATAAATCCTATTTACTATTTTTGGAAACAATAATTTACTTGAGATAGATATATGTATATAAAGTGAATTAATACAAATCGTATTTACTATTTTTTCTGAAAATAATCTTATTTACTTTATATATATATATTGCTTGATATATATATATATATAAAGTAAATAAGATTATATAAAGTAAATAAGATTACTTTATATATATATATATATATATATATATATATATATATATATATATATATATATATATATATATAAAGTAAATAAGATTATTTTCAGGAAAATAGTAAATACGATTTGTATTAATTCACTTTATATACATATATCTATCTCAAGTAAATTATTGTTTCCAAAAAATAGTAAATAGGATTTGTATGTGTGAGTATTTATATATATTTATATATTTATATATACACACACACACATACACAAACAAATATATATATATATAGGGAATGAGGAGAATGACAAAAATATTTCATCAATTAAGTAGAAGGACGATCTTTTGAAACTTTTGCATAAAGGACAAAACTATTTATTCATTTGTTAAATTCACTTGTGTTCAAATTCATTTGCTTAAATTCACTCCCGAAATTCACTTTGGTTTAAATTCACTAATTTTCAAAATTCATTGTTTAAATTCACTAATTTTCGGGATTCATCATCAAAATTCACTATCGAAATTCACCGATTTGGGATTCACTGGGGAGATTCACCGATTTTCGGATTCACTCATTTGTCCTTCTCGCTATAAAATTATGCGCATTGTCCTTCTCCTATAAAAAATATGTAGTTGTCTCATATTTAAAAATATTCCAGATTGTGTCTTATCACTAATTTTCCAATATATATATATATATATATATATATATATTTATTTATTTATTTATTTATATATATTGGCAATATATTTTTTTGCAATGAAATAAGCATGTGTATTTATAATCACTGCAGACTTTTCCACATCCTGGGACACACGGGAATATATTCATCCGCGTCTTAAGGTGTTTGATACCAAATTGAGGTTCCATTCGGAAAGAAGAATCTATGAAAACTACAATCCGAGTTGGTGGCTCAGATCTCGACGGCAATAATCGTACCTTGTTAACTAGATTGGAAGAATCAGTGTTTGGTCAATTTATTACTTGGTATCGTGATAATTGGGCGTTCAAAGGGCGGCTAATAGCATTCTTGTATTTCCAAATGGTTTATCCCGACTGTGACGATGAACTTCATTTTAAGATTGGCGAGAATAGAGTGAAGTTCGGCAAAAGAGAGTTTGCAATGACAATGGGGTATAGATTTGGAGATGAAAACCTTCAGATTCAGCCAATATCAAGGTGTTTTGTGGAGCCATGTGACCTCAGAAGGTGCGCCGGGACTGTGACTATGGCAAAAATCTTAGCAAATGATGAGGACAAGGCAATGCGACATCGAAACCGTTTATCGGATGGCTTTAGTGTATGTTATATATGGGTTATTAATCGGACAAGACCGGAGGCTGTCATACCGAATCATATATTTTATATCGCCGAGGACCTAGAACGGGTTAGAACTTATCCGTAAAGCGTGATTCATTTAACAATTTCATGTGGAATCGGCGTAAACAAGTACAACACCTACGGTTACTTGAGCCGAAAAATGATGAGAAGGCCATCACCCAACGATATCCGGTTGTCTATATGCCTTACATGTGTGGGCTTTTCATGCCATTCCACCATCGCTCAAGGGAAATTCGCAATTGTGAGAGAGGGACATGAGAACGATCGTCCTACCAAAATCAACTTCACGACTATGTTACCAATCCTGTGAACGATGTCACGCCCAAAATCAACTTCACGACTCAAAAGCTGCGTACAAAAAACTTTTCGATTCATTGCTCGGTTGAAGCGGTGTATGCGGTACCATAAACGCTACTAGCAATCCATTCGAACATAACACGCAGCCATTATTTAGGATATTGACGCTCGAATATGAAAATTGAATGCCTCAACGTTGAAAGAGTCGTAGTATGAGAGATTGTATGTTTCACCCAGAACACGATAGTAGCGATTGATCCAATCCGAAGTGAAGCGGACATCTACTCCACGTAATTTGTACACCCGACATCGGTATTGTATCATGCGACACGATAATTTTGACCGACAAGGGTGTAGAATTCACGAACAATTGATCGGTTCATAGTCGATGTCGGTGCGGGACTACGTGCGAGCGGTCCGACGTAAATTCTACGAAAGAGAATCTTTAGATTGGTAGGTAGAGTCTCCCATTGAATTCTCCTCTCTCCGACAACAGCTCTATCTTGAAAGTGCCAAATCCAATTGCGCCGCTCATGGCCTGTTGTGAACCGATTTAGCAGCGTATCCTCATCAGAATGTGAGTTATACCGTCTTTGTCTCATCGGCGATGAGGATGCCATTCGGGAGAATTTCATTTTCGGGATTAAAAATCGAAAGTTAGTAGGAGGAATCCGAGTCCGACATTGTGTCTAAGGTAGAGTAAAAATGAGGGTTATGCATGGGTATTGTAAAATTCATAGTATATATAGAGTTTTCGATGTAAGAGGTCATGGTCAAGTCTTGACAATCAATCAATGGTCATGTTGAAATTTGGGACGAGATATCGTCCAAAATTTGGACGTAACCCGCCCAATTTATGGGACGGATTCCGTCCAAATATTGGTCGATTAGTGAATTCGGACGGTTTCTATACTTTCAATCAAGCAATGTTCTTGTTGAGTCGTCATGGTGTGGACGATATTTTTGAAAAAGTGAAATGAAGGTGTAGTAATTTTCAAAGGATAAAGTAATATGTGCTGTAATTCAACAAGAACATTGATTGATTCGAGGTACAGACTCGTCCGAATTCATTTACTGACCAAAATTGAAGGAATCCGTCCAAATTTTGGACGGACTCCGTCCAAAATCCAATAGGAACATCGATTGATTGAAAGTACAAAAACCGTCCGAATTCAGACGGAATCCAATTAATGTCAAAACATAACTAGCCATGTTCTCCAGTCTGAATACAAGACTTGACACTGTACCTATGTGTCCTACCTATATGTCATGTGCGGTCACTATCGGCGGGTCCCACGGCTTCAAGTGGTTGTGATTATTGCTTTTAGGCAGGACACATATGTACAGTGTCACTATAGACGGGGACCCACACGTCAAATGGTGGTGAGTTATGACCGTCCAAAATTTGGACGGAATTCGTCCAACTTTAGACGGATTCCGTCCAAAATATTGGTTAGTGAGTGAATTCGGACGGTTTCAATACTTTCAATCAATCAATGTTCATGTTGAATCGTCATGGGGTCGATTTAAATTTTTGAAAAAGTGAAATGAAGGTGTAGTCAATGTCAAAGGATAAGACATGACACTGCATACTATGTTGTCCGATCAAGAAGACAAGACATGACACTTCGCACTCCATGTGTCCTACCTATATAACATGTGTGGTCACTATCGGCGGGTCCCACACTTCAAGTGGTTGTGATTATTGCATTTAGCAGACACACATGCAGTGCAGTGTCACTATAGACGGGGCCCCACACGTCAAATGGTGGTGAGTTATGACCGTCCAAGTTTCCGTCCAAATTTAGACGGTTTCTATACTTTCAATCAATCAATGTTACTGTTGAATCGTCATGGTGTCGACGAAATTTTTGAAAAAGTGAAATGAAGGTGTAGTCAATGTCAAAGGATAAAGTAATATGTACAGAATTAAACAATAACATGTGTGGTCACTATAGTGCTGAACAAGAACATGTGTGGTCACTATAGTCCTTGAATCATAATTCTCAATCAACGTTTCATTTGAAAAAAATCTATAAAGTGACAAATCCTTTAACAACCATTCATCCCTCTCATTTCTCGTTTATTTTACTCATATAATCTCTTCTAGTGTTCCTTTCAATGGCTAACCCACATGCTCCTCGTGTTCATTTCCAATGACGAAATTGATTTGTCGTTGGACGAGCGCCTCTCATAAGCCGTTTCACAAATGTAAGAGAGAGGCGTGAGTACGTGACTAACTGGATGGCCAGAGTCGCTGCTATTACAGAGGCGCTTGAACATGGAGAGTCATCCTAGTTTGATCGGGAACTTGTTCCGAGATAACGGTTGGCATGGTGTCCCCAAAGGCCATTAAGCTTTCATCACGTGAATCGGTCTATTGTGCGTGAATTCTACGCTTGTGTAGCTACGATGTGAGCTCAATGAACGGTGCGCCGAGTGCGAGGCGTTCGTCGTTTTGAATAATACATGGATCAACGACGAGTATGCCATTCCGAATATCCTCGTGGTTTGGATTTCTTTCTATTTCCGGATGTTAATGAATTACTACTGCCGTGACATGGCTGTTTTGTTTGGGGAGACTCATCTTTGGGAGCGTGCAAGGCGCACTCCGCCCTTCACCCTGGTCCTGGTGCGGTCCATTCCTTCCTTTCTTGATTATGTTTCTTGCCACCAATATGTATGGCACGGTGGACTACACCGCACCGACATTTGATTTGTATGCACTTGCATACGCATCTATTACATCTTACTTTGACGTCGGAGAGTATATTCTCTCCAGGATTCGACAGATAGCAAAGGGCAATGCAGGTGATGGATATATATTTTTCCCATATCTCATCACAGCTATGTGTGTGATGTCTGCCGGGGTGCCGGAATATGCTGAAGATGATGTGACATACGGTCATGATGACGTTATCACCTACGAAACTTTTAATCAAGCCGGCTTTTAAGGTTTATTTTTCACGTGCAAGTTATTTTCTTTTAACAATGACGAAAGTTTATCTTTATAGTCTCTAGACGCCATCATCACATTATTTTTCTTCTCCTCGTAATTAAAGATAATGGATTTTGCATTATGGTTTTTTCTCTGGGTTTCTATAGTTCTACTGCTATATAGTTATACTGTGTTAAACCAAAAGACTGTGTTAAAGACTTAAAGTTGGTGAAATTTGTTGTGTGATTTCTTGTCACGACAATCACATGAGGTGGTTCTTCCATCTATAGTAGAGAGGACTATCACATTCATTTGCAAACAACGAAAGCAGGAAACTCCAAATCAATGTGATATAACATTCAACCCAATGGAATATTAAATATATCTATTACAATCGTGATGACTTACAAAATTATAAAATCAACACATGCTGAAGTAGAGATTTATTCAATTAGGAACAACTGCACGAGTCGGACATCTATTCCTTCGTGTCCGGGTTACCGTGATTTCGAGCAATTCCTACCGGGAACCTGGTTTGTCCTCTCAAGTAGGCATCCCGCTAGTCCTAGCACCGGGAGGCTCACCTTGAGAAGGAATCCTCGTGGTCGGCCCCGCCTAGCTCCCGTGACTCTGTGTTTCTCCTCCTTCCCTAACCACAGGCTCGGCGGATTGAGGAGGTTTAGTTCTAATCCATTCAGAAGAATCCAATCATCCTCGACTGGAACAGGGAAAACGCGTCCTTCATATATACGTTGGAAACATGCTGCTTTGTAGTAATGAGAACAATAAGTGTACGCACTCTCGCAGCGGTGACTTATAGCAGCGCAAGCATGTACGCAAAGTGTAATCAAGTCCTCGAAATCGCGCAATAATAACATTCTTCGTAAGCATATTTATTTTCTCACTAGTATCGATGTCCCCAACTTGAAATCGGGTCCCGGTCGATCCTTAGCGAGTGTGAAACTCCTTCTGCCACGCGAAACACCATTCAAGAACTTTTCAGGTTCAGGGGCTAACACGGTGCGACACGAGTCCGCAAGTTCTCTCCTCTCACAATGCCAACGCTGCAACACTCCCCTAATGTGGTCAAAGAGATTCACGATACTCATCTTACGCGCATCTCGATGACGTTGTTAAAGCTTCAAAGATGGTTGCTTGTCATTATTGCGTAACGTGTACTTGGAAATTTCGATCGTGCCCATTTGTCGATTCCAATCTCCTTTTGTAACGCTAAACCGGTTTGGTTGGGTCTCTATCCATCTCTATTATCTTCAAATAATATTTTGAATCGCGTTTCGAAAATGTATAAGCGGCTTCCCGAGAAAGTGTACGGACAATATCCCGTGCTCCCGAATTTTTATTCAGGTTCATAACGATGTGGTGGTAGCAGAACCATGGTAAGCGCCCGGAAATACATTTCTAACGGCTCCAATGATGCCTGGCCTCTGCGTCGATATGAAAACCAAGTCACTACGCTCCCCGATTATCGACTTGACGTTTACCATGAAATACTTCCACGCATCAAGGCTCTCTCCCGTCGGTCACGGCAAAAGCTAACGGAAAGATATGGTCGCCGCGTCTACACCGATCGCTACTAACAATGTCCCTCGCATTTTGTTTTTAGATGTGTACCGCCCACAACTAAGATAGGCCGACAATACTTAAACCCCTCGATACTAGAACCCAAAGCCATGAAACAATATTTGAACTCGCTAAGCGCATCAGAACAATGTCCGTGATGGTTCCAAAATTTTCTACCGTCAACATGTAAAAGTAGGCGTGTAATTTAGAATACGACATTTCTACGTTTACGCGATCAATTCCAAGGCTTTCATCTCACATTGATAGGCACTTTGATAATTAAGGTCTATGTTGAATGTTTTTTTGACCTCACTTGTAAAACTTTTGTCGTGAAACCACCGCCGAGTTTTATGAGGCTATCCTCACTAAACGACCTATAGGTCCGGCTTGGCTTGTCTATGATTGTCGATCAATTGCTCCAATCCACAAGTGTGGGTTTCATTGTACGTGGTTATCTCAAAGTTCATGCAACGTCGTCCGCCCCTTGCGCCCACATCCGAATCAACAACCTTCCTACCGACAACCTTCCATTCGCATCGCTCAAGTATAACATCGTAATTTTAACTTTTCCTTGTCGACCTAACGAGTTTCCACATGTAGTCATGTTTCAATGCGTGGTAACTCATTTTATCCTTCATATCCTCCTTGTCTCTATACTTTTACCAATAAACAATACATCCGGATTATCGGTCTCAAACGCCCCAAAGACGTGGACATGGAGGAATTTGGGACGGGTCCATTCCAGACCCGAAATGAGCACCTCTATGGCGATTAATACTTGCCATACTAAATGTGTGACCAGTGTTAGGGTTCTGTTGCAAAGATGCTGTCAAATAACTCATGAAAGATCCCCCGATATTGAGGCCCGCTTGCATCGGTGCTTGCATCATTGCATTTGCATAAAGCTATTTGGTGGTTCCATCTATGTGGATATTATGACTAGTCTGACCAAAATTATCCCAACATGTCCTTGCTTCAATCACCGGTTCACGCCTCCTACCACTACTTTGCTGCCTATACGGTATGTGGGTCGTCTGATCTAAATTCTGCCGAGACGTTCCAACTTCATTCATAGATGCACACATTCTAGCCATAGGTTGTTCACTGTAAGGTATGTGCAATGGCTGACTAATCATATTTGCAATAAATCCCCAATCGTAGCCACGTTCACTTGACAAGTCAATTACTTGATCACCGAAAGTTGTATTCGGTTGGATGACAATTTCATGAGGGGCTGAGACTTGTGGAGTACGTACAACATGCTCACCGGAATTCCGATTATAATAAAGTTCGGGTGTAAAATCCTCAATTCCTCTATCATTTTCTTCAACTATCGGTTGTTCATTTAAGTCAAATTCATTGTCGTTTATGTCTTCCGAGTCATCATCAGCAATAACCGGTTCAGCGTTAACACAAAGTTTGACGGTTTCTAGTCTAAGCAGATCATCAATGTACCCTAGCCATGTCTCATCATCCAAAACATCAATCGGCCCCTCGTATTTTGCGTACAAAAGTTTCATGACCAATGTATTTTTGATACATCAATTCCTACTTTCCCACACACTTTACGCTTCACTTCATCCAATGTCATATCGGTTTTTACACGAATCAAATAAAATTTTCCTTTCTATAAGACCATTTGTCGATTCTTCGTTGTATTTCCACTCCACCAAATTCAAACTTAACGGACACAATGTTGTTATCTGTGGAAGAATTATAAATTTACATCAAGATATCTGATGGAGATATGAATATAAAATAATATATAAACAATGAATATATAAAATTTTTGTATATATGTCATCATACTGTCAGTGTGATACACATATATATGTAATATGTACAAGTGCATATACTCACACACACACACACACATATAAATATATATTTATATATTTATATTTACACACACACACATACACACACATATAAATATATATATATATATATATATATATATATATATATATATATATATATATATATATATACACACACACACATATAAATAAATAAATAAAGATATATATATATATATATATAACCGAATTGTCTTATCATCTTTTTTTTTTTGTTTATCGGACCATCTTTGTTGTGGTGTTGTGTTGTGTTGTAACGTTAGAGGGGGGTAAGAGAAGAAGAGAGTAGTGTTTTTACCAACGTCATAGAGTACTTGATGATGACGAGGGAGAACGGATGCCGGACGGAGCCGCGTAATGTAACTTATATTTTCAATCTAAGGGGTGCCTCACTTCCGGCTGAGGATTTACCAGGCTGCTGGAGACAGGAAAAGATGCTCTGTTTGAGCAGACCTAATGAAATTTTCTACGAGCTACCTACCAGGAGCCCCAATACAAAGCCTGGAGATTAGGCGTGACACAGCGGATCAGAAGGATTCGAAAACACCATAGGGAAAGCATGCAATTCTAAGAACCTCATCAGGCCGAGGCGTACCATGGAATTCAGTTCGAAATATTCGTTCTTGTATTTTCAAACGACATTAATTTGTCGTTTGTTTCAATTTTTTAAATCACATTCTTGTTACCAATAATTTCAAGGGATGTTCTCATACTATCACAAAATACGTAATTCAAAAACCATACATTTGAATTGAATTTTCATCTTCCACTACAACAACAACATAATCAACTTTGTACCAAACCAATAAAACACATTCGGTAAACAAGTTTCGTTTATTACTACAAGCGATCACATTGACATCAACCAAAATATATTTGTATCGTTATCCAAATATTTCATCATAATATATCAATCAAAATAAAATGTATCATTGACTACCCTAATTATCCAACGAATGTCAATTCTATTATCGAAATATATAATCAAAATTAATCATTTCTCTACCACGAAAATGTACATACTACACTACGCTTACAATCGAAAATTTATAACATTAACAATATTAATAAAAAAAATCGAAAAATCATAACATTAATAAAAAATAGAAAATTTATAACATTAACAATATTAATAAAACAAATCGAAAGATCATAACATTAATAAAAAATAGAAAATTTATAACATTAATAAAAATCAAACATTAACAATCGAAAATGCACATACTACACTACGCTAAAAATCGAAAATTTATAACATTAATAAAAATCGAAAATTCATGTGAACACATAACAATAAAAACAAACACAATAAATAAATTTATTCAAACTTAAGTAAATGCTTACCCATTTTGTTTGAAAATACAACTCGTGAAATAAAACAACCCAAATTTCAAAAGGACAAATATGGTTTGTTTTTTTTTTTGGGTATCAATGGTGAATTTTGGTGTAGCAATGGTGATTTTTTTGTGTCATGAAACAGTGAAGACAAGAGTAGGTGAAGAGAGTAAATAAGACATTGATAAGGGTTTGAAAATGGACGTTTCCGTCCAAATTGGATGTATCCCTCCAAATTTGGACGGTGCGTCCTCTTTTTGGACGGAGAGACCAGATGGCACCGTCCCAATTTGGACGGTTTTAGAGCTTTGGACAAAATGGACGGAAACCGTCCAAATGTTGGACGCACCGTCCAAAAATGGACGGTATTCGCCCCCCAAAAATGGACGGTGCATCCAACATTTGGACGGTTTCCGTCCATTTAGTCCATTCAAATTATTTGGACGAAATTAATCCAAATTTGGAGGGTTTTGACTGAATATGGACGATTTCCTCCAAATTTGGACGGTGAACCTGAAAAATAATGTCAGAATCTGTCCGACCTAAAAAAAAATGTCAGAGGTTAAAAGGGCCTGATTTTCCAATTTCACGGTAAAGTAAACCCATCCTGTTATAAATATATACCCATCGTATCTGGATATCCATCAGATATAATATCTATCTCATTCGTGTTAAGTACTAGTCCACAACTATTTTATTAACTCTTTGTTTCTATTTAACTTTCGCAGTTGTCAAAAACACACATATAAAGAAGAGTAGTTAATGTTTAACCCTAAAATCAAATTGACAATAACACTATTGAATATAATTAATGCAATGTAGTTTTCAATCTTTCACTTCTTAATAAATAAGGGTAGATATAGAAAAATACATTAAATAGTGCTTTGAAAATGTAAAAACTACGACAGTTAAAAATGAATTTTTATTTTTTACAACTGCGACAGTTAAATGGGAACGGAGGGAGTAATAGCTAAAGTGGATTAGCATCGATGTAAATATATGATGTAATCGACGGATAATAAAGCCACGTGTAATATATTGTATCTTTATTAAACGGTATCGCATTAGATAATTACAACGGATACGGATAAGCTTCAACCGTTTGCTATAGCCGACCTTTTTTTTCGGAGACGAAAGACGCACACCCTCATTTTAAACTACGCCCCAAGCGGGGCTCGAACTCTGATCTCCCCACTAGGTAGCCAGGGTAGACCCTAGTGTATACCACTAGGGCAATGTACCAAGTACTATAGCCGACTTTGGTTGTATACATATATGAGATATACATCAGCACTAATATTGAGGATGAATACACTGCTATCTTTCCTTTGGTTACTTAGTAATATATTTTATATCAAGTTGTAATACGTTATCAGCATGAGTCTCTACCGATTAGGCATTTTAATCCTTACCTTATCTATAAAATTTCCTCTAAATCATCTTCTGATCGAGTCAGAAATTTTCACTCTCCGGCCGGTACAAATCAAAGATTAAACGGAGAAGATGGAAAACGGCAGTTGTTGAGTATATACGTATTTTAGATGTATTTATTATTTTTTGTATTTGGGAGATGTATTTTTGTAGTAGGGTATATATAGCATAAGTGGTGTGTCGTTTTGTATAAGAAAACAGATTACCAAAATTCAATAAAAACTCTCCCGCTTATTTTGTCTAGTTCTTCAAGAACCCTAGTTCCCAAATTGATTTCCTTCGATTCTCTATGATAGGTGATTGAGATCACCTTCCACATAGTATCTCGAGCGGATTATAAGATCCTAGATCTAATTCCGCTTTTGCGTCGATCTTCGCTTGTTGTTTTTGTTGTTCGCACCTTCGATTCTGATCTGAAATGGCGAATGATCGGCAAGGTCGATGATGACGGTTAAAATATACCTATTTATGTCATCAATTATAACCTTAAATCGGAGTCAATTATATATATTTCATATTTAATCACGTGTTTATATTTGTTATTTAATGATAAGTGATTATTAATATGATAATTGGTATTTAATGCTTTTATTATAAAAGAGCAATTAATTGTGTGATAAATGCTGATTTTTGCAGATCATGATAAATCGGGAAGATAATTATCACACAATCGGAGATCTCAAGATAAAAGAGAAGAAAATCGGAGCATTGAAGAAAAGATTAATCGATCGGCGCAAACGAGTGAAGTGGGGAACAAGTCGACGGAGCCAAATTGAAAACGCGTAGAGAAGGTGGCTCGGTCGACCGAAGCCATGCCATTCGGTCGACCGAGCGTGAACGGTTCGGTCACCCAAGCCTAAGGTGATAAGTGCGTGTCAATCTTGGATTCTCCTATGTCGGCTACAACTCCTATATAAACAAAGACTACGTAAATTGAGAAGACACACCACTACAACACAAAAAAACAATTCATACAATTTTAGTTTTTAAGTTTTATTTTCTTTATGTTCGTTTCATTGTGGATTCGCCGGATTCTCCGATTAGGAGCGACAAAGAGAGGGAGTCGCTCTCGCCTTCGAGGGTATGACTATTCAATTATGCAATCTTTATTCGTAGATCTGTTGTGTTTTATTATGGAGTAATTTTATTTGTATTGATTGCGTGATGTAGATCTATTTACGAACCCATGTGTTTAGGTTAGAAACGTTAAGAAGTAGTCATGATTTGTTCCGACACAGAAGCGTGTTCGGTCGACCTAGACGTGTCACTCGGTCGCCCGAGTGCTGTCGTTCGGTCGACCGAGCCTGGCAATTTGTAGGGCAATATCATGATCGGCTTCACTACGTCGATTCTCCGAATTGGAATTAAAACGAGTAATTAAACCTGATCAACTTAGTTATTCGTCATCATAATTTAACATGAAACTCAAAAAGTGATTGTTACTTAGGATATAGATTGAATCGGCATCTAAGAAGTACGCCTAACCATAGGAATGTTGCTTAGATGAGGTTACGGTTTATACCGGCATCCCTAGTTAAATAATTGTGTCAGAAGTTATATGAGATGGAGGCATTAAAAAAGCGAAGTCACGTAATGGAGGCACGATGATTTAGATGGCCTAACCGAGCTAAATCTACCTTAGGGATGACTCCCGTAGTCATAATAATTAATCTTGAACGCTTGTTTTGTCTCGTTATCAACCTAATTCACATGAGGGAGTTATGATCTACTAGCGTAATCAATACTATTTGTCTAGATAGTATCAACCGTATTATCCGTGTTTTAGTAGTCTTTGATTTGTCTTTGTGGTATTTTGTGTCTTGTGGTTGTCGCTATTTTATTTACAAGATTTAGTTGGTCGTAGACCCGCCTTTTAATTTAAGTCCGATAAAGTAAGTTGTGTTTTATTTGTGCCGAGTCTCGTGGGATCGACCTCGACTGTCTGGCTAAACTACAATTGAACCTAGTTCTCTTGCTAGTGGGTTAGTAGGTCTCGAGTTAATAATTTAACTTGACCTCCATCAAGTTTTTGGCGCCGTTGTCGGGGACTCGAGTCATTAAATTAAGATATAGCTTATTTTGTTAGAACTGGATTCGTAAATATTCTCGTGAATAAGAGTCTCAGTATATTAAATGTTGTCATAAATAAAAAATATATAAAAAAAAAAAAAAAAAAAAAAAAAACGCGTTCGGTCGATCGAACCACGCCTCTCGGTCGATCGAGAATTTGTTTTCTTTTCTGCTTTTATTCTCGTGGTCGCTTTTACAATATTCTCGCTTCGTTTGTTTACTTTTTCTTTTCTCCAACTTATTTCGAGTCTGTTTTATTTAGTTAGTTAAAGGCCTAGCCTTTACTAGTGATTAATTGTTTTATTGTTGTTTATTATTTTATAGCACGCTACTCGGAAATCGAAGGAACCGCTTGAACCTTATAATCTCGAGATAGAAAAATTTGCGAGAAGGAATAGGAAGTTAGCTAGGAACGGCTAAGCAAGGAGAAGAGGATACGAATCTTGAGGAAAGCGAGCAAGGAGTGGAAGAAGGACATACAACCGATCATTCAACATTCTCGAATCAAACGGAAATGGAAGGCATTCAGAACAATCCAAATCGTGTACCTAATCTCGTTGTTAATCCTGTTATCAATAATGCCAATAATGTGAATGCAAATGTTAATAATGAGAACCAAGCCCTAGTCCAAGGAGCGGCGCACTTTGCAAAGTTATGCAACGCCCACTATTGAACAATTCATTCTCGCTTATCGTAAAGCACCATGAAGATGTCGCGGAAGTCTATCACCCTAGGCCTAATGTAATTCAAATGGTGACCAACTATTCCACTTTTCATGGAATCCAAAACGAGGATCCTGGAGTTCACGTGACTAATTTCTTGGAAATCGTTAGCACAAAGTGAAACTAATTAATCCCGGAGGGGAACATTCGCCTTAAGCTTTTCCTTTCACTTTGAAAGATAAAGCTAAGCAATGGCTTCTCTCTTTAGAGGTCGGATCTATCACTACTTGGGAACAATTGTTGCAAAATTCATGAATAAGTATTTCCTTGGGAAAAACCTTTAAGTTACGCCAAGACATCTTAGGATTTAAGCAACAACCTGGGAGAGTTTTGATCAAGCTTGGAGGCGCTTTCAAGGAAGCTATGAGGAAGTGTCCTCATCATGACATCTCTCTTTGGCTTTTAATGCAAACTTTTACCATGGGTTGAGAGAGACTGAGAAAATTAGAGTAGACGCCTCCAGAGAATGGAGCGTTTGTTCTTTTATCTCCTGAGGAGGCACAAGGAAAGATGGAACAAATAGCAATGAATAGCCAATGGGGAGGCAATGACATAGCTACTGTGAAGATGGCCGCTGATATATTCGATGATAGTGCATCTACCAAAATCTTAGAACAACTTTCTGTTATCAATGATAAGGTAGATGGGATGCAAGAGAGGATGACAAGAGTAGAGAGAAAGGGCTGGAATCGAGGTAGCACCTCAAGGTGAGAATCTCGGTCTTGAAGAAGCCAATTATGTCGGAGGAGGATACGAGACCCAATCATAACCATCCCGGATTCCGATATAGTGACATAAATGCAGGAGAAAGGCCTAAACCACCTACCCCTTATGTACCACAGCAGACTAAAACTTTTGGTTGGGAAGCTGCGATAGAAAAACTGAGTAATGTCGTCACTGATAATATGGGACAACTTTCAAAATCTATGGCTGAGTTAGCCACTAACTTTAGCCAATATTGTCAGAAGACAGATGCCAAGGTAACCAACCAGGAAGCTCTAGTCCAAAATCTCACGCACCAGGTAGGACAACTAGCTGAGCAAGTCTCAACTAGACCTCCTGGAGGGTTGCCAAGCAACACTGAGAAGAACCCTAAAGATTTGAATGCGATCATGACAAGAAGTGGAAAAGAAGTAACTCCACCATCCTTGCAAGAGAAAGTCACAAAGAATAAGGATGGTGAGCCAAGCAATGAGACTAATACTTCCGAATCTTTGCCTGAGCAAAGAACATATAAAGAACTCCGCCGCCCTAGAGTTGAACTTTTTGATAATAAGTACCCAATTTTCACCGATGTCGATCCTTCAACTCTACCTTATCCTCCGCCAAAGCCGAAACCTAAGTTTGATAATAAGAGGTATAAGAAGTTCGTGGATATGTTTAGTAAGTTGCAAATCAATATACCCCTAGTTGAAGCACTAATTGAAATGCCCGAGTACACCAAGTTTTTAAAAGACGCCTGCCTCCACTAAAAGGAAACTTCTAGATTTAGAGACCATATGCCTTAATGAGGAGTGCTCACCATTCTTCAACATAAGTTACCCCTCGAAATGCAAAGATCCGGGAAGTTTTCTCATTCCCTGCACCATAGGTAACGTATGTCCGAACAAAGCTTTGTGTGATCTAGAGCAAGTGTGAACCTAATGCCACTATCTATTTTTCGGAAACTAGGCATGAAAGATCTTAAGAAGACCTCAATCACACTCGCAGCTTAGGTTGACCGCTCTGTCAAGGAACCGTGTGGGGTGGTTGAGGATGTGCTAGTTAGGGTTGAAAAGTTTGTATTCCCCATCGACTTTGTGGTATTAGATATGGAAGCTAACCACGAAGTGCCATTGATTTTAGGAGACCTTTCATGGCCACTAGTAGAACGCTAATTGATGTTTACAAAGGCGAGTTGGTATTAAGAGTGAATGAAGAGAGAGTTGCATTCAATGTCTTTGATACTATGAAGCAACCTCGATGATGGAGAAGATGCATGTTTCATGTTGGATTCCATCGATAGGATCGTTCAAGAATTTCAACAACATGAAAGTATCAAGGATTTCTTGGATCTTTGTCTTGGAAGAAGAGGATGAAGTCAAGTACACATAAGTAGTGAGGAGAGAAGATGATATGGCCGGGGATGTAGTAGAGGAATCCCAAGGCCTGTAGAGAGGAAGTAAGTGTCATGGAGATTGAAAGATTCTATCATAGACCAACGTGGCATAAATACTTTGAACTCAAACTCACTGGTCAAAAGTCAAGACTTCTTTGGAAGAACCTCCCACAAATTTGACTTTAAAACCTCTTCCCCGCGAATTTGAAGTATGTATTTCTTCAAGATGAGACTTTGCCGCTAATTATATCTTCATCCTTGACGGACTTACAAGAGAAGAAACTAATGAGAGTTCGAGAGAGAGTACCATGGAGCATTTGGATGGACCATAGCCGACGTCAAGGGCATTAGTCCTAGCGTATGTATGCACAAGATCTCCGTGGACCAAAAAGAAAGCGGTTGCACAACCTCAGGCGTTTAACCCCGCAATTAAAGGACGTGGTTAGGGATGAGGTTATAAAAATGCTAGAAATGGGAATTATATTTCCAATTGTCGATAGCGAATGGGTAAGCCCTATCCACGTAGTTCCCAAGAAGGAGGATTGACGGTGCAAGCCAATGAGTTGAATGAGTTAATTCTGTGAGAGGCTAATCACCGGTCATCGAGTGTGCATAGACTTTAGGAAACTAAATGACGCAACTCGTAAGGACCACTTTCCTCTTCCCTTCATCGATCAAATGCTCGAGAGAGGCGAAAGCGGGCATGCTTTCTATTGTTTTCTTGACGGGTATTCGGGATACTATCAAATCCACATCTCACCCGAGGATCGTGAGAAAACGACATTTACATGCCCATATGGGACATTTGCTTATAATCGAATGCCATTTGATTGTGCAACGCCCGCGACATTTCAACGGTGTATGATGTCACGTTTGCGGATATGGTGGAAGATTTCTTGAAATCTTTATGGATGACTTCTCCGTATTTGGAGACGATTTGATTCATGTCTCACACATCTAGCACGAGTGTTGAAGAGATGTGAAGAGACTAATCTTGTGCTTAATCGGGAGAAGTGTCATTTGATGGTTACAGAAGGGATAGTACTAGGTCACCGCATATCCAAGAACGGTATAGAGGTGGATAGAGCTAAAGTCGAGGTGATCGAGAAACTACCTCCACCTACTAATCTTAAAACTTTGCGAGGTTTTTTAGGCCACGCCGGATTTTATCGTAGGTTTATCAAGGATTTTTCCCTAATCTCTAGACCTCTTACCGAATTATTGGCCAAGGATGTACCATTCGTGTTTTCTAATGAGTGCATAAAAGCCTTCAACGAAATAAAAAGTAGATTGATTACTGCACCCGTCCTAGTCGCACCGGATTGGGATCTTCCGTTTGAACTGATGTGTGATGCAAGTGATACTGCTGTTGGCGCCGCTTTGGGTCAAAGAAAGGATAAGATTTTTAGGCCCATTTATTATGCAAGCCGGACTTTGAATGCTGCCCAAAGAAATTACGCCACAACGGAGAAGGAGCTTTTGGCCGTTATCTTTGCTTTTGACAAGTTTAGATCGTACTTAGTAGGATCTAAAGTCACTGTATGGACTGACCATGCGGCTCTTAAGTATCTCCTAGCAAAGCAAGATTCAAAGCCGAGACTGTTGAGATGGATTCTACTGCTGCAAGAATTTGACGTAGAAATCCGAGATAAGAAAGGAAGTGAGAACGTGGTGGCGATCATCCGTCGCGCTTTACGGGTTAGAGGATGGTGAGGAATTGCTCGAAATAGGAGAATCTTTTCCGATGAACAACTTTTCTCCATCACCACCATCGGAGGACATGATGATTGTCCGCAGCTTTCTTCGCGAATAGAGGTTGTGAAGGAGAAGAAACAACCGTGGTTTAGTTTGTTTGTCAATTATCTCTCCGCAAAGTACCGCCACCGAATCTCACTTTGTCCAAGAAAGGAAAAATTCTTTAAAGATCTTAGACACTATTATTGGGATGAGCCTTATTTGTTTAAGCTAGGATCGATAATGTTTTTCAAGATGTGTGCCCGAGGAAGAGTATAATGATATCCTCAAGCATTGTCATTCGTATGAAGTTGGAGGACACTACGGGGAGATAAAGCTCATGCCAAGGTCCTCCAATGCGGTTTTTATTGGCCGACATTGTTTAAGGATGCACACCAATATGCAAGAGGATGTCATGCTTGTCAAATGACAGTAATATTTCTCGGAGGAATGAGATGCCACTCAAGAGTATCTTAGAAGTAGAACTTTTTGATGTTTGGGGAATAGATTTCGTTGGGCTCTTCACTTCATCATTATCTAACCGATACATCTTAGTTTGTCGTTGATTATGTATCCAAATGGGTTGAGGCCATTGCTTCCCCTACTAACGATGCTAGGGTTGTGGTTAGATTCTTGAAAAAGAATATTTTTACAAGGTTTGGGACGCCGAGGCGATTATGTTTATAATGGTAGTCATTTTTGTAATAAACCTTTTGAAAGGTTGATGATTAAGTATGGGGTTCGACATAAGCTAGCAACCGCATATCACCCCCAAACTAGTGGATGTGTAGAAGTCACCAATCGAGAAATCAAGCGTATCCCGGAGAAAACGTCAATACAACTAGGAAGGATTGGTCGTTACGTTTAGACGACGCTTTATGGGCATATAGGACTGCATATAAAACCTCGATTGGAATGTCACCGTATAGATTGTTTTTGGAAAAGCATGTCATCTACTTGTAGGAATCGAGCACCGGGCCATGTGGGCAACACGAATGCTAAATTTTGATGAGACGTTGGCCGGTGAGAAGAGGATGTTAGAATTAACTCGCCTGGAGGAGTTTCGTTTAGAGGCATACGAGAATGCCAAAATTTTCATGAGAGCGCACGAAGAAGTTCCATGACAAAAAGATTCTAGATAGGACCTTTCAAGAGGGTGATCTGGTTCTCCTATACAACTCGCGCTTAAGGCTCTTTCGGGCAAGTTAAAATCAAGATGGTGTGGCCCATTTCAAGTACAACGAGTTTTTCCTTACGGAGCGGTGGAATTATTCAATTTCAAAGACGAGTCCAGATTTGTGGTCAATGGACATCGTATTAAGCATTATCACGGGCTGCCGCCAGAGAGGTCGAGGAGGAAGTCTTGTACCTCGAGGACCCTGTCTATGAATAAACCATCTTGAAGTGAGTCGAGCTAGCGACTTTAAATTTAGAACTACTACCTATAACTATCTTTTTGTTTTTCTTTTAATAAAGTAGCATGCGCTATCACGGTTTTTTTTCATCTCGCCAAGTTCGAGTCTAAGTTCGGAATAAACGAGGTTTTTTCCTTGATAGCCGTCATGTGAGTTTTTTTTTATTTTAGTTTAAATCCTTTTGGTCTTGTCCTTGGCGGTATAAAGTAAAGTGGCTTAAACTGTTTTAGATATCTATATCTAATTACTGCCACATTATTTTATAACTTCCATAGACATCGTGGAGAGAGAGACACATCCTGTATAAACAAGCTCCACGAAATCGTCAATGATTACTCCGATATTGTTCCTTTACTTGGGAGCCGTTTCCAGAGCTAAGTCTTTCATCTTGAACTCTCATTTATTTTTTGTCATTGAGGACAATGCCATGTTTAAGTAAAGCGGGGACTTAGCTATATATATATGTATATTGTGCTATATGTTGCAATCAAGGGAAACGGTATTAATCGAGACAAGCTTGAGCCAAATTTTAAAATTTTTATGGATAAATGCCAAGTTGTTTAACTCGCACTTTAAACTTGTGAAGTTCTTATACTTAGAATTAATAGGACATGAACCAAGTTATGTGAGTACGTAGTCATATTATACTTTTGCGATAAATTGTTAGTAGACTTAAGGATATTCATGCCAACAATTGCAAGTAGTTAGGTATTGTTCAATTACTCGACATGTGAATCGCTTAGTACCGCATGAGTTATAATAATTGAAATATGTATGTGTACAATGCGTAGATAAGTGGTTATGAGGACCTAATGTCGATGTTTGTCGACTAATGTATTCTCGATCTTCTAGCCAACAAGAGCGGAGTAATAAGCTTGGGACGCACTGTGTTTTGACAATGCATTAAAACATCTGGGCTTGTAGAAAAATTACCAAAGTAGCCCGCTTGTGGTAATATTCGGTGCTATGCATGATCTAAGATAGGGAGATACTCATTAAAAAGTTTTCTTCCTTGAGATTAGTAGTATTCAAACATATGCAAAAATTGAAAATATTAATTTTTAGAGGCTTGAGTAGTACTCGGTCTCCAAGTCCAAAACCCTATGATACGCTCTTGCTTATTGTTCTAGTGCTTTAACCATTGCGAGGCATAAGAAGTATGAATCTTTGATGTTGGTGAATTTAGATATGAAGTCTGCATAAACTCTAAATCGGCTACATTTATATAAAACCAGCGACATGCACACAATCACTTGATTCATAGCGAGAGTAGTGGATAATGTTTATCTTATGAGCATGACTGGTATGAGTTGACTCGGTTTCTTGTGTAAGTATGAGTTGACCACGTAAAATGTTGTCTTGGGAATGACTTATTGATGCTTTGTTGGGACGAAGCAAAGTTTAAGTGGGGGCATTTTGATGACGGTTAAAATATACCTATTTATGTCATCAATTATAACCTTAAATCGGAGTCAATTATATATATTTCATATTTAATCACGTGTTTATATTTGTTATTTAATGATAAGTGATTATTAATATGATAATTGGTATTTAGTTGCTTTTATTATAAAAGAGCAATTAATTGTGTGATAAATGCTGATTTTGCAGATCATGATAAATCGGGAAGATAATTATCACACAATCGAGAGATCTCAAGATAAAAGAGAAGAAAATCGGAGCATTGAAGAAAAGATTAATCGGATCAACGCAAACGAAAGTGAAGTGGGGAACAAGTCGACGGAGCCAAATTGAAAACGCAGAAGGTGGCTCGGTCGACCGAGCCATGCCATTCGGTCGACCGAAGCGTAACGGTTCGGTCACCCAAGCCTAAGGTGATAAGTGCGTGTCAATCTTCCTGGATTCTCCCTATGTCGGCTACAACTCCTATATAAGCAGTGACTCACGAAATTGAGAAGACACACCACTACAACACAAAAAAAAAAACAATTCATACAATTTTAGTTTTTAAGTTTTATTTTCTTTATGTTCGCTCATTGTGGATTCGCCGGATTCTCCGATTAGGGAGCGCATTAAAGAGTGGGAGTCGCCTCGCCTTCGAGGTATGACTATTCAATTATGCAATCTTTATTCGTAGATCTGTTGTGTTTTATTATGGAGTAATTTTATTTGTATTGATTGCGTGATGTAGATCTATTTACGAACCCATGTGTTTAGGTTAGAAACGTTAAGAAGTAGTCATGATTTGTTCCGACGCAGGCAGGTTCGGTCGACTAGACGTGTCACTCGGTCGCCCGAAAGTTTGTCGTTCGATCGACCGAGCCTGGCAATTTGTAGGGCAATATCATGATCGGCTTCGACCACGCCGATTCTCCGAATTGGAATTAAAACGAGTAATTAAACCTGATCAACTTAGTTATTCGTCATCATAATTTAACATGAAACTCAAAAAGTGATTGTTACTTAGGATATAGATTGAATCGGCATCTAA